>CM062808.1:30466689-30833758 GCA_031772625.1 Pinus tabuliformis | reverse complement strand
CATTGATTTTCATGAGCATGATATGATTTGTATGATGGTTTTGAGGCAGGGTATATTCCTTGGTTTTTGTATCTTTCGATGCGAGAAAGCCTTGCCAAGGGATGGACTACCCAAGATGGTGGTGCCAGTGAAACTTGGAAGGTGAGTGACTGCACGAAAGGGATTGACCGGATTGTGCAAGGGATTATGTAGTAGAGAAGGGAAGGGCAGGGATGGATTTATTTTGGTCATTAGCATTTCCAGATGGAATCAGATATACATTGGGAGTGCATCGTGGAACAATGAGCCAGTAACTGTTCACTGAGAGGATTAGTGGCACTGGATTATAATGCTCGACACTAGATGTAGATTTGACTTTGTAGTGGATTTTAGACTTCTTGGGAAGGAGGTGAATCCTGGTATTACTTTGAGGGTGGAGGTGTTAACCTCTAGATTCCCTTATCGATTGATGTAAGCATTGTATTCTCTTATTTGGTGGTTTAACAAATGTGCATATGTGTATATGTGGTTATTGTAAATACTATAATGAGCTGTGTTATAAAGCTCTAGTATGTGGTATGGTTTTTATCTAATCATGTTGTTATTTTTTAGTAGATGGTCATTGTAAATATTGAAACGAGTTATGTTATAAATCTCCATGCGAAGTATGTTTTTTTTTTCAGTAGTCTTGTTGGTTATAGGTGCTAAACACGAGGACCGTGTTACCCTACGGGGAGTTTTGTAACAGCCCTAGTGAAAATTCCATGTAAAAATATATATGATCACGGTTGATGGGACACTTATTCCAAGTTGAATGTTGGGTAGGACATCATAGGGGGTGTTCATTTAGTTGTTTATGGACAAGGAAACTGGCAAAGGAAATGGCCAAGGCTTTGGAAAGGAAAAATGCCATTTTGGCACAATTATTTCTGAAAATAATGGAAATTAAAAGAAAAGGAAGGTGAAAGGTCACAAGTTTCATGTGAGGAGGAAAGTGAAGTAAAATGATGGAAAATGAAGAAAATAGAAGCCTCACTAATAAAAAGGCTTATGAGGATCAGTGGGGAAGGCTTGGTAAGTGTAACCTTTTGTTAGTTGAGTTTTTGAGCTCTCTCATTATTCTCTCTCTCACTCTTAGATACATAGAGTTTCTTAGAACACTTTGGCATTGGAGCAAGAAAACAAAAGAAGGCAAGAGAAATATCAAGTAGGGAAATGCAAGATCAAGCATCTACAACATGATTCATTGTAGGTATCAACTTGCATGTGTATTCTCCTTGCTAGATTTGGCATACATGGGTTTGCATGTGTTTTTTTTCTACCATGGCATGGGTTTTGCAAGGTGTAACAATATTTTCAACCTAGGCTTACCATTTACTTATAACTTTGATGAGATGGGTTCTCTCATACGGTTTATGTGGGATCACCAGATTAGATTCAAAGCTAAGTGCGGTGGATCTCTGAACACACAAACACATGGTTTGAGTGGTCCCTGAACCGAACTGAGGATCATGAAGCCACTTGCCTAGTAACCTCTGAACTAGTCTGTGGGTTGTGGTAAAGCCAGATGGTGTACCTTGGTGGGCCCAGAAATCCTTACCAGTGAATGGCGGGATATACGTAAAGCCAAAAGGTGGATTTTCTCTCTGCTGGGCCTAGTGATCCTAGGATGGGTTGCAATATAAATCCTAGAGAGTATGACTCTGGGTAAATCTAGAGAGACTAGGAGGCAATCAAATTCCTCATGGTGTAGGCAGAGAACTTCTGTTGAATCCATGTCCATTTGTGTTTTTGGTGTGTTCTATGATTCACACATTCGTGATTGGAATATGGCACGAGGTGATTGGTTGAAGGGAGACTTAGCTTAGCCAATCTATGGTTGGGTGGAACAGGGTAGCCCCATCTCTAGTTGGTTCATTGCATTCATTAATGAGAAATTTATTCCCTTGATTTTAATGCGTAAATGTATTGATGGATATCTAGATTTTTATGGCTGATATGTTTATGGTATTTTTGTTCCTATAATGTTGGTTATATGTATATTTTATGACAGCAACTATGTATGACTCTTAGCATGTTTTTACTTGTATATGAATGGATAATGTGTCCATGACCTAATAAATGATATTGCAACAATTGACATGAGGGAACAATGGTCCATAGCTATTTTCATATAAGTATGATATCCCTACACGTAATTCTGTTTCTTACACGTGTAGGTTACATGTTGATGATGTGTTTGATGAAATGCATGTTATAGCTAGTAGGGGTCTAGTTATGGTCTTGTTCAGTTTATTTCTTTTGCATCATTATTTCCCTATATTTTTATTGATTCTAAGATATCACTCCGTTCTGGTTAGTGACATGGGCTCTGGGCCTCAGAAAGTGGTTTAAATCCTGGGGTCGCTAGCACAAAACAAGAAAATTTGGTTTGTTGTCACTAGCGGGCAAGCCTGTGAGAGCGACTTTGGGTTTCTGGTCACTCCCTTGCCCATAGCATGAGAGCGACTATGGCCTAAGAGATCCAAAATAAGATTGGGACTCAGGGATAAGTTTTCTGAGTGGCTAACATCTCTCCTAGGGGTTCTGAAGCTGATGTTGGATGACTGTGATGTTTCTGTTGATTCCACTTCCTTAAGGTCACATAGGAGGTCGAATTTGATCATAGTAGCCTCTTGTTTCATGTTTACCCCAGATGGATAGTGACTTGGGTAGATGTGTTAGGAGAGTGTTACAATCCACCTTAAAAACTTAGCATTAATGTCATGACTACCCCCCATCCTTTTAATTCAACGACCTTGACTTTCCTTTCCATAACTTATCCCAAAATAAATTTGAGAATACACATTGGGAATTGAAATATGGATATTTTATTTACAAATGAATAGGAAAATACCATATCTTATTTAAAGTAAATTTTAGAAGACACCTTGGGAATTGAAATATGGATATTAATTTAGAAATAAATTAGAGAGGGCCATATCTTATCCAATGTAAATTTGAGAAGACACATTGGGAATTGAAATATGGATATTTAATTTAGAAATAAATTGGGTAAGACCATATCTTATTTAAATTAAATTTGAGAAGACATATTGGGAATTGATATATGAATATTTAATTTAGAAATAAATTTGAGAAGACCATATATTATCCAAAGTACATTTGAGAAGATACTTTGAGAATTGAAATATGGATATTCAATTTAGAAATAAATTGGATAAAGGTCATACCTTATCCAAAAGTAAGTTTGAGAAGACACCTTGGGAATAATAAAAGGTTATATCAGTAAAATAGAATTACAGAGTCACATGTGTAGGTATATACCAATATTACTTAATAATTATAGATATAATTATAAACTTAATATTTAGATTTTAAACTTAATCAATCTGAAAAGATCAAGTAGGGCATTGCAATTATTTATTTACATGATTCTATATATGATTTTCCTTTCATGTAGATTATTTTATAGGACACAAAAATTATATCAATCATTTGTCTGATTTTTCCTACTCACAAATTGTCAATATTCCATTCAGAATAATATTCAAATGTTAAAGATTAAATTTCAAGAAGTTTTCCCTTGCCATACAGATCTCATCTTGGTGGTCTACATGAATGAGGTGAAAATGGTTCTCTAGGTGGGAGGACATGAGTTACTAATGTATTGTTTTTTCTATTATGGTGGACTCATTGGATTTCTTTATGAAACAAGTGAGGAAAATTTTCAACTGTGGGAGCAAAACTATTTTGGACAGGGTGAATGAATAGGTGTCTTAGAGGGATGCATTTGTTATTTTCCTTATGGATTCTTGAAATCTTTGCTTCAATAGTTTCTATCTTCTCATCAATGTTTGTAACAATTTTCCCTACCACAGGAAAAATTGTTCCTCACCCTTCTGTTAGCTCTTCTCTAAATCTTTCGGTAGTGGTTGCATCTTTTCCTGCCATACTTTTAGTATCTCTAACTTCTTCTATGATTTCTGTGAACTTTAGATTTAAATTATTTGTTTGAAGAGACTACTGAATTTATAAACACTTGAAGGTTGTTTGTATGTTTATTTATAGCATAATTATTTGTACCATAAACATAATCTTACATGCCTCTTAGAGCAAGATTCATCTAATTTACTTGCTCTCAAACTGTTTAAATTCTTCTATGAGTATCAGGTAAATCACTTTCTTCTTTTAATTCCAGAGGAAGGGCTTTATAATAATTTTGTTATTCCTCTAGTACTATCCCTCTGAATGGGTGAAATGATGAGGTAGACTCAATTTTTTGGCCATCTAGGCTTTTCCAATTGTGCCTAGCAGTGTTGGCTTCTGCTTAAGACTTATTTCCCGTATCTAACATTTTTATTTTCATCTCTTCTTGTTTGGCTTCCAAACGAAGAAAGATATCCAATAATTTCTTTATGCATCAATATTTTCCATTCTAAGGCTAGCTTTCTGTTAGCTTCTTGTGCAATTATTTCATTAAACTAGACTCATTTAGTGTGAGTATATAAATCCTAGTTTATTATTTTGTTCATCCAATTTGGATTTACTTGCAGTTTCTTGGCTCCCTTCACGAGTTGGAAGAACTTATGCATCTCTGGGATTGAAGGTCTCCTTATATCTCCCGGGATTGGATTTCTGAATATATATTCAAGGATGACAAAGTCAGCTTGTTCTATGTAGCCAAGTCCATATCTTGGGGTTGTTGGGGACCTATAGTAACTGAATATTTCTTGTAGTATTGCATCGAAAGTTTCCAAAGATGTCATATGATGTATCATCAATACATTATCATCATGTGGAAAAAGAATGGATGTAGACTTAGGCTGTGGACAAGGATTAAGATAAGTAGATGCAGGTGGTGGAACGTTAGTTCTAGGATTGTGATTTTGATGTTGAAATTGGACTATTTATGGGGATTCACCATAATGGGCTGTCAGACTTTGTAAATAAATAAGTTGAGTACAGTTAGGAAATTTAATAGAATACATAATTGAGCCTAAATATTGGGCTAATTTCTGTAATGGAGTATGTGCACTTGGTGGTTGAGGTGTTTTAGATTAGAACAAAACGATTGTAGAAGAGCTTGACTCTTTAATATTTGCTGAGGTGATGGCTTTTTCATAGGCAATTTGGGTACATATATCACCCAATTTTCTGGAAATGAAAGGTTCTCCCATTTAACCCTCTAATGCTCCATTTTCTGATTCAATGGAACAGTTAGGATTAAGATATTGGATTGTCATTCTTTACTTGAGGTATGTAGAATAACTAGATACATAGTATTGGTATGTAGAATACAACAATGGGTTCAGATAACAATTTTCGTTCTTCGATCTCTTAGATCACAACCAATGGTTTTGCTATGTAGATTAAGAGTGTCCCCCAAGTGTTCATCAAATGCATATACATAAAAGTTTGTAAATCACTCAAACCTTACATGACCATTAAATAGTGGAGTAACAATTCCACCTATGAGAGAATCAAAGAACTTTTTATGAGTGAGATCTCTAATTGTACAAAGCATGTAAGCATCTATTCCTCTATGAACAAGGGTTGAGATTCCTACTCTGATGCATCCAAGATGTAGATATTTGGTTTTGTGTTTCTTTGCCTCAATCTATATCTGGTTTGGATCTAAAAGAGGAATAGCCTAGGTTGTGTCACAATGTTGTTGTACTTGTGAAACAAATTATTTTATGATAATACGACTAATACCATGAAGAAGAAACATATTTATATCAACATAAACATTGCTTGCAGATATAGGAGGAAGTTTCCATGCCACTTGGGGTTGGGTTTCTACTATTTCTCCATAAACTTCATTCACAAAAGAAAATTGACAAGACTCAAACATGGAATTTAATGCAAATGGAGAAGTTTCTACATCCCTTTTAATATCTTTAAAAAAATTAGATCTCTGACTAGGATCCATTACAAATACAAATATTGACAATAAGAGCGTTTATCGACATAGAGAGGCTACCTGGCTTATTATAGACTCTGCCTATTATAATGGGACTTAACATGCAATCTTAAAGAAATATATGTACCTAGAAATAATAATGAGCAATGGCTCTCATACCAGTTTTCTTCAGAGACTCCCTCAAAGAGGAAATGAGCTTGAACTTTAACAATCTTTTGCACTTATATGAACTCCTGAAAATATTTACACGAACCTTCATGCAAGCCCAACACCTTTGTAACTTCCCCTCTATCGGCCTCTTTGAATGAAAAACTGGGTTCTTGGCAAGTTTGATGGCTGACTGGCTGTCAATGAACAATGATGTAGCTTCTGCCTGAGAAATGCCCAAGTCCTGCAAAATTCGGCGCAACCAAACAATTTCACATGCTGCTTCCCATGCTGAAATGTACTCTGCTTCGGCTGAAGAAGTGGCCACTGTAGCTTGTTTTTTACAGCTCCAAGATACTGTTGCTGACCCCATATTCATTAAATAACCTGATGTTGATGCTCGATCATCAATACTCCCAGCAAAGTCGGCATCAGAATATCCACCAAGTACAAAATTTTTAGTCTTTGTGTAAAGAAGACCAAAATCTTTTGTTCCTTGGATATATCGAAGAACTCTTTTGGCTGCATTCCAGTGGCTGTCTCGTGGTTCCTGCATAAAACGTGAAAGGATATTGACTGCATAAGATAGATCAGGACGAGTATTTGTCAAATAAATCAAGCTGCCAATCAACTGTCTGTAAGTTGTATTGTCCACCTTTTCCCCCCTTCAAATTTTGAAAGTTTCAAGTTTTGCTCCATGGGGGTGAGAACGGGCTTGCAATCTTGCATGCCAAATCGCTGAAGAACCTATGCGGCATACTTGCTCTGAGAAATGAAAATATGATGTGAACGTTGGAAGACTTCAACTCCAAGATAGTAGTGAAGTAATCCCAAATCTGTCATCTTAAAACCTGCATGTAACTCCTTTTTTACCTGTGCAATATGATCATCCTGGTTGCCAGTAATGATCAAATCATCTACATACATAACAAGAATTACTAGATATTTTCCCTGTTGCCGCACATACAAAGTATCATCAGATTCACTTCGTTGAAAACCAACTTTCTTAAGGTATTCATCCATCTTTGCATACCAAGCTCGGGGAGCTTGTTTTAACCCATATAAAGCCTTGATCAATTTGCAGACTTTATGTTCTTGTCCTTCAACTTCAAAACCTGGTGGTTGGGTCATATACACGTCCTCCTGTAAATCCCCATTGAGAAAAGCACTTTTCACATTCATTTGATGAAGTTTCCATCCTTTTTGAGCGGCCAATGCAAGTGTTAATCGGATGGTGTTCCATTTAGCTGTTGGAGCAAAGGTTTCTTCATAATCAATGCCTTCCTGCTGCGCAAAACATTTTGCGACAAGTCGTGCTTTATACTTGTCAAGTTCACCCTTCTGATTATACTTAATTTTGTAAACCCATTTGCATCCTATGGGTTTAACATTTGCTGGAAATTCAACAAGTTTCCAAGTGTTGTTATCAATTACTGCTTTATATTCTTCAACCATAGCCTGTTGCCATTCTTTATGTTTTACTGCCTCTTTGTATGTGGAAGGTTCAGTAAAATCATTTGCTATCAAGGCAAAATTGCCTTCACTTTTATGTGCCCTTCTGGTGCCAGTTTTATTTTGTTCATCAGGCTTTACATCTTTCAAAAGTTGAACTGCCCTTTTCGAAAGTTGGTGCTCACTTGTTTGTGCTTCTGTAAAGTCCCCATCATTGTAAAGAGGATTAATATAAACTGATGTACGCCGTTCAGGTGAAGAATGTGGAGACTCACTGTCTGAAGAACTGCTGCTGCTTGGAGATGCGGATGAACTGCTAGAAGATCCAGATGAAGTTGTTGATGTAGATGGACTGGATGATTCATCTTCAGAGGAAGGAAAATCAAGTTCATACCAATTTGGTGAAGTTGGTTGACTTTGCATTTTTCTATTTCTTTTACTTCCCTTAGTTTCTAATTTGTGAAGAAGATTTTCAATTTCTTCAGCACTCTTACTCTCTGTTTCATCAAAAATGACATCCCTGCTCACAATGAATTTCCCATTGGTCAAAAGACGATACCCTTTCTTCTCATCAGAATAGCCAATCATTGTGCATTTTAAACTTCGAGTCAAACTTAGTTCGTTTTTCTTTCGGAACTAAGGCATAACACACTGACCCAAAAACTCTAAGATGTTTAACTCGAGGTTTGAAACCAAACCAAGCTTCATAAGGTCTGATGCCGTCTAAAGAAGCAGTTGGAGATCTGTTTCTTAAGTAGACAGCTGTATGTATTGCTTCCGCCCAATATGTTGGACTTAACCTCTTAAAGGTTAACATGGATCTCGCCATTCCTAACAAAGTGCGATTCATTCTTTCAACTACTCCATTTTGCTGTGGAGTGTAAACATTAGTGAGATGTCGTCTTATGCCATTTTCACTGCAATAAGTTTTGAATTCATTTGAAGTGAATTCTCCCCCATTATCCGTCTTGAGAGTACCTATCTTTTCTTTGACTTCAT
Source organism: Pinus tabuliformis (assembly GCA_031772625.1). Lineage (NCBI taxonomy): Eukaryota > Viridiplantae > Streptophyta > Pinopsida > Pinales > Pinaceae > Pinus > Pinus tabuliformis. Next base: position 30,825,255 of record CM062808.1, on the reverse strand, counting down.
TTTCAACAAGTTGGCGAAAAATTTTAAACTTATCAAATGCTTCTGACTTGTTCTTCAAGAAGTAAACCCAAGTCATTCTGCTGAAATCATCAATGAATAGTAAGAAATACTTGCAACCACCAAATGAGGTTTGTAGTGGACCACAAACATCACTGTGAATTAGTTGAAGCCGCCTGTTTGCTCGCCATGAACTTGTTGGAAAACTTTCTCGGTTTTGTTTGCCATAAATGCAAGCTTCACATTTTGCATTTTCCCTTTTGAATGTGGGAAGGCCTTTAACCATTCCTTGTTTCTGCAATTGTGAAAGACTCTCAAAATTCAAATGTCCATATCTTACATGCCATAGTTGATAGGTGAAATACCTGTAGTCACTGCCCCTGCAAAATCAGAATGCCTTGGAATAACTGTCCCTTTCATCCGTAACAGTTTTCCATCTTCATACCCTGTCATAACTGTTTTCAAGTTCTGTTTCACTGAATTAATCTTCACTAAACCATCTTCCATAATCCCTGATGTCCTGCTTGTCGAATCGTGACTAAAGAGAGAAAATTTTTCTTGAAACTAGGTACAAACCATACATTGGAAATCAATTTTTCTCCAATGTCAGGGAGAAAAACTTTCACTACTCCTTTTCCATAAGGAGTATGTTTTGTATCATCAGCAAGAAAAATTGAATTAAGTTGGCATTCTTCAAAATTCCAGAAAAAATCACGTCGACAAGTCATGTGCTGAGTTGCCCCGGAATCCAAGATCCAGGCATATTCGTAGTCACTTCTAAGATGAGATGAAATTTGTGATGCTGGTGAGGAAGTAAAAACATGATCCGGATTTAAACAGGAACGCAACAAATTACAGAGATAACCATATACACAAAGATGCAACGGAAATAATACTTCATTTCATTAATGGAAAATACTGAAATATGCTTACAAACAGAAATGGCAATAAACTAGCTAGGGCGATGGTAGCTTATCTCTGAGAAGAGATGTGATGGCTACATGCCTCTGAACTGTTCTGAACTGTATTACAATGAGGCTCGAAGGCCTATTTATTGTTGAGAAACAATGGAAAACCCTTCACATACCGAAACCTAACCCTAGAAGATGAAACGCCAAATTGTGGGCCCCGTTTGGGTAAATTGGTACATCAATTTCCCGGGGTCGTAACTTTGGCATACGATCTCCGTTTGACGCGTACGATAGCTCGTTAGAAAGATCTATCCGAGTACTACCACTTTGGGGGGCAACATAGGGCTCGGTCGCCCCAGAATTCCAAAAAAAACGTCGTTTAGGGCCTCAAAACGGCTCCGGAAGTTCAGGACCCGAAAAACTGCTAAAAATAGTAAACTGTGCTACAATTAAGGAAACTGAAAATGCTGAGAAAGACAATGGTGGGGGGTGGTGGCAGGTGGCCACCAATATCCACCTGGATCATTCCTCCCCCCTTAGGAAGCAATGGTCCCCATTGCGTTGAGCTCCTCCATGAGATGAGGAAACCTCTGCTGAACTTGTTCCCTGGTGAGCCACTTGCCCTGCTGAAGGAGTTGGCCTGCTTTGACAACTCGATACAGTTGGATATGCTGTTGGCGAGTGTTCTTGATCTGTGTGTCCATGATCCGATCAGTTGCAGCTTGTTCCATGCAATCTGGATTTAATTCTGTGGGTTTGAGCTGTTCTGCAATGTCGGATGTGTCTAGCAATGGTGGAAAGTATGGCCGAAGGCGGTCCACATTGAACACTGGGTGCAGGCCAAGGAATGGGGGAATGCTGAGCTCAAATGCATTGTCTCCCATAGCCTTAGTAATGGTGTAAGGACCATATCGAAGTGGTCTCAATTTCCGATAGGCTCCAGTAAGGGGTTCCTTTTGCAAATGCAACCAGACTTTGTCGCCCACCTGAAACTTGTGTGGCACCCGGTGTTGATCATGTCGCTGCTTGTACTTGGCATTTGATTTCTCAAGAATGTCATGGACCTGCTGGCGAATATGTTGGATGCGCTCAATGAAGCTGGTGGCCTTATCTGTTTCGGACTGGACATGAGCTGAATTCATGTGAGTAGCTGCAAGTGGCATGGCCACATCAATGGGGCATAGTGGCTGGAATCCTAAACCCACCTGAAAAGGGCTATGGCCAGTGGAGCTGTGAAGAGCTCGGTTGTAGCTGTGCTGAACATAGGGGAGGCTCTCGTCCCATGTGCGTGGATGCTTTGAGTTATACATGCGCAGAATGTGCACAATCATCCTGTTGACAACCTCTGTCTGGCCATCAGTTTGAGGATGGAAGGCTGTGGACTTCGTGAGTTTGGTGTCCAGCATTGACCAGAGACTGGACCAAAATGTGCTGAGAAACCGACTGTCCCGATCTGAGATGATAGACTGTGGGATCCCAAAGTGCACCCACACTCGTTCAAAGAAGAGTTTAGCAGTGGCTTCTGCTGTGATATTCTTCTTGCAGGCCATCATAATGGCCATCTTTGAGAACCTGTCGACGACCACAAAAACACAGTCATTTCCATGCTTAGTGGAAGGAAGGCCTGACATGTAATCCATGGAGATGGATTCCCAAGGTCGACTAGGGGTAGGCAACGGGGTATAGAGGCCTTGCTTCTTAATGGTCGGTTTGGCAATGGCACAGGCAGTACATGATCGGATGTACTTCCCAACATCCTGTCGAAGATTCGGCCAATAGAAATAGTTTTGCAGTACTGCCACTGTTTTCTCGACCCCGAAATGCCCAGCAGCCCGACTGTAGTGTGCTTCCCAAATCATCTTGGCACGCTCGCTTGAAGGAACACAGAGGTGACCGAGGTGGCATAATAGGGCATCCTGGAGGTGAAAATCTGCAACCTGCCGACCCTCCAAGAGTGTCTGGTATGTGTGGCCGAATTCTGGGTCGCTTTTGTAGAGAAGTGGCCAATTAGAAGTCTCGTGCCCGCAAGAGTTGAGCACGGTGGTTAGCGCCATGATCGGTGGTCGACTGAGGCAATCTGCAACATTATTGGTGCTGCCCTTTTTATACTTGATATTCAAGTGAAACTGTTGCAGGTATGTAGACCACTTCTGATGGCGATCATTCTGCAATTTCCCTTGGGTCTGTATGAACTGCAGAGGTCGGTGGTCTGTGTGGATGACCGTTTCCTTCCCCAAAATGTAATGCTTCCATTGTCGGCAGGCCTGTACAATGGAATACATCTCTTTATCATAAGTGGGGTACTTCCGGACTGTGTCTGAAAGTGTTTCACTGTGATATGCCACTGGATGTCCATGTTGAGTAAGGACTGCCCCAATAGCATAGTAAGAGGCATCTGTCTCGACCTCAAATGGTTGTTGTAAATCTGGTAACGCGAGCACTGGTGCCGTGCAGAGGCGATCCTTCAACTCCCTGAATGACTTCTGTTGAGATTCAGACCAAAAGAATTTTGCTTTCGCCCCGCCCTTGGTGACTTGACTCAAGGGCCAAGAAATATGAGAAAATCCCAACACAAACCTGCGGTAGAAGTTGGCAAGACCTAGAAAGCTGCGGAGCTCTGTTAGAGTGGTTGGAGAGGGCCAATCCCGAATGACTTGGACCTTGGCTGGATCGACATGCACCCCCTGTTCATCAATGATGTATCCCAGATACTGAACCTCGGTCATGCCAAAAGTGCATTTCTCCAAATTGGCACATAGCTTGTGTTGCCGCAGTGTTTGGAGAACCTGTCGGATGTGGTGGAGGTGCTCTTCCCAACTCTGGCTGAAGATCAGAATGTCATCCAAGTATACTACTACAAAGGAGTTGGTGAATGGCCGCAAGATGTCATCCATTAGCCTCATAAAGGTTGCAGGAGCATTCGTCAATCCGAAAGGCATGACCAACCATTCGAAGAGGCCCTCCTTGGATTTGAAGGCAGTCTTCCACACATCTGAGGGTTCAATTGGTACCTGGTGGTATCCTGACTTCAGATCGATCTTGCTGAAATATTTCGCCCCCTTTAGTTGGTCTAGGAGGTCATCAATCCGCGGGATCGGGTACCTATTACGGACAGTGATCTTGTTCAGCGCCCGATAGTCAATACAGAGTCTCCACGTCCCATCCTTCTTCTGTACCAACACTATCGGGCTCCCACAGGGCGAAGAACTCGGACGGATGTGACCTTTCTGCAGGAGCTCCTGAATCTGTCTCTTGATTTCATTGTTCTCCAGAACGGAGCGCCGATAAATTGGTCCATTGGGTAGCGGCGCACCTGGGGTCAGATCGATGGAGTGCTTGACTTGACAGTGCAGAGGAACCCCTGCCGGGGAGGTGAAGATGTCTTCGTACTCCTCCACAATCTTGTCCATCTGTAGCTGCCGTGCAGAGGAACCCCGTTTGGAGGCCGCGGCCACTGTCTTCTTCTTCCCTTGAGGGCGTATCATCAGGAAAACAAATTTCCTGGTTTCGGAAATGATCTTACTGCATTGTTTTGCAGTAATCAAAGAGATGGCGGCAGGTGGTGCTACCTCTGGTATCCTGAACAACTTATTTCCCAATGTAATAATAACAGCACGGGGCCTTGATTCATACACAGCATGTCGCTTCCACAAGTATGGTTGTCCTAGTAATACATCACAAACTTCAAGGGGAGCAATGTCACACAATACCTCATCCGTGAAGGGCTTGATGTTGTATGGAAGGCGACACTGCTGGCTCACGCGAAGATCTCGCCCTTGGTGAAGCCACCCAATGGTGTATGGTTGTGGATGTGCTGTGGTCGGTAAGCCCAACCGCTTCACGACCTCTGCCGAAATGAGGTTCTTTTGACTCCCGCTATCAACAATGAACTGTATCGGGGAGCCCTTTACCCACATCTGGGAGTGGAAGAGACGCTCCTCCTCCTCTGGATCTTCGGGTTCATTTTTCTGGATCTTTGCGGTAGCAACAGTGGCGCTGGGATCCGCATCAATGATCTGCTTCCCTTTTTCATACCCCTTATCGGGTTCTGACTCAGAGTCGGAACATGCATCTGATTCTGAAACCTTTAGCTCAGCCACCAGTGACTGCTTGGCCCGACACTCACTTGTGTTGTGAGTGGAGCTCTTATGGAACTCGCACCATTTTCCAGTGTCCTTTCTCGGCTTCGCGGCGTTGCTCTTTGCTTGCAGCTTCGGCTGGTTGTCTTGGGCTGTCCCGCCTTGGCTTTGTCCTTTGTTCTGTGGTTTAGGGGCACCTTTCCCCTGCTTTGGATTCGCAGATCCAAAGTCTCGCTTCTTTTGTTTAAACTTCTGCTCGACCTTGACAGCATACCGGTATGCTGCGCCGAGCGAGGGGATGTTTAAGAACTGTATTTCTTCCTGGATGTACTTGTGCAGGCAGCCACGGTATTTGAGTATCAAATGTTGCTCCGAATCCTTGATACCCAACTTTGTGCGAAGGGTATGGAAAAGATTGGTGAACTCCGGCACGTCTTGGTCCCTTCCCTGCCGCAGCGTGGTCCACTTTATGTATTCATCTTCATAGCTTCCGACAGGGTAGTACTGCTCCTTGATGGCATCCCGGAACGAATCCCAGGTGGGTGCGGCTGAAAATAGTGAGCCAGTACTTTCATCCTTCTGCTCGCAGTAGGTTTCCCACCAGTCCTTGACGTGGGGGGCTGCTTTGAGAAGAGCAAAAACAATCTTTTCCCGACTCGAAAATTCATGAACAGAAAAATAACCCTCTAGCAGATTTAACCATTTATCTACGGCATCGGCGTCTATCTGACCCTCGAATATGGGGATTTCAAAATTAACTTGTACCTTAAAGGGTGTGGCATTTCCAGAGGAGCTACTGGAAGCCGATGCGCCGCTTCTGGGTAGCCGCTGAAGGATCTGCGCAAAGCTGTCCATCATCGCGTTCCGTTGTCGCTCGAGCGCTTCTTCGAGCAAGATTTTGATGGGATCTCCTGCCCCCTCGTCTTTCTTCTCGTCCGCCATGGGAGGCCGTCGGGATTTGCGAGGCTGGTCTTGCAAAGGTTCAACCAGTTCAAGCCCTAACTCCTTATATCCCGACCTTGTTGGGGACATGCAAAGAAAAACAGAGAAAAAGCAGACCGCTCTGATACCACTGATCCGGATTTAAACAGGAACGCAACAAATTACAGAGATAACCATATACACAAAGATGCAGCGGAAATAATACTTCATTTCATTAATGGAAAATACTGAAATATGCTTACAAACAGAAATGGCAATAAACTAGCTAGGGCGATGGTAGCTTATCTCTGAGAAGAGATGTGATGGCTACATGCCTCTGAACTGTTCTGAACTGTATTACAATGAGGCTCGAAGGCCTATTTATTGTTGAGAAACAATGGAAAACCCTTCACATACCGAAACCTAACCCTAGAAGATGAAACGCCAAATTGTGGGCCCCGTTTGGGTAAATTGGTACATCAATTTCCCGGGGTCGTAACTTTGGCATACGATCTCCGTTTGACGCGTACGATAGCTCGTTAGAAAGATCTATCCGAGTACTACCACTTTGGGGGCAACATAGGACTCGGTCGCCCCAGAATTCCAAAAAAAACGTCGTTTAGGGCCTCAAAACGGCTCCGGAAGTTCAGGACCCGAAAAACTGCTAAAAATAGTAAACTGTGCTACAATTAAGGAAACTGAAAATGCTGAGAAAGACAATGGTGGGGGTCCAGGTGGTGGCAGGTGGCCACCAATATCCACCTGGATCATTCCTCCCCCCTTAGGAAGCAATGGTCCCCATTGCGTTGAGCTCCTCCATGAGATGAGGAAACCTCTGCTGAACTTGTTCCCTGGTGAGCCACTTGCCCTGCTGAAGGAGTTGGCCTGCTTTGACAACTCGATACAGTTGGATATGCTGTTGGCGAGTGTTCTTGATCTGTGTGTCCATGATCCGATCAGTTGCAGCTTGTTCCATGCAATCTGGATTTAATTCTGTGGGTTTGAGCTGTTCTGCAATGTCGGATGTGTCTAGCAATGGTGGAAAGTATGGCCGAAGGCGGTCCACATTGAACACTGGGTGCAGGCCAAGGAATGGGGGAATGCTGAGCTCAAATGCATTGTCTCCCATAGCCTTAGTAATGGTGTAAGGACCATATCGAAGTGGTCTCAATTTCCGATAGGCTCCAGTAAGGGGTTCCTTTTGCAAATGCAACCAGACTTTGTCGCCCACCTGAAACTTGTGTGGCACCCGGTGTTGATCATGTCGCTGCTTGTACTTGGCATTTGATTTCTCAAGAATGTCATGGACCTGCTGGCGAATATGTTGGATGCGCTCAATGAAGCTGGTGGCCTTATCTGTTTCGGACTGGACATGAGCTGAATTCATGTGAGTAGCTGCAAGTGGCATGGCCACATCAATGGGGCATAGTGGCTGGAATCCTAAACCCACCTGAAAAGGGCTATGGCCAGTGGAGCTGTGAAGAGCTCGGTTGTAGCTGTGCTGAACATAGGGGAGGCTCTCGTCCCATGTGCGTGGATGCTTTGAGTTATACATGCGCAGAATGTGCACAATCATCCTGTTGACAACCTCTGTCTGGCCATCAGTTTGAGGATGGAAGGCTGTGGACTTCGTGAGTTTGGTGTCCAGCATTGACCAGAGACTGGACCAAAATGTGCTGAGAAACCGACTGTCCCGATCTGAGATGATAGACTGTGGGATCCCAAAGTGCACCCACACTCGTTCAAAGAAGAGTTTAGCAGTGGCTTCTGCTGTGATATTCTTCTTGCAGGCCATCATAATGGCCATCTTTGAGAACCTGTCGACGACCACAAAAACACAGTCATTTCCATGCTTAGTGGAAGGAAGGCCTGACATGTAATCCATGGAGATGGATTCCCAAGGTCGACTAGGGGTAGGCAACGGGGTATAGAGGCCTTGCTTCTTAATGGTCGGTTTGGCAATGGCACAGGCAGTACATGATCGGATGTACTTCCCAACATCCTGTCGAAGATTCGGCCAATAGAAATAGTTTTGCAGTACTGCCACTGTTTTCTCGACCCCGAAATGCCCAGCAGCCCGACTGTAGTGTGCTTCCCAAATCATCTTGGCACGCTCGCTTGAAGGAACACAAAGGTGACCGAGGTGGCATAATAGGGCATCCTGGAGGTGAAAATCTGCAACCTGCCGACCCTCCAAGAGTGTCTGGTATGTGTGGCCGAATTCTGGGTCGCTTTTGTAGAGAAGTGGCCAATCAGAAGTCTCGTGCCCGCAAGAGTTGAGCACGGTGGTTAGCGCCATGATCGGTGGTCGACTGAGGCAATCTGCAACATTATTGGTGCTGCCCTTTTTATACTTGATATTCAAGTGAAACTGTTGCAGGTATGTAGACCACTTCTGATGGCGATCATTCTGCAATTTCCCTTGGGTCTGTATGAACTGCAGAGGTCGGTGGTCTGTGTGGATGACCGTTTCCTTCCCCAAAATGTAATGCTTCCATTGTCGGCAGGCCTGTACAATGGAATACATCTCTTTATCATAAGTGGGGTACTTCCGGACTGTGTCTGAAAGTGTTTCACTGTGATATGCCACTGGATGTCCATGTTGAGTAAGGACTGCCCCAATAGCATAGTCAGAGGCATCTGTCTCGACCTCAAATGGTTGTTGTAAATCTGGTAACGCGAGCACTGGTGCCGTGCAGAGGCGATCCTTCAACTCCCTGAATGCCTTCTGTTGAGATTCAGACCAAAAGAATTTTGCTTTCGCCCCGCCCTTGGTGACTTGACTCAAGGGCCAAGAAATATGAGAAAATCCCAACACAAACCTGCGGTAGAAGTTGGCAAGACCTAGAAAGCTGCGGAGCTCTGTTAGAGTGGTTGGAGAGGGCCAATCCCGAATGACTTGGACCTTGGCTGGATCGACATGCACCCCCTGTTCATCAATGATGTATCCCAGATACTGAACCTCGGTCATGCCAAAAGTGCATTTCTCCAAATTGGCACATAGCTTGTGTTGCCGCAGTGTTTGGAGAACCTGTCGGATGTGGTGGAGGTGCTCTTCCCAACTCTGGCTGAAGATCAGAATGTCATCCAAGTATACTACTACAAAGGAGTTGGTGAATGGCCGCAAGATGTCATCCATTAGCCTCATAAAGGTTGCAGGAGCATTCGTCAATCCGAAAGGCATGACCAACCATTCGAAGAGGCCCTCCTTGGATTTGAAGGCAGTCTTCCACACATCTGAGGGTTCAATTGGTACCTGGTGATATCCTGACTTCAGATCGATCTTGCTGAAATATTTCGCCCCCTTTAGTTGGTCTAGGAGGTCATCAATCCGCGGGATCGGGTACCTATTACGGACAGTGATCTTGTTCAGCGCCCGATAGTCAATACAGAGTCTCCACGTCCCATCCTTCTTCTGTACCAACACTATCGGGCTCCCACAGGGCGAAGAACTCGGACGGATGTGACCTTTCTGCAGGAGCTCCTGAATCTGCCTCTTGATTTCATTGTTCTCCAGAACGGAGCGCCGATAAATTGGTCCATTGGGTAGCGGCGCACCTGGGGTCAGATCGATGGAGTGCTTGACTTGACAGTGCAGAGGAACCCCTGCCGGGGAGGTGAAGATGTCTTCGTACTCCTCCACAATCTTGTCCATCTGTAGCTGCCGTGCAGAGGAACCCCGTTTGGAGGCCGCGGCCACTGTCTTCTTCTTCCCTTGAGGGCGTATCATCAGGAAAACAAATTTCCTGGTTTTGGAAATGATCTTACTGCATTGTTTTGCAGTAATCAAAGAGATGGCGGCAGGTGGTGCTACCTCTGGTATCCTGAACAACTTATTTCCCAATGTAATAATAACAGCACGGGGCCTTGATTCATACACAGCATGTCGCTTCCACAAGTATGGTTGTCCTAGTAATACATCACAAACTTCAAGGGGAGCAATGTCACACAATACCTCATCCGTGAAGGGCTTGATGTTGTATGGAAGGCGACACTGCTGGCTCACGCGAAGATCTCGCCCTTGGTGAAGCCACCCAATGGTGTATGGTTGTGGATGTGCTGTGGTCGGTAAGCCCAACCGCTTCACGACCTCTGTCGAAATGAGGTTCTTTTGACTCCCGCTATCAACAATGAACTGTATCGGGGAGCCCTTTACCCACATCTGGGAGTGGAAGAGACGCTCCTCCTCCTCTGGATCTTCGGGTTCATTTTTCTGGATCTTTGCGGTAGCAACAGTGGCGCTGGGATCCGCATCAATGATCTGCTTCCCTTTTTCATACCCCTTATCGGGTTCTGACTCAGAGTCGGAACATGCATCTGATTCTGAAACCTTTAGCTCAGCCACCAGTGACTGCTTGGCCCGACACTCACTTGTGTTGTGAGTGGAGCTCTTATCGAACTCGCACCATTTTCCAGTGTCCTTTCTCGGCTTCGCGGCGTTGCTCTTTGCTTGCAGCTTCGGCTGGTTGTCTTGGGCTGTCCCGCCTTGGCTTTGTCCTTTGTTCTGTGGTTTAGGGGCACCTTTCCCCTGCTTTGGATTCGCAGATCCAAAGTCTCGCTTCTTTTGTTTAAACTTCTGCTCGACCTTGACAGCATACCGGTATGCTGCGCCGAGCGAGGGGATGTTTAAGAACTGTATTTCTTCCTGGATGTACTTGTGCAGGCAGCCACGGTATTTGAGTATCAAATGTTGCTCCGAATCCTTGATACCCAACTTTGTGCGAAGGGTATGGAAAAGATTGGTGAACTCCGGCACGTCTTGGTCCCTTCCCTGCCGCAGCGTGGTCCACTTTATGTATTCATCTTCATAGCTTCCGACAGGGTAGTACTGCTCCTTGATGGCATCCCGGAACGAATCCCAGGTGGGTGCGGCTGAAAATAGTGAGCTAGTACTTTCATCCTTCTGCTCGCAGTAGGTTTCCCACCAGTCCTTGACGTGGGGGGCTGCTTTGAGAAGAGCAAAAACAATCTTTTCCCGACTCGAAAATTCATGAACAGAAAAATAACCCTCTAGCAGATTTAACCATTTATCTACGGCATCGGCGTCTATCTGACCCTCGAATATGGGGATTTCAAAATTAACTTGTACCTTAAAGGGTGTGGCATTTCCAGAGGAGCTACTGGAAGCCGATGCGCCGCTTCTGGGTAGCCGCTGAAGGATCTGCGCAAAGCTGTCCATCATCGCGTTCCGTTGTCGCTCGAGCGCTTCTTCGAGCAAGATTTTGATGGGATCTCCTGCCCCCTCGTCTTTCTTCTCGTCCGCCATGGGAGGCCGTCGGGATTTGCGAGGCTGGTCTTGCAAAGGTTCAACCAGTTCAAGCCCTAACTCCTTATATCCCGACCTTGTTGGGGACATGCAAAGAAAAACAGAGAAAAAGCAGACCGCTCTGATACCACTGATCCGGATTTAAACAGGAACGCAACAAATTACAGAGATAACCATATACACAAAGATGCAGCGGAAATAATACTTCATTTCATTAATGGAAAATACTGAAATATGCTTACAAACAGAAATGGCAATAAACTAGCTAGGGCGATGGTAGCTTATCTCTGAGAAGAGATGTGATGGCTACATGCCTCTGAACTGTTCTGAACTGTATTACAATGAGGCTCGAAGGCCTATTTATTGTTGAGAAACAATGGAAAACCCTTCACATACCGAAACCTAACCCTAGAAGATGAAACGCCAAATTGTGGGCCCCGTTTGGGTAAATTGGTACATCAATTTCCCGGGGTCGTAACTTTGGCATACGATCTCCGTTTGACGCGTACGATAGCTCGTTAGAAAGATCTATCCGAGTACTACCACTTTGGGGGGCAACATAGGGCTCGGTCGCCCCAGAATTCCAAAAAAACGTCGTTTAGGGCCTCAAAACGGCTCCGGAAGTTCAGGACCCGAAAAACTGCTAAAAATAGTAAACTGTGCTACAATTAAGGAAACTGAAAATGCTGAGAAAGACAATGGTGGGGGTCCAGGTGGACCTGGCAGGTGGCCACCAATATCCACCTGGATCAAAACATATTCTGAGTTGTCGTCATCTTGATCATTTGCAAATTGTGCTGAATGCTGCTGAAACTTGGGAATTCTACTAAATGAAGTTCGACAATCTTCAGCATAATGGCCAACTTTGTTACATCTTCGACATACAATTTGACTTAAGTCTCTTCCTCGTCCTGAAGATTGTCCTCTGCCTCTACTTTGACCTCTATTTGGAGATTGTCCTCTACCTTGACTATTATATCCTTGTGCTTGAAAATTGCCTCTTCCTTGGTTGTTTCCTCTACCTTGAAAATTATTTCTTCCTCCTCTGTTAAAATTGTTGCCTCTACTTTGGCTTCGACCTCGATTATGTGCTGCTTGATTCTGATTCCATCTGCCTCTTCCTCGAGAACTATCTGTTGATGACTTACTTGTGCTGGCTTCTGTGAGAAAAACATCTTCACCAACTTTCTTCTTCTTCCCAAAAGTTTTATCATGTTGACTTAACATTTCACAAAGTTCATCAAACTTTAGTTTTTCTAATTTCCCAGTTACTTGTAAAGTCTCTAAAAAATGCGTATAGGAAGAAGGAAGCCCAGCAATTACAATTGTGACCATAAAGCTATCATCAATTGCGGGAAAACCAACATTAATAATTTCTTGCTTAATATTCTTAAGTCTGGAGAGATATTCAAGAATATCACCATCTTCAGTTAATTTCTGTTGCAACAATTTTAACTGTAAATCAACCTTCTTTGATTCTGGCTGAGTATCAAAGAGGTCTTTAAAAGTTTTCAAGGCAGTCCATGCATCTGTGGCATTCTCTATATGTACATACATTTCATCATTCACAGACGATTTAATAAGAGCTAAGGCTTTAGCATTCTTGATTTCCCATTTTGCCAGTGGATCCGCATCTGTGGGTTTATTCGGCTTAACATCGCCATCACATATTCCTTGCCATAATTCATTGTAAATAAGTGTGCTTTCAATAAGACGATGCCACGTTTTATAAGATTTGGTGCCTTCTAGTTTGTCGGAATCAGAAAATAAGTTAATCAACTTAGACATTTTTAGCGATGAGAGACGCACCAAGAAGCAGAACAGAAAGGACAAGATAGTCAACACAACAGCAACACACGATGCAAAAAACGAACTATCGGGGCTTGGCCTTGACCCTCGAATAGTCGTCAAAACAAGAGAAAAGTGATTGAGCTTTGCACTTGGCTCTAGTCAATTTCTCAAATTTTTACAGGGCAACTTTCAAAATTTGATTCTTTACAACGGTGCTTTTGCACAATCTGGTAAAAAAATTTACCCCCCCTCAAAGCAAAAAAATACTTTGAGGTACAACTTGATGATCCCAAAAAACTTAAAAAAAATTATCCAACACACCTTATCACTCCAATTTACAAATAAAACTCCTTATGACTCCAAAACAAAAGTAAATTTCAAAACATCACCCTTATTACTCCATTACAAGGCCTTTTTTTTAAAAAATACTCTTAAAACCTCACTCAGAACTCTATTACAAAGCTTTTAAAGCTCACCTTATTTCTCCCCAAAAAAAAATCACTTATTACGCAAGTAAAATATACCTTCCAAATTACATATAAATTGTCAAAAAGCCAAAGCACTGTCAACAACGTTCGGAGAACTGAATATACCTTCCAATATCTTCAATTTAGTAGTCTCAATAATTGTGAAATACGGATTTCAATCCCAGGTCCTTTGAGCGAGAAATTCCATATCCATTTTTGCAAAAATTCAACAGTCGTGCCACAATGCATAGATTACATATAAATCGATATCGTTGACAATTTAAATAGTTTTGGCTAGCGGATCCAAAAAATACAGGCGAGATCCGGGGTCCAAGACACGCTGTTTATTTAAGAAAAAAAAACTATCAGGTGTTAAGAAGGCGTTACCACAAGGTGCTGGGCTTGAATCCGAGTGGTATTTCGGAGCTGGACAGAGACCGGGCCTGGCGTGGCATAAAATGAGACAATAGATTTGTGGTCGTTGAACTGATGACTCCACAGAAATCGTATTTCAAAAAGCAAAACCTGAAGAAGGTTTCTGCCGTATTTCACATTTTGCAATGCGAACCGGAACTAGAGCAATGCACTTCCGTTTCTGCCTAACCCAGGACAGTTTGATATCAAAACCTGATTTATCCACTAACACATTAATACGGTTCTGCTTCTGCCTGATATAACACCAATTACAGCTCCAGCGTCCGCTGGAAAGAAGAGCAGCAATGTTTGCAGAATCCACGACTATTTTGCAGGGGTTTACGGTTCTAGAAAAAAGTGGGGGTTTTAGCGTTTGTTGCAACCATTGAAGTACTCTTCAGAGAAGCCGTCGGCCAGAAGTTTCTTGATACAATTTTTGCTGATCACTTCCTGCTCCTTTAACTTACAGTTCTTCTACGCTGATAGCAACAAACAGATATAGATGTTATTTCTTACCTCGTCTTCTTGCGCTTCACAGGTTTCTCTCCAAGCTGTCCACAGGTTTCTCTCCAAGCTGTCCACGCTATCCCAACCAGTCAACAGGGCAACACAAGTTTGGATTCAAACCGTTTGCAGCTCTCCACGCTGTTCAAACTAAATCAATGCTATTTATAACAATTTCCAATTGAATTCCAACGGAGATTTAAAACATAGCTCTGTGCCCTCTTACATTCAACTTACAAATTTGAATTGGTTTTCAATAGCCTTAAAAAAATTGATTTACAGATTTCAAAAATCTAAAATCAATAAAAATTTTCTCTTTTGAACAAAATTGTGACAAATTTCATACCAATTGTTGAGCATTTCAACGGAGTTGAGTTTTTCCAGAATCTGATAGAGCTGGAATCTCCTCCTCAAATCAACTGCAGCATTACCATAGCTCTGATACCACAATAATGGCAGAAGTGTCCTGAGACACGTAATTTTATTAATCAGAAAAAACAATTATATAATTGATTTGCAAGAGCTTACACCCGAACAACACAAACACTCTTGCAATGAGCTATTTATAAGCTCCATGTCCTAACTACCTCTAATTATGGATCACTTATTAAATAACAAGTGTCCATTTACAATAAATGCTATTCAAACCAACTAGCTAACTAATCTCCTATAATAGAGCCTAAGATACGACACATTTGGAGAGTCATATCTAGTTACAACAATATGCTAATTCTAAAAGTCTCCATTAAATAATTAAACATTCTAGAATAATAATTATTAATTTAATATCTTAAATTAATAATTATTTTATTCTAATTTTATAACCTATGATAAAAAAGTATTTTTGGATCATCTAACACGGGACTCAAGCGAATTTGGGACGAACTTTCTGCAAAATTAAAATATGTTACAATATACCAGAATAACGATCTAAAAACATTTTTTATTAACATAATCAAATGGTTGAATAGTACATACCAAAGCTACTCCCTAAAAATCTCGCGAGATTAAATTTGGTTGGTATTTTTTTGAAAAAAATAACGAGAATTCATACCTCAATTAAATATATACTGTGGATGAGAAATGTGAAAAAAAAATTCAGAAATAATAAGCATTTCTATTATTTCAAAGATAGGGATATATTTTGGATTTATACTTATATGTGAAATCTTGAGAATCTCTTGCAATTAGCAACAAAATATTTTCAAACTTTGCATATTCTTAGTAGTATAGATGACTTGTAAAATAATAATATAAAATGGTTAAAAATTAGTTGTGTTTTTTATTGGAATGGGAAGAAATAGTTATTTATTATATATTTGTTTTTTATTTAAAATATTTAAATAAATTCATCACTTTAATAAAGACATTTAAATTGTGTAAACTTTACCATTAAGATTTATAATTCTAATAAATTTCAATAAATTCTTAACATATATATAAGGTTACAGCGAAGCCAGACACTAATGAAGAAGAAGAAACATATTTAGATCAACATAAACATTGCTTGAAGAATAGGAGGAAATTTCCATGTCACTTGGGGTTGGGTTTCTACTATTTCTCTATCTACTTCATTTACAAAAGAAAATTAACCAGAATCAAACATGGAATTTAATGCGGATAGAAAAGTGTTTCTTCATCCTTTAATATCTTTAAAAAAAATAGATCTCTTATTATAAGAGCGTTTATCAATAAGACATAGAGCTAAATTTGTTCTAGGACTGGAGGCTACCTGGCTCATTATAGACTATGCCTTAGGACTGGAGGCTACCTGGCTCATTATAGACTATGCCTATAGAATTACAGAGTCACATGTATAGGTATATACCAGTATTAATTAATAATTATAAGCCAATATTTTCAGATTAATTAAACATTAATCAAAATTAGCATGAAAAGATCAAGTAGGGCATTGCAATTATTTATTTACATGATTATATGATTTTCCTTTCATGTAGATTATTTTATAGGACACAAAAATTATATCAATCATTTGTCTGATTTTTCCTACTCACAAATTGTCAATATTCCATTCAGAATAATATTCAAATGTTAAAGATTAAATTTCAAGAAGTTTTCCCTTGCCATAAAGATCTCATCTTGGTGGTCTACATGAATGAGGTGAAAATGGTTCTCTAGGTGGGAGGACATGAGTTACTAATGTATGTTTTTTTCTATTATGGTGGACTCATTGGATGTTCTTTACGAAACAAGTGAGGAAAATTTTCAACTGTGGGAGCAAAACTATTTTGGACAGGGTGAATGAATCGGTGTGTTAGAGGGATGGATTTGTTATTTTCCTTATGGATTCTTGAAATCTTTTCTTCAATAGTTTCTATCTTCTCATCAATATTTGTAACAATTTTCCCTACCACAGGAAAAATTGTTCCTCACCCTTCTGTTAGATCTTCTCTAAATCTTTCAGTAGTGTTGCATCTTTTCCTGCCATACTTTTAGTATCTCTAACTTCTTCTATGATTTCTGTGAACTTTAGATTTAAATTATTTGTTTGAAGAGACTACTGAATTTATAAACACTTGAAGGTTGTTTGTATGTTTATTTATGGCATAATTATTTGTACCATAAACATAATCTTACATGCCTCTTAGAGCAAGATTCATCTAATTTACTTGCTCTCAAACTGTTTAAATTCTTCAATTAGTATCAGGTCGATCACTTTCTTCTTTTAATTCCAGAGGAAGGGCTTTATAATAATTTTGTTATTCCTCTAGTACTATCCCTCTGAATGGGTAAAATGATGAGGTAGACTCAATTTTTTGGCCATCTAGGCTTTTCCAATTGTGCCTAGCAGTGTTGGCTTCTGCTTAAGACTTATTTCCCGTATCTAGCATTTTTATTGTCATCTCTTCTTGTTTGGCTTCCAAACGAAGAAATATATCCAATAATTTCTTTATGCATCAATATTTTCCATTCTAAGGCTAGCTTTCTGTTAGCTTCTTGTGCAATTATTTCATTAAACTAGACTCATTTAGTGTGAGTATATAAATCCTAGTTTATTATTTTGTTCATCCAATTTGGATTTACTTGCAGTTTCTTGGCTCCCTTCACGAGTGGGAAGAACTTATGCATCTCTGGGATTGAAGGTCTCCTTATATCTCCCGAGATTGGATTTCTGAATATATATTCAAGGATGACAAAGTCAGCTTGTTCTATGTAGCCAAGTCCATATCTTGGGGTTGTTGGGGACCTATAGTAACTGAATATTTCTTGTAGTATTGCATCGAAAGTTTCCAAAGATGTCATATGATGTATCATCAATACATTATCATCATGTGGAAAACGAATGGCTGCAGACTTAGGCTGTGGACAAGGATTAAGATAAGTAGATGCAGGTGGTGGAACGTTAGTTCGAATGGCTGCAGACTTAGGCTGTGGACAAGGATTAAGATAAGTAGATGCAGGTGGTGGAACGTTAGTTCTAGGATTGTGATTTTGATGCTCAAATTGGACTATTTATGGGGATTCACCATAATGGGCTGTCAGACTTTGTAAATAAATAAGTTGAGTACAGTTAGGAAATTTAATAGAATACATAATTGAGCCTAAATATTGGGCTAATTTCTGTAATGGAGTATGTGCACTTGGTGGTTGAGGTGTTTTAGATTAGAACAAAACGATTGTAGAAGAGCTTGACTCTTTAATATTTGCTGAGGTGATGGCTTTTTCATAGGCAATTTGGGTACATATATCACCCAATTTTCTGGAAATGAAAGGTTCTCCCATTTAACCCTCTGATGCTCCATTTTCTGATTCAGTGGAACAGTTAGGATTAAGATATTGGATTGTCATTCTTTACTTGAGGTATCTAGAATAACTAGATACATAGTATTGGTATGTAGAATACAACAATGGGTTCAGATAACAATTTTCGTTCTTCAATCTCTTAGATCACAACCA
Source organism: Pinus tabuliformis (assembly GCA_031772625.1). Lineage (NCBI taxonomy): Eukaryota > Viridiplantae > Streptophyta > Pinopsida > Pinales > Pinaceae > Pinus > Pinus tabuliformis. The sequence goes on along the minus strand of CM062808.1, from coordinate 30,806,987 downwards.
ATGTTTTTGCTATGTAGAATAAGAATGTCCCCCAAGTGTTCATCAAATGCATATACATAAAAGTTTGTAAATCACTCAAACCTTACATGACCATTAAATAGTGGTGTAACAATTCCACCTATGAGAGAATCAAAGAACTTTTTATGAGTGAGATCTCTAATTGTACAAAGCATGTAAGCATCTATTCCTCTATGAACAAGGGTTGAGATTCCTACTCTGATGCATCCAAGATGTAGATATTTGGTTTTGTGTTTCTTTGCCTCAACCTATATCTGGTTTGGATCTAAAAGAGGAATAGCCTAGGTTGTGTCACAATGTTGTTGTACTTGTGAAACAAATTATTTTATGATAATACAACTAATACCATGAAGAAGAAACATATTTATATCAACATAAACATTGCTTGCAGATATAGGAGGAAGTTTCCATGCCACTTGGGGTTGGGTTTCTACTATTTCTCCATCAACTTCATTTACAAAAGAAAATTGACAAGACTCAAACATGGAATTTAATGCAAATGGAGAAGTTTCTACATCCCTTTTAATATCTTTAAAAAAATTAGATCTCTGACTAGGATCCATTACAAATACAAATATTGACAATAAGAGCGTTTATCAGTCAGACATAGAGAGGCTACCTGGCTTATTATAGACTCTGCCTATTATAATGAGACTTAACATGCAATCTTAAAGAAATATATGTACCCAGAAATAATAATGAGCAATGGCTCTCATACCAGTTTTCTTCAGAGACTCCCTCAAAGAGGAAATGAGCTTGAACTTTAACAATCTTTTCCACTTATATGAACTCCTGAAAATATTTACACGAACCTTCATGCAAGCCCAACACCTTTGCAACTTCCCCTCTCTCGGCCTCTTGCCAATACGGGACTCAAGCGAATTTGGGACGAACTTTCTGCAAAATTAAAATATGTTACAATATACCAGAATAACCATCTAAAAACATGTTTTATTAACATAATCAAATGGTTGAATAGTACATACCAAAGCTACTCCCTAAAAATCTCGCGAGATTAAATTTGTTTGGTATTTTTTGAAAAAAAATAACGAGAATTCATACCTCAATTAAATATATACTGTGGATGAGAAATGTGAAAAAAAATTCAGAAATAATAAGCATTTCTATTATTTCAAAGATAGGGATATATTTTGGATTTATACTTATATGTGAAATCTTGAGAATCTCTTGCAATTAGCAACAAAATATTTTCAAACTTTGCATATTCTTAGTAGTATAGATGACTTATAAAATAATAATATAAAATGGTTAAAAATTAGTTGTGTTTTTTTATTGGAATGGGAAGAAATAATTATTTATTATATATTTGTTTTTTATTTAAAATATTTAAATAAATTCATCACTTTAATAAAGACATTTAAATTGTGTAAACTTTACCATTAAGATTTATAATTCTAATAAATTTCAATAAATTTTTAACATATATATATATATATAAAAGGTTACAGCGAAGCCAGACACTAATGAAGAAGAAGAAACATATTTAGATCAACATAAACATTGCTTGAAGAATAGGAGGAAATTTCCATGCCACTTGGGGTTGGGTTTTTACTATTTCTCTATCAACTTCATTTACAAAAGAAAATTGACAAGAATCAAACATGGAATTTAATGCAGATAGAAAAGTTTCTTCATCCCTTTTAATATCTTTAAAAAAAATAGATGTCTGAATATAAGAGCGTTTTATCAGTCAAACATAGAGCTAAATTTATTCTAGGACTGGAGGCTACCTGGCTCATTATAGACTATGCCTATTATAATGGGACTAAACATGCAATCTTAAAGAAAGATATGTACGCAGAAATAGTAATGAGCACTGACTCTGATACCAATTTTCTTCAAAATCTCCCTCAGATAGGAAATGAGCTTGAACTTTAACAATCTTTTGCACTTATATGAACTCCTGAAAATATTTACACGAACCTTCACGCAAGCCCAACACCTTTGCAACTTCCCCTCTCTTGGCCTCTTGCCTATACGGGACTCAAGCGAATTCGGGACAAACTTTCTGCAAAATTAAAGTAAGTCACGATATACCAGAGTAACCATCTAATAAATGTTTTATTAACAGAGTCAAATGGTTGAATAGTAGATACCAAAGCGACTCCCTAAAAATCTTGCGAGATTAAATTTGGTTGATATTTTTTGAAAAAATTATGGGAATTCATACCTCAATTAAATTTATAATGTGATGAGAAATGTGCACAAAAAATTATACTTATATGTGAAATCTTGAGAATCTCTTGCAATTAGCAACAAAATTTTTCAAAATTTGCATATTCTTGGTAGTATAGATGATTTATAAAATAATAATATAAAATGGCTAAAAATTAGTTGTGTTTTTTTATTGGAATGGAAGAAATAAGTATTTATTATATATTTGTTTTTTATTTAAAATATGTTTTTAAATATTTAAAGAAATTCATCACTTTAATTAAGACACTTAAATTGTGTAAACTTTATCATGAAGACCAATAATTTCAATAAATTTTAACAAATCCTTAATATATATATATAAAAGGTTACTGCCAAGCCAGATGGCAACAACTAAGTTTACTAAGACATACATATTTTACTCCTATGGTTTTGAATTTGTGAATTATTCAAAAACAACACATATTCTTAACCATTAAACCCATCTAATTAAATAAAACTTCCCCTCTCCGTCGTGCGGAGGACTTGGTTGGACTAACACCAACTACACATTTATTACTACGCAGAGCTCTTTGCTTCCACGTTTGCCCATAAAATCCAGGTGTATAATTTTGCTGACGTGGTGTATTTACTTCTGACCGTGGGCTAGAAGAACTGTATGTGGGCAATCCTTGCGTACTAAGTAATTTATGTCGGCCAAAGTAATATGCGTGGACAGGACGTGGTCCCTCGCAAAAAACAGGTCGAGAAATAAAATAAAAATTCGAAGGACGACCCCGCAGTGAGATTGTTTATGGATTGTTCATTAATTTTTGCATTGAGCTACACAGTGGTTAAATTTGGACACCCGGTCGGACAGGGCAGATTGCAGCAAGAGCAATAGTCGTAACAGGACGTGGCAGATGAAGAGCGTCAGAAGATCAGCTGCAAGGCATTCACTATATGGTGGCGTAAGTAAGCGTCACTAGCGAAGCTGGGTTTCCGAAATTAGGGTACCCGGAAAGCGGGCAAGGATCTGGCCCCGCTCTTATTCTTTCCCAAAAATGGCAGCTTGTGCACATGATGCCGCAGCATTTGTTTTGAGGGGCCACTCTGCTATTCTCAATTTCCCCATCTTGCTTCAGTACTTTCCTTGCCCTCCCACGACTTCCTCCATTAAGACTGCTGCTGCAGCAGCAAAAATTAGTTTAAAATTGAGAAACTTTTCATTTCAGTAGAGTAGAAACGAAGGTGTCCGACATAACGCTACAGATGAATCTTCATCCATAGCTGCGAACTTTAACCCAACAGCCGAATTGATGTCGAAGCAGTACGGGTGCCCCGCTGTTGGAAGGTTCCACCCATCTGCTTCCTTGCAAATGACTGAGAATAATGAAGATCGACTTATTATCAACTCTGCCAGTTCGCCAAAGAATATAGAATTTGATCTCCCGACCACGCCAACCCCACGGGTGGAGGAACAGATATTGATTTCCAAGGAGCGAGAAGAACAGATATTGATTTCCAAGGAGCGAGAAGAACTATTACTTTCAGATTTCTGCGTGTAATATCATTTTCTATAGGCGAACATTAAAGGTTCAGCATAGTCTTGTTGCTCTCATAACGGCTGTTAGCTCCCCTAACGACTGCCAATGATTTGGAAACCCTCTGCCGCCCATTCCAAGAATTACGGAAATCATCTGTTGTTAAATTAATTTCTTGTTGTGAGCTTATGGAGTAATCTATTACTTTCTCCGTATTTCTCTACCACCCTCTTTCTTTACCACGCTCTGTCGAACATCTAACACATAATCAGCAAAAGTTTGACGATAAATACTTCTGTTTGGTCCCAATCTCACCACTAAATCCCCTTCAACCTTACACCATTAAATCAGAGATTTTGAAATGCCACAAAGATGAGAGATTTTGAGTGAATTTTGTAAATTTACAGGATTCGTCTGTCTTTCCCTGGACATATTAGTTTTGGGTCTTGCCTTATGTTTTAGATCTCCACTATTGCAGATCCTAGGTGTCGTAGTGTATTTCTATACATTTTGTACATAAACATTGTACAAGGGCGGCATTTACGTTTTCGTTATTACGTGTTTAGATCCTTCCTGGTGTTGCAGACCGTGCCCGCCGTATTTGGTTACCTTGTCCGCCATATTTGGTTTGTGTTCATTTATTTGGTGACAATGGTGGGATTGATAGAAATTGTGTTTGTGTTGGTTTGATTGGTGATATTCGTAAATTCTAGAGAATTTTTTGGAATGTTTTGGTGTCATTTTACTTCTAAAAATGAGTTTGTTTGGTTTTTGTTTGTTTTCAAAAGACAAGAATTTTGAGAGTTTTAAGGGTATCGTCACTCTGTTTTCAGTGGAAAACAAAAAGTGAAGTAGACTGCCTCAATCGTAGCAGAAATTATGGTATCGGAGTGTGAGTAGCATCAATCGCCGGAGCATGGGGTATTAAAGTTTTTCGATTTTTTTAAGTGTTTATTTTGCATTATAGAATTGTTATTCAGTTAATGAAAGCCAATTTTTATCTCTGCCTTAATGTTTATAGACATGGTCTGTTTGGCTCATGTCATATTTAGAGGATTTTATGAATTAAGACATTTATTTGGAAATATGTTTAATTTTGCTCAATTTTTATGCTTATAATATTTATTTGGTTTAATTATATGCAATTTGAATAATTGTTGTGCAAATTTATGAACTATGCTCATATTTAATTTGCATAAATTGATTATTTCTGCTCTATTTAATATATGCTATTTTAGATGTTATGCATGAATATTATAATTTCAGTTATGCAATTTATAATTATTCTCATATCAAGTTAATTTTTATGCATAAAAGAAATAATGTCTAGTGATCCATATAATTTTTAATTGATTAAGGAACAACCACAATATCTCTAATTAAATAATATTATATATTATGATTGATTAGGATCACATAAAGAATATTTAGACATTAATTGTAATTAATTATACTAAATTTAATAAATTTTATACCACAAGAATTTTTATTATATTTATATAATTAATTAGGATAAATTATTAAATTATTCATAACTTACTTACAGGAATTATGAATTAATAGTTTTATCATAAAGTTCAAATCTAAGATAGAATTTATATCAGAATATAATCATAATATACCCTTTATAATTATGAATTAAGTGAATAATTTGATAAATTTTATCATAAAGAATAATTGAATCTGCTTGAATTGAAAAGTTAGTCCACACACAATTTTTATGTCATTAGATTCAATTTTTAAGCATGGTTTACATTGGAAAAGCATGAAATTTTATTTTTAGGCCTCAATTTTAACATAAGCATGTGATCTTTAATTTTATGCAGTTGTACAACCTGCAAATTTCTCTCATATTCGTTGTGGTATCCCTAAACTTAAGGGATATAACTATAAGGTGTGAAATGAGAAAGTTCTCCTTCATCTGAGGTGGATGGACATAGACTATGCTATTAGGAAAGATGAACCATTAGCACTCGCTAATACCAGCACTGTAGTGGACATCACAGTTTATGAACGATGGGAGCGATCTAATCACTTAAGCATGATGTTCGTGAAGACTAAAATTTTAGTTGGTATTCGTGGTTCCATTAAGGAGCATGAAAAGGTTCGAGACTTGCTAAAGGCCATTGATGATCAATTCGTCACTTCAAACAAGGCACTAGAAAACACCCTAATCATGAATTTCGTATCCCTAAGGTTCACCAGTGTGAAAGGTGTACGCGAGCACATCATGCAAATGAGGGATACTATGGCTCAATTGAAGAAACTCGAGGTTGAAATTTCGGAGTCTTTCCTGGTGCACTACATCCTGAACACTCTTTCGCACCGATACGGACCCTTCAAAATCTCACACAACACACATAAGGATAAATGGTCATTTAATGAACTCATGACCATGTGTGTTCAAGGGGAAGGGAGACTGGTGATGGAACTAGGAGAAAGTGCAATGCTGGCAATGCAGGGAAATGGCAAATCTCAAGCCAATCATAAAGGGAAAGGTAAAGTACCTCCCCAAGCCGATATCAAGAAGGATTCCAAGTGTTTTTTTTGTAAAAAGAAGGGACACATGAAGAAGGAATGCGCCAAATTTCAAAAATGGCTTGCAGACAAAGGTAATCCAATCTCATTTGTTTGTTATGAATCTAATATGGTTAATGTCAATATTAACACCTAGTGGATTGATTCTGGATCAACAATTCACATTTCGAATTCCTTGCAGGGTTTGCAAAACCTACAGAAGCCAGTGGAAAGTGAGCAAAGCATCTTATCAGAAAACAAGATGGGATCGCATGTGGAAGCTATAGGAACATGCTATTTAATTTCAAGTAGTGGCATTGCTTCAAAATTAGAAAAGACATTTTATGGTCCAAGTTTTTCTAGAAACTTGACTTTAGTTTCAAGGCTTGTACCTTTTGGATATTCCTTTAACTTTTCATAAAAATCCTTTAGTTTATTTTATAAATATGATTGTGTCGAGAATGCTATTTTGTCTAATGGTCTTTACTGCATTAATTTACAAAACAATGTCACTTTTGATTAAATGCATGTTCACACTGGCACTAAAAGATGTGTTATTAATGAGGATTCCTCTAAATTATGGCACTGGAGATTAGGTCATATCTCCATAGAAAAGATTAAAATATTGGTAAATGAAGGGGTACTTAATACTCTGGATTTTACTGATTTTGAGACTTGTGTGGACTGCATCAAGAGAAAGCAGACCAACAAGTCAAAGAAAGGTGCCAATATGAGTTTGGACATATTAGAGATCATACATACTAATATATGTGGTCCATACATGGACACACATGGTTAGAGATAATTCATCTCTTTTATAGATGATTACTCATGATATATGTATATCTACATGTTTCATAAAAAGAATGAAGCATTAGATGCCTTTAAGATCTTTAGGGCTGAAGTAGAGAAACAATGCGGCAAGAAAATTAAGATCGTGAGATCATATAGAGGTGGAGAATATTATGGTAGATACACAGATGATGGGCAATCACCTTGGCCATTCGCAAAATTTCTTTAAGAGCATGGGATTGTTTCCCAATACAACATGCCTGGTTCATCCGACCAGAATTGTGTAGCAGAAAGAAGAAACCGAACATTATTGAACATGGTGCGAAGTATGCTTAGCAGCTCCAATCTTCCTAAATACTTGTGGACTAAAGCACTTAAGATGGCAGTGTATATATTAAACTGAGTTCCAACCAAGGTTGTTCCTAAAATGACATTTGAATTAGGGAAAGGTTGGAAACCGAATTTGTGACATATGCACGTTTGGGGATGCTCGTCTGAAGTAAAAATTTATAATCCACAAGAGAAGAAGCTGGACCCAAGGACCATTAGTGGGCATTTCATTGGATATGCTGAAAGGTCTAAAGGTTATAGATTTTATTGTCCATTTCACAGAACTAGGATTGTGGAATCAAGAAATGCAAAGTTTCTTGAAAATGACTTGATCAGTGGGAGCAATCAAACCAGGAACATAGTTTTTTAGAAGGATCATTCAGAATCTCAACATTCCACCTCAAGTGATAGATTGGTTATTGTTCACAGCACCCCTCAAGTACAAACTAGTGTTGAACAACCAATTGTTGAAGTTCCACGAGCTGTTGATGACATTCCAGTAGATCAGGTAGTTCAAGAGCTGCTAAGAACTTTCGAACAATGAGTTGAACCACATACTTCTTAGGAAGATGATGGTACAACATTAAGAAGATCTATAAGAACAAAGATATCAGTAATTCCTGATGATTATGTTGTGTATCTGCAAGAATCTGACAACAAAATTTGAGCTGAAAATGATCCCGACTCATTTTCACAAGCCATGAGTTGCAAAGAATCAGAATTATGGTACGATGCCATGAAGGAAGAGATTAATTCTATAAAGAGTAACGAAGTCTGGGATCTTGTTGAGTTTCCTAATGGTGCAAAATTCATTGGATGTAAATGAGTCTTTAAGACAAAGAAAGACTCATTGGGCAACATTGAGAGATACAAGGCAAGACTCGTTGCTAAGGGATTCACTCAGAAAGAAGGAATTGATTACACAGAGACTTTTTCTCCTGTATCTAAGAAAGATTCTTTGCGCGTTATTATGGCATTAGTAGCCCATTTCGACTTGGAGTTGCAAAAAATGGATGTAAAAACGACATTTCTCAATGGAGATCTAGAGGACGAGGTTTACATGAAACAACCCGAAGGATTCCCCTCTAGTGATGATGATCAGTTGGTTTGCAAGCTCAATAAATCATTATACGATTTAAAACAAGCATCCCGCCAATGGGATTTGAAATTCCATAATATAATTTATTCTTTCAGTTTTGTAGAAAACATTACGTATCAATGTATATACCTGAAAGTCAGTGGAAATAATTTTTTTTTTCTTGTTTTATATGTGGATGACATTTTGCTACCAACCAATGATAACGGTTTGCTATATGAGGTGAAACAATTCCTCTCTAAAAATTTCGATATGAAGGATATGGGTGAGGCATCTTGGGTCTGTCTCAGGTAACCTATATTAATAAAATTTTAGAGAGATTTCGGATGAAGAATTGTTCACCAAGTGTAGCTCCCATTGTGAAGGGTGATAGGTTCAATTTGAACCAATGCCCGAAGAATGACTCTGAAAGGGAACAAATGAAGAACATTCCATATGCTTCTGCTGTCGAAAGCCTAATGTATGCTCAGGTCTGCACAAGACCTGACATTGCATTTATTGTGGGAATGTTGGGACAATATTAGAGTGATCTAGGTTTAGACCACTAGAGAGCTACAAAGAAAGTAATGATGTATCTTCAAGGAACCAAAAACTACATGCTTATAGCAGACCTTGATTGCCACGTCCACTATGCAAGCCGAGTTCGTCTCATGTTTTGAGGCTACTTTACATGGTGTATGGCTTAAGAGTTTCATTTTTGGGCTTAGAATTATGGATTCTATCTCTAAGCCATTTAGAATGTATTGCGACAATTTAGATACTATTTTTAAGGGCTAAAATCAACAAAAGTGGGAGTCGAAATCAACACATCGACATTAAGTATTTAGCTATAAGGGAACATGTTAAAGAAAAGAAAGTGGTCATTCAGCACGTTAGCATTGAGTTGATGACCGTTGATCCTTTGACTAAGGGCATGTCACTGTTGAACTTCAAGGATCATGTAATGAATATGGGACTTGGTTCCATTATGTAGTTTCTCATTGTATGGACAATGTTATTTTAATGAAATTCTTAATTATTGTGATGTTTTTCTCATACTTATGTGCACCTTAATTTGATTTGGGAGAATTCATCTCTGTAGGACCAAGAATAAATGTAAGGTTTATTCATTAAGAAATTGTTGCCACATAAATTATAATAAGAATAAATACATAGTAATGCATGGAAGATAATACTTGTCATTATAGGACTTATCGTAATGATTAATGTATCTATTACTTAATACAAATCATCAATGGGTTTTAAGATGAGACATTAAGATTGGAAGTATGGACCAAGTGGGAGAATGTTGCTCCCATAACGGCTGTTAGCTCCCATAATGGCTGTCGATGATTTGGAAACCATCTGCCGCCCATTCCAAAACTTACGGAAACCATCTGCTGTTAAATTAATTTCTTGTTGTGAGCTTCTGGAGTGGTCCATTACTCCCTCTGTAGTTCACTACCATGTTCTATGGAACACTTGACACATAGCCAGCAAAAGCTTGATGGAAGCTTGGCTATAAATACTTCTATTTGGTCCCCAAGCTCACCACTCAATCCCTTTCATCCTTACACCATCAAATCAGAGTGAGCAAAGCTTGGAAGTGCCTCACGGATGAGAGATTTTGGGTGAATTTTGTAAATTTAAGGGATTTGTCTTTGTCTTTCCCTGGACATATTAGTTTTGGGTCTTGCCTTAGGTGTTAGATCTCTAGTATTGAAGAATCTGGGTGTCGTAGTGTATTTCTATACACAATGTACATAAACATTGTATAAGGGCGGCCATTTAAAGGGTTTTTCTATTCCGTGTTTAGATCCTTCCCGGTGTTGCAGACCCTGCCCACCATATTTGGTTACCCTGTCCACCGTATTAGGCTTGTGTTTATTTATTTGGTGATAACGGTGGGATCGATAGAAATTGTGTTTGTGTTGGTTCGATTGGTAATATTCGTAAATTCTAGAGAATTTTTTGGAATGTTCTAGTGCTCATTTTACTTCTATTTTTAGGGCTCGTTGAGGTTTCTGAGTTTTTTTTCAAAAGACAATAATTTTGAGAGTTTTCAGGGTATCATCTTCTCGGAAGAGTTTCCAATGGAAAACAAAAAGGGAAGTGGACTACCTCAAGCGTAGCAGAAAGTCTAGTATCAGAGTGTGAGTAGCATCAATGGTCGGAGGTATTTAATGGGTATTAGAGTTTTTCGATTCTTTTAAGTGTTTATTCCGCATTATAGAATCGTTATTCAGCTAACAAGTCTTCCACCCATTGTGTGGGAGGAATGGTATTTTATGTTGATGGCAGGTTACTGGGATATCTAGAAAAAGAAAAAGATTAGACAATTAGGAATGGTGTTAAAAATTATTGTAATTACTCCGCATGAGGAGTTAGTTAAAATGAGAGACTTCGTTAATTAATTGTTGAGTCAAGTTGAGTGATCAATAAGTGTTTAGTGTAGTTTATATTTAAAATGTGAATTAATTTAATTAAGTGTGCATGTTAAGATATTTTAGGCCAGTCACTAATCTAAAATGTTTAAATATCTTTCCTCAGATTCATTGTAAGAATCAAGCTTTGTGTGATCAACTAGTGTGTTTAATATGTAAATTCATGGTTTATCTCCTCTGATTTTCCAGCAAATTGATATCAAAATGATATTTGAAGAGTTAAATTGGAAAATCAGAAGATAGTTGGGAAAGAGCATCGGTGTAGCAACAGTCTGTAGAGTCGAACTGTGTGAAGGGAGTCAAACGTTTGTAGGTGTTATAGCCACCATGGTGAGAAACAAATACAGTTGCATTCTGTGAGTCACCTCAAAAAGCCACAACAAAACTGAAAAGGGAGAGAGCCTGGAGCTATAGCTTGCAGAGTCAAAGTCTGTGAGATGAGAAGTCACGGAAAAAAAATCGTGCCCCGGTGGCTGATAGAACTGTCACCAAGTCCTTTAAAAATCAGTAAGGCCTCCATAGTTGGGATGCGCCTCCAAAAAAAGTCAACACAGTAAAATACGCCCGCTCCTTTCGAAAAGTAAAGAGTTCTCTTTTTTAATTAGGGTGATGCTATATTTGAAAAAGATTTTGTACAAAGAGGTTATAAAGATTTATAAGAGTTATTTATTTTTAAAGGATTTTTTAAAATCGAAGTGCATGGTATAATAAGAATTTTAAGGAGGCATATCAACGGATTTTGTAAAAAAAAAAAAAAGTACATGGTATGATAAGAATTTTATGGTTAATAAGAATTTAAGGAGGCATATTAAAAGATTAAAAAAAAAAACCAAAAGTGCATGGTATAATAAGAAGTTTATGGTTAAAGAGTATTATGATGGAATTTTGTGGAGATATATATTTTTTGGGAAATTTTAATCAATAAGAAAGTTTAGTTATTTTGCAAGTTTGTGAGTTTACAAAATTATTTGGTTTTTTGTCAAGCATGACAGTGTGTTTGGTGAATATTGTGTCTTACCCACGCATATTGAAAGTTATATTTATTTTTGGGGACAATATGGAAGACAACCTCATGAAATTAGAAAAGTAGCTATAAGAAAAGGAATGACAACAGTCATGGGTCACAAAGCGCTACTGAAGAAGACTAAGAAAAGGAATTGAAAAGAAGAAGTAGATATTGTTGCCATGGTTAGAGAGGTTTAGGCCGTAGCTGAGGAATTGAGAAGTCTAGCAGAAGACAAAGAAGAAATCAAGGGTGATTGGTGTAGTTTTGATCTGCTACCACCTCCTATGTTTATAGGTAAATATTTTGATCATTGGGTTATCAAGATGTTAACTTTTCTTCGACCTAAAGAGTTAATTCAGTATGAGTCTAATAACCCATATGATGAAGTATGCGATGCTTTAGCGTTGAATTTTATAAAACAGGCATTGGATGAGAAGTGTTTGTGTAAGGTAGAAAAAAGTACAACTTCCAAGGAAGAATGGAAGATTCAGAGTTTGACACAAAGGGGAGTGCCATGCAACAACAGGTTATGTCAAAAGCAAAGAATTCAACTGCAGATATCAGAGTATATGAGCAAGACTATGAGAGGAAAACAGAGCTTGGAGAACCCACTCAAAAGTGGATGATTGTTGTCAAGACCATAAAATTGAAACCCATTATGCAAGCATGCATATGGATGAAGAAGATGCAACAAAGATTGCACAGAGAGAAGTTGAACCCTCTGTGTGTGGAATAGAGCAAGAGCAAATAAATGCTCAAGGATTCATTGTCATGTGGATGATACAGATGATGGTGAATCCCATTGTGATGAGACACATGTGGACGATGACTGCAAAGTTATATGTGAATTGGTGAATCCAGCCACAGTTCATGGATTTGGTGAAGTTGAAATTGTTAATAAAATTTACAATGAGCACATGCATGCTTAGATATCCCACCAAAATGTGGATGAATATTATGTTGATGATATGTATGGTTTCTTTTTTGAAACGGGGGTTGATTGTGGCAATATGGTAAAAGTAATGTTTGATGAAGCACTGAAAATTGAAACTATCACTGTAGCAGCAAGATATGAAGCGGTTGGAATTGCTCATAAAATAATATGTGATCTAGTAGCAGCTGATGATCTAGAAGAGGATAAAGTGATTGAAGAGTTTTTTATGAGAATATCCACTAATAGCTCAACAGTGGAAGACAACCTCCTGCAGCTGAAAAGAAGGTAGATGTAGAGTAGGAAGCTGTCATTGAAGAGCATAATAAAGATGATTTTAACATTATTTTTGAATATATAGGTGTTTAGAATAGCATCGCCAAAGAAGTTGAAGCAAGGTTGTTAATAAATATTATGCAGATTTGAAGTTCATTGAAGAATGAATTCAAAAATCAATAGAACAAATTGATGCGAGCCCTAAAGTAGCAGCTGGAATAAAAGAATTGAATGAAGTGGTGAATATTGATCTTGAGTGTGCAGATTATAGGGAAAAAGTAGTAGTACTTGATGATGAAAGTGAAAAGAATGATATGAAAGACAAAGATAAATGTATTTGAAACCATTTTTCAGAAATGGAGTCAAGAAGAGACACGATTCCTCTATCAAGAAATATGACAAAAAGAAAGCAAGAAATATGAAGCGCAAGAAGCAGAGAAATAAGATAGTTTGAAGATGCAATGTTGTGGCAACAGTCCATGGTTGGATGAACATTTGAAGGGGAAGACTTAGTAGACAAGATCAAATTGAGTTTCAGCACAAATTCAAGAAAAACCAAAGAAAAATTGCAGCAATAGCAAGTAAAGGAATTTATAGCCTACAACAAAAAAGCACAATTGAGAATAAAGAAATTTCAAGGATATAAAATTTGAAATAAGAGAAAAAAAATGCAAATTTTTGAAAGTCTTGAGCCATTATAATCCTAGCTAAGACATAGATGAGCAGGCATGTTTGAGTGATAATTAAGTCAATTTTTATTGAAAACCTAGCAGGCATAGTTGAGCCATGTTTGAGTTATGTTAAGTCATACGGTCATAATTAAGGGGGAGTGTTAGAAATTGTAATTACTCCCGCATGAGGAGTTGGATAAAATGAAAGAGTGAGTTAACTAAGTGTTGAGTCAAGTTGAGTGATAGATGAAGGGTTAAGTGCAGTCCATATTAGAGTGTGAGTTAACTTAATTAAGTGTGTGTGCATGTTAACATATTTTAGGCGGGTCGCTAGTTGAAAATGTTTAAATACCCTTCATCTGATTCATTGTAAGAACCAAGTGCCGCAATGTGTTTTATGTGTAAATTTATGTTTTGTTTCCTCGGCCTTTCCAACAAATGGATCCCAATTCTAATGTGTTTTATGTGTGAAGTTATGTTTTGTCTCCTCCGGCTTTCCAACAAATGGATTCTAATTCTGATTTTGAGTTATAGAAATATTCCAAAAATCTGTAATGGACATAAATTCTTATGTCTAGTTGAAGTGTATGTTTGGTAGAGGTAGTAGTGTTGAATGATTCCTATGGATTTCTATGTCCAGAGAATATTTGGAAGATGGGTCAAATAATTGACACTCATCTTTAAATATTCTCAAAATCTGCAATTTAAGATTTTCAAACCTTGGATCCGAATTCTGATTTTGAGTTATAGAAATATTCCAAAAATCTGTAATGGACATAAATTATTTTGTCTAGTTAAAGTGTCTAGTTGGTAGAGGTAGTAGTGTTGAATGATTCCTATAGATTTCTATGTCCAGAGAATATTTGGAAAAGGGGTCAAATAATTGACACTCATCTTTAAATATTCCCAAAAATCTGCAATTTAAGATTTTCAAACCTTCGCATCTTCTCTAGACAAAAAAAATAGTACTATTAAATTATAGGGTTTCTCAAAATAACGGAATATTTTTATGGATTTCTATTTCTAACCTAATCCATTGCAAATGTAAGATGTGTTAACATTATCATATTATGTAATAAAATCGAGTTTACTCTTGAATTTCCTGGTGTTCTTTTCTTCGAGACCTATATAACAATGGTCAGGGAAAGCCCTACATCGAAACATTGCCCAATGTGTTTCAGGAATTTCATAGCTGATTACATCCTTGAAACCTAATTTTAGCACACCATATAGGTATGTTTCTTCTACTCAGTCCACTAGGAGAAGAAATTTGAAAGAACTGAAGGCGTAGGAGGTTGGAGTTCAAAGCAGATATTTTCTCTGATGAAGTTTTACTTTTTCATTACCTTCTGAACCTCAAGTAATTTATGGAACGTTGCATCAGATGTAAAAACTTCCAATTAACAGCCCAAGATTATCAATACCAAATATTTCACATTCAGAACTTAATATGTTGTTTAAGATGACATACCTTGACTAACAGCGGAAGATGTAATGGCTGCCATCTTCTGTCTTCTGTCTTCTTCTCAGAATTTGGTTTCTCTCCTCTTGCCCTCACTTACTTTATGTGCTTCTTGATGGAGAAGAATGCAACTCTTGTGTGGGAGAGAGAGGACCCAATCCTTTATATATTATTTAACTTTAATCTGGTACGTCCATCATATACCAATTCAACGCTTAAGATCTAATGCTTTAGATTAGAAACTGCTTTAAGATAAGATCTAAATGCTTTAAGATTAGATCGGGTCACATTAAGATTAGAAACTGCTTTAACGTTAAAAGCATTTGCTGTTTCCAATAGCAGATTTCTAACATTCTCCCACTTGACCCGACTATTCATAATATTAAGTGTTGAACATCATACTATGATAAATTGCTGAGAGTTATGGCGGTTGTGCACTATTAATTCAATGCATTCCCTTCCATATACTACAATACCAGCAATCCATCAATTCATACTCATAATTTATATAAAACAGCATAATGGTCCACATAATGTCTTATATCATAATGATTAAACATAATATCTTTATAAGACTCTTTCTTGTTTAAAATTACATAAAATACGTACTACTATATTAAAACAAGAGACACATAATTGTATATCAGAAACACATAAAAGAGCTCAGAATGTCACACATCAATTATTATTAATACAACCAAGACCCATTCTTTGAACATGTTCCTTAAATTGTCTTGGTTGTAACCCTTCCGTCAAAGGGTCTGCAATCATAAGTTCTGTCCTGATGTGCATGATTGACACTCTTTGTTTCTGAACCTCATCTTTCACAACAAGATACTTCAGATCTATGTGTTTGGCACCTTTAGAGTACTTGTCGTTCTTTGAGAAAAATATTGCTGCAGAGTTATCACAATAAATTTTCAGCGGCTTGCTAATGGTGTCGACAACCGCAAGTCCTGAAATAAAGTTCCGCAACCATAATGCATGAATTGTGGCTTCAAAACATGCCACAAATTCTGCCTCCATAGTGGATGAAGCAACGATAGTCTGTTTCACACTTTTCCATGATATGGCACCTTGAGCAAACATAAACATGTAACCAAAAGTCGATTTTCTAGTATCGATACATCCAGCAAAATCTGAATCGCTATATCCGATCACCTCCGATTCATTGGATCTTCTATACATGAGCATGTAATCTTTCGTGCCTTGTAAGTACCTCAAAACTTTCTTTGCAGCTTGCCAATGTTCCCTTCCTGGATTACTTTGATACCTCCCTAACATACCGAGCGCAAAGCTGATATCCGGTCTAGTACAGGTTTGAGCATACATCAGGCTACCAACAACAGATGCATATGGAATTGATTCCATTTCCTTTCGTTCAACATCATTCTTAGGACATTGCATGAGACTAAATTTATCACCTTTCTGTACAGGAACTGTCCCAGGTGAACACTTACTCATTCCAAATCTCTCTAGAATCCTTTCGACATATCCTTTCTGAGACAATCCCAATATTCCTTGTGATCGATCACGGAATATTTCTATTCCAATCACATAGGATGCCTCTCCCATATCTTTCATTTCAAAGTTCGTTGAGAGAAATTCCTTAGTCTCATGCAATATACTTAAATTATTTGCAGCAAGCAAGATGTCATCAACATAAAGGACCAGATAAATAAACTTGCTCCCACTGATCTTTTGGTATATACAGTGATCAACCGTATTTTCCTTAAAACCAAAGGATGTAATAATGGTATTGAACTTAATATACCATTGCCGGGATGCTTGTTTAAGCCCATATATTGACTTCTTAAGTTTACACACCAATTGTTCTTTACCTTCTACAGAAAAACCCTCAGGTTGATCCATATAAACATCCTCATCAAGATCTCCATTCAGAAAGGCTGTTTTCACATCCATTTGATGCAACTCCAAATCATAATGAGCTACTAATGCCATTATTATTCTTAGTGAGTCCTTTTTCGAAACAGGAGAAAATGTCTCCTTGTAATCAACACCATCTTTCTGAGTGTAACCCTTAGCAACAAGTCTAGCTTTATACCGTTCGATATTACCACTAGAGTCGTGTTTGGTTTTAAAAACCCATTTGCATCCGACTCTTTTACAGCCATGTGGTAACTCAACGAGATCCCAAACTTCATTCTGTTGCATGGATTTCAGTTCTTCTTTCATGGCATTAATCCATTCCTTTGACTCTTTACTTTCTACAGCATGTGAAAACGAAACTGGATCCTTATTGATTCCAATATCATAATCTGATTCTTGCATATAAACCACATAATCATTAGAAATAGCTGACCTACGATTTCTTTGAGGTCTTCTTAATGCTACTTGTTGTGGTTCATGCATATCAGCATTATGTAAGTCATTTCCTTCAGGAAGTACTTCTTCATTTATATGTTGTTCATTATCATCATGCTGTTCTACAACAGTTGGAACAACATTTGGAGTAATAGTAGATGGAGGAACTATTCTAGGCAATGTAACATTTACCCTTGTTTCCTTTATTTCTACTATTTCTCTTCGAGTACTCCCACTGACTTCACCATTCTCAATGAATCTTGCATTACCAGTTTCTACAATTCTTGGACTATGATTAGGACAGTAAAACACGTACCCTTTAGATTTCTCAGGGTAACCTAAAAAATACCCACTGATCGTTCGAGAATCTAATTTCTTTTCATGTGGATTATAAATTCTCGCTTTCGCTGGACAACCCCAAACATGCAGGTGTCTTAAGCTAGGTTTCCTGTTAGTCCATAACTCAAAAGGAGTCTTTTGAACAGCTTTACTAGGAACCCTATTCAACAAATAATTAGCGGTTTTGAGAGCATACGACCACAAATTCTTAGGTAGTGTAGAATCTGACATCATACTCCTAATCATATCTATTAACGTCCTATTGCGCCTATCTGCTACACCATTTTGTTGTGGTGTACCTGGCATTGTGTATTGTGCACATATGCCATGACTTTCGAGGAATTTTGCAAATGGACCTGGACACTGACCTGACTCATTATATTTACCATAATATTCACCACCTCTATCAGACCTTATGATTTTCACCTTTTTATCTAATTGCCTCTCAACTTCCTTTACAAAAGTCTCAAGGACATTCACAGATTGAGATTTTTCATGAAGCAAATAGACATAACCATAACGGGAAAAATCGTCAATGAAAGTGATGAAATACTTTTCTCCATTAAAGGCTGAAGTGTCCATAGGTCCGCAAATATCAGTGTGTATTATTTCAAGAAGCTGGCTGCTTCTAGTGGCTCCTTTCTTATTATGTTTGGTTTGTTTACCTTTAATACAATCCACACATAATTCTAGATCACTAAAGTCCAAATTTGACAAAATTTCATTACTTACTAATCTCATCATTCTTTCTTTGGATATATGACCTAGTCATTTATGCCACAAGAAAGCAGAATTTTCATTCAACATGCTACGTTTACATCCAACATTATTTACTACATTCAACAAGGAATTCGCATGTGTCATTCAGTTTCAATTTATATAATCCATCAATTAGAATACCAGAACCAACATTATCAGTATTCTTATATAAATCAAAACAACCAGATCCAATCATACATCTAAAACCAGAAATATCCAACTTACTTACGAAAATAAGGTTTCTAGATAATGAAGGTACATAAAGGGTACTGTATAAGTCTAATACATATCCACTTTCTAGAATTAGACGATAAGTCCCAATGCCTTCAATTGAAGATTTCATTCCGTTTCCCATAAAGAGAAAACGATCTTCATTTGGATTTATGGTTCGGATCGTAAGAAATACCTGCATATTGTTGGAAACATGAGTTGTAGCACCAGTATCAAGCCACCATGTATTAATAGGAACTTCAACTAAATTTGATTCAAAACATACGAAAGATAGATAATTACCTTTCTTTTTGAACCAAGATTTCCTTTTCGGACAGTCACTTTGATAATGTCCTTTCTTTTTACAGAAATGACATTGAACATCCTTTAGTTCCTTCTTTTCCTTATCCTGCCCATTCTTAGCAGGTGCCTTTTTCTTCTTGAAATGACTTGATTTTCCTTTCTTTTCTTTACCAGCTTTATTACTCACAAAACTTACTGAGTGATTCACTTGATTTTTCAACCGTCCTTCTTCCTGAACAAGTCTACTGGCCAATTCATTAACATTCCACTTATCCTTTATAGTGTTATAGTTAATCTGAAAAGGTCCATATTCAGAAGGTAGCGAGTTCAGGATGAACTGGACAAGAAAAGAATCCTCTACTGTAAGTCCCAGGGAGTTTAACCTTGCTGCAAGATTAGTCATCTCTATAATGTGCTCTTGCATAGTTCGCGACCCATCAAACTTCATGGTCGTGAGTTCTGCCATAAGAGTACCAGCGAGTGACTTATCAGCTGAACGAAAACGCTCTTCCACAAACTGCATATATTCCTTAGCACTTTCTGTTTGTGGAATTGTTGACTTGATGTTGTTAGCAACAGTCATCTTAATAAACATAAGGCTCAATCTGTTACTGCGTTCCCATGCTTTATGGTGTGATTTTTCTGCCTCAGTACTATCTTTTGTAAGAGCAGCAGGTTTATCCTCAAGGAGTGCCAAGTCAAGATCCTGAACACCTAAATGGAAATTGACTTGTTCTCTCCATTCAGAAAAATTAACACCAGTGAACAATGTAACAGATGAAGCATGTGTATTCATGGGAACTCCTGCAAATTAAAAAAAAAAAAAAATGAAATAACTATAAGCTCATAACTAACGCGATTTAGATGTAGACATAATAGTATAATATAGCACTCCTTTGGGTAGATACTATCTTATACTTAACATAATTAAATACCAAAACATAAGTAGGTAATAAATATATTTAATTAAATAGAACTGACATCTTTGGATGATCAATATTTATTTAATCAAAATATCTATCAAACCTCATCATGTCAACTAGTTATAGAACAAGACTTTCCTTTGGGTAAGTTCTCAGGTTCTATCATTAGTGACGCCAGTTTTTAATTGGTATTATTATAACTGGCAATTTCTATCAATAATCATTATGTCACTTATGCACTAAATGATTATTCTGATTTTGACCACTTTGGTGATTAACAAAATCATAAATCTCATGTGCATAAATAATTTATAACACATACCTTATGCAAAACAACATTAATGTTAGAAATCTGCTATTGGAAACAGCAAATGCTTTTAACGTTAAAGCAGTTTCTAATCTTAATGTGACCCAATCTAATCTTAAAGCATTTAGATCTTATCTTAAAGCAGTTTCTAATCTAAAGCATTAGATCTTAAGCGTTGAATTGGTATATGATGGACGTACCAGATTAAAGTTAAATAATATATAAAGGATTGGGTCCTCTCTCTCCCACACAAGAGTTGCATTCTTCTCCATCAAGAAGCACATAAAGGAAGTGAGGGCAAGAGGAGAGAAACCGAATTCTGAGAAGAAGACAGAAGACAGAAGATAGAAGATGGCAGCCATTACATCTTCCGCTGTTAGTCAAGGTATGTCATCTTAAACAACATATTAAGTTCTCAATGTGAAATATTTGGTATTGATAATCTTGGGTTGTTAATTGGAAGTTTTTACATTTGGTATCAAAGCCACCAATCAATAACTGAATATTTCCTATGATTGCAATTGATCTGTTCTGTGCTTTACTCATGTGTTTGAGCTCTGATACCAAATGTAAAATAACTTTCTTGATTAATTTAAATTGTTCATAATTAATCAAGAAAGTTATTTTACATCAGACACTTCGACAATGAATTAAAAGATCGTTTTCCTGTTTAGAAAAGAGCTGCAGTTCACTAAGGCTTTTCTTTAGAAGAAGAAGTTTAAAATCATTCTAAATAAAGGAGAAACCTGGTTTGGTTTGGAATATATTTCGGCTACACACCGTTGTCAAATTTTCATGTGCTCTCAAACTATCACCATATGTACTATAGCCCAAATCCATATAATATATTGTGTGATATGTGTTTTTTAATCCTGATATCTGAATGGCATGCATTCTAAAAGTCTTGTTTGTGTTGCAATGTAAAATAACGTCGACTTATCCCTAAAACTTCCATCAACCCTAGAAGTTCAACACTTGGTCTCGAAATTAGTTTAACATGTTTATGGCATTGCATCCCGAAACTCTTATTTGCGCTGAAATGTGAAATAACCCGGAGGTGTCCCAGGAAAACATGAAATCTGGCCGAAGTTCAGAGTATAGTTTCTGAATTACTTTAACAAAGCTATTTAGAAAGTTGGGTTAAATTTAGAGTGGAGTGAGGTCGGCAAAGAAAAATGAACACTAATGAGGTAGAAGTTTAAGCTCGGACACTTGAATAAGGTAGATCGAACTCTTGACGTTGACCGTTTGTGGTATTATAAATGTTTGATACGTTATATAGAAGTGTAGGTGAAGAGAATGTATAATTTCATAGATTTTTCACTTTTTCAAATATAATTATTTCCAATACAATATTTATTTATTTATTTATTTTATTATAAAGAATTTTCAAATTTCTGTGTTATATTATTTTTTATTTGAATTAAAAATTAAGTCATATTGTATTTTATTTTGGTGAAAAAATTATGATGTTTAATTAATTTTAAAATATTTTAAAAAATATTAAAATTTTGAAAAAAATAAATATTAAATTAAATATTTTAATTTAAAATTTTTTAAAATGTGTTTTTTTTTAATGGTTTATGAATAATTTTATGTGATTTTAAAATGAATAGTAAGATATACAAATTATATTAAAACATTAAAAATTTAAAAACAAGTTTTTTATATTAAAACATTAAAAATCTAAAAACAAGTTTTTTTTGGCCCAAATATTATAATATTGATGACTAATTTTAAATTGAATGGTAAGATATAAAAATTATATTAAAAAAAAACTAAAAAACATTTTCTATTAATGAATAATTTTAAATTGGATGATAAAATATAAAAATTATATTAAAAAAAAATATAAAAAAACATTTGCTATTAGCCTAAGTGTTATTATAATGATTGTTATTACATTATTTACACAACACAATGCAATGTGGATAGCCACCCACCATAATTTAAGCAAGTTATTACATAAAAAAAACTGAAATGAACTATTTGTAAAAAAAATTAATATGAAATTTATTAAACTCTTACTATCTTAAATTTTTAAATTAATTTGTAATACCATATGAATTTAAAATCATATATATATATATATATATATATATATAATAAAATTATTAATTAATTTTTAATAAAAATTAAACAGCAAAATTGTTTATGACTGATAATTTTTTTAATCATTTAAAAATCACTATTTTTTATTTATATAAGTATAATATAATCTTATATAAAATTACTTTTCTATTTTTTTAATTTGAATTTAAATTTATATTTATATTTAATAAGATTAAACACTTTGTTTTCCATTATTTCTAACTTAGTTTTATATTTATATTTAATAATCTCACACACTTTCTTTTCAATTATTTCTAATAGCGATATTCAGAGTCAGTAATTGACATTCCTTTATATCATGCTCCCAAAAATGCAAATGGTGGTTAAAGAACTAATTGTAAATTTTATTCATTAGCAATTTATTATTTCAACAATGTAAAGAATGAAACGTCACTTTTAATCTCAAGCACTTCATTTATAAAGATTTGAATAGCTAGCATAACAGTTAAAAGTATCAGCAGTTTTCAATCCCATGGGTGAAACACTTTGTTACCTTATTTACATGGTTTCTCGTCATAGTTCATTTCGATATCACCTAAATATAATAAACCAAAAAAACCTAATTTAGATAGGAAGGTTATGACATCTCATCTACGTGGTTGTATTAGGGTGGGAATCTTCAATGATAAGATGAATTTGGGTTGTATGGGTGGAAATCTTAAATGATTAAATGAATTTTGAACATGACGATAATAATTTTATAAATTTTGAATATAAGAATAGTAATTAAGAAGATGAGAAGGGGTGGAAATCCTAAATGATAAAATGAATTTTGAAAATGAGGATAGTAATTTTATAGATTTTGAATAATAATAGTAGTAGTAGTAGTAAGGGTTGTATGGGGTGGAAATCTTAAATGATAAAATGAATTTTGAACATGAGGATAGGGATAGGGATAGATTTTGAATATAATAATAATAATAAAGGTTGTATGGGGTGGAAATAGTAATAGTAATAGTAATAGTAATAGTAATAATAGTAATAAGGGTTGTATGGGGTGGAAATCTTAAATGATAAAATGAATTTTGAACATGAGGATAGGGATAGGGATAGATTTTGAATATAATAATAATAATAATAATAAAGATTGTATGGGGTGGAAATCCTAAATGATAAAATGAATTTTGAACATGAGGATAGTAATTTTATAAATTTTGAATATAAGAATAGTCATTTATGAATTTTGAATTTTAATAATAATAATAACAATTTTATTATTTATTTATTAGGTAAAATTTGTTATATTTATTAGTAAGTTAAAAAACATTTTTAAACATAAGTTTATCTCAATAATATATAAAGATATTTTGGTCAATGGTATATAAATTTATTTCAATATTAAATAAAATATTTCTCAACTATAAAGTAATTTTGAAAATTTTAATATAAATTAATATGGTAAAATGTTGAGTATATTTGAAGAGAAGATTAAATGGGTAGGGATTTATGATAAGAAAATCTTTCTTTTTATATGTGAAATCAAGAATTTGCTTCTAAGCTATAAAGTGATTTTGAAAACTTTAATATAAATTAATATATGTGAAGTTAAGAATTTGCTTCTCAGCTATAAAGTGATTTTGAAAACTTTAATATACATTAATATGGTACAATGTTGAGTATACTTGAAGAGAAGATTAAAGTGGTAGCGATCCACGATAAGTAAGTCTTTCTTTTTATGTGTGAAATCAAGAATTTGCATCCTTTCTATTCTCTGCCTTCAATAATATTACCAAGGAATTTGACATACAGAAACTTAAATGCATATATGAATAAGTTAGTGAAGAAATTTTTTCCACATGTAAAGAGAGATTATGAGATAGGTACTTTCTAAAATGAAGTACCATATTTCTTATGCAAATACATAATTTTATTAGTCTATTTCCTTTCCTAGTCATGTTCATCAATCTCTAACACTCTTCCTTTATTCAATACCATGCTATATATCACTTTCTAGCATTCTCCATCATCCCATTAGAAAGTAAATTCAAAATTGGCATTTTATCTCATATCTCCACCTACTTGTAAGTAAACTAGAGATTATGTTTAAAATTGATAGTTAAGAAATGATGGTAACCCATGGTAACCTATCACCTTTTCATTTATATTATTGAATGACTTTATAAGTGCAGAAAGATAATTGATTAAGATTTTACATATAATAACTAAATATTGGCTCTTCCTTACTTTTAATGGAGAATAACTTAATGGTGATGTCTTGAGGTATTGTAAAACATTAAAGGAAAATGGATAATTCTATGTTCTTTATCATTAGAATAAAATAGTTTCGTGGTTATTTGAATGCTAGATTTAGTTTACTCATATTTAGATGGTGAGGGAATTCATAAATCATAAGTTGCATTGGGAGCGTTTAAACCTATAGTTGGTTTCTATTCTTTAATGGTTTCATTGTATTTTGTTAGTGATAACATTTATATAACTTAAGTTAGATTTACAAGTGTCATCTACAACCAATATTAATGAATAATTAATTAATTGATTTTTAAAAATATGATAAAGTAATGAATTTTTTTAAATAATGTTTTAAAAATGTAAATAATTTTATTTTTTTCTCCGTAAAAGCTATCTAAGTCATATATTAACTGTACAAGTAAAAATTACAGACTGTAAGACGAGTCTTCCAGGGCTTTTAGAAGCACCCTGGGCACTTTGACCAAAATTCTGAAGGCTCCCGCTCAGGGGAAGCCTTATCAAAACCATTCAGACCAAGCACGCACTAAACGCTCCCACGCAGGGGCAGCACCGGATCAAATTTGCAAAAATAGTTCTAGAAATCAGCGGGCTCCCATCGGAGCCACAGATAGAGGATCCAAAACATTACTGCCCACGCAGGGGCTAACTGCCAAAGGGGACTGACTCCACAACCAGACAGAATTGAGCAAGACAGAAGCGCTCGACGTGGACCAATTGAAATTAAGACCAGACCAGCTACAAGACAAAATTACATATGGCGAAGATGCAAGCATCAGCTGCCAGCAAGCAAAACGAAAATGCAAGAGAGAAGTACCCGCGTCAGCTTTAATCCTTGAGATGAGTTGAGGAAGAAGGAAGGGTCGCGAAGTAGGCATCAGCTTCATCAGCGAGGCTTTTGTCCTCCACAACATACGCCCAGCCATCGCCCTCTGGTCGACCCTCCCACATCTTTCTCCATGTCTCTTCATCAATATCTGAAGGAGCTGGCCCCACTGGGGGAAAGGTTTCGTGCGGTCCAGCCTCAGACGCTGGTGGCTCCATAGCTGAGCTTTGTTCCCCTGCTTCCTGTTCTCCTTGGTCAATTTCTTTGCCTTTGCCCTCCGCTTGCTTCTTCTGCAAGTTCTGAGGGGTGTTCTCCCTATTTCCTTCCAGAGTCCTTGTGAACATGACTGAGATGTGGGCATTGAGCCCTGGGTTGCTCTCAGAACTTGGCAATGTGAAAACCACTGAGCCAAAGGAGGGAAGCTCTGATTTGTCCTCATTAGCGCTTCCAACCTCCAAAAACTGACTGATGGGGAGTGGGGTAGCTCTGGCTCTCCTATGGCAATAGCAGCAGCAGCAGTGGTGATGCTCATCCACTGCTGGAGCTCGCGAGGAGGAGCCTCTTGCTGGACCTCTCCTACATGGCTGTCTTTGACGGAGTTTAACCATGGTGATACTGACTCTGCTCTTGTGTGTGTGCAGGTGAGCTTGGAGTCGAAGACAGAGCCAATTACTTCCCAGATCTCTCTCTGGTGCCCAATTTCCTCTCTGAGACCCGTTCCTTGGTAGCAAGGTGGACCAATTCCAGTTCTGACCCTGCAATTGAGCCAAATGCCACCGTCTACATGACCAGCAACCAGAGAGGCTATGGCAGTGACAGTGACCACGAGAAACCCGGCGTCGAGGTGAACGGAGCTGCCACCGCCTCGTCTCTCTGTAAATTCCTCTATTCCAAAATTCTTCAGACAATAATTCCTTGCGCACTCCATCGCGCCTGATAAGCTCTGCCTCATGCCCTCGAACCAGGCGCGCATTAAGTGCCTTATGCAAATCCATAAACCTACCACCCTTGCCATTAACTGCATTAACGCAGCTGGGGGGTTCATATTAAGGTTGACGGCCTTCCCCTGGTGGCCGTATTGTTTACACGGGGCAGCCCATGCGTGGCATGTGGCGTGCCCATCTCTTCCGTCCCGCCACCCGCATCCGGGGTCTCATTGTCCCTGTGGATGAGACTCTCACATTCCTGTTTTCTTTGGTTATTTGGAATGATATTCAGGTGTCCCTCAAGGAAGGCCTGATCTGAGTCAACCCCTATGTTGGCAAGAAGATCAGCCACCTTATTACCTTCTCTTTTAGTGTGATGAAAAGAGATGGCATTGTAGTTGCCAATTTCCTCCGCCATGCTGCTGAGTCTGGCCTCTAGTCTCCAACTATTGGCTATTTTCCTGGCCTGCGATCCATTTTGGATTCGAATGGCCATGTTTATGAGTATTTGGGAGTCCCCCTCCACTATCAATGGTTGAAGATTGTGTCTCCTTGCAGTGAGAAGTCCTTGCCACATGCCCTCCAGCTCTGCTGAATTGTTGGTGTCCCAACCTAGGTTGCCAAAGTAGATCTGTTGCAGAGTTCCATGGTGATCTCTGATGATTCCTCCAAATCCTGCAGGTCCTGGATTGCCCTTGGATGCGCCATCAAAGTTGAGCTTGTATGAATGAATAGGCGGGGCCTCCCAGTTTTCCTTCTCCTTGCCATTGCTATTTGCTGCTTGCTGTGTAGTTGGTTCTTGTGTCAGTTGCAGTCCCCAATTTGATAATATGTTTTTCTCATTGTCTTCAGTTGGGAGATCTTGTTGGGTCCAGGACTTTAGTAGCATGGTTTCTTGGATGTTGGCGTGCATCCTGTTCCATATGTCCTCCTTATTCAAGCTACAGTTTTTGAATATGCGCCTATTCCGTTCCTTCCAAATATTCCATAGGAGAAAACCTGGAATTATGTTCCACAAGTGGTTAAGCAGACCACTTTTGTAGGGGCTTTTTGGCCATTGCCTAATGGTATTTATTATGCCTCCCATGTCTCTGCAGCGCCTTTGACTTCTGAATTCTATCTTCTCCCATAGTTGAGTAGCAAGCGGACATGAGTCTAGAAGATGCTGCAAGGTTTCTTCATTCTGAAAGCAGTTGTGGCAAACCGAGGGCCCATGGAAGTTGCGTTTCTGCAATTTGTCCCATGTAAGAATCTTTTTGTGTCCCACCAACCAAAGAAAGTGAGTGATTTTGGGCCATATTTTGAAACTCCAGATTCTAGACCAGAGAGGATCAGGGTTGACGGGAGGATCTTCTAAAAGATTGTAGGCTTCAGAGGTGGAGTAAGAGCCCTTGGGGAGGTAGCCCCATCTGAGAATGTCGTCGTTGTTGTTGTGCCTAATTCTTCTTTTTGCCAATTCAGTGTCAAGGGCCTCTGCTTCCTGCGTTCTGTTGGTGTTGATTATTTGGTTGCTAGAAAGCCAATTCCTGAAGCCTCTTCCCGTTTCCGGATTCCAGTAATGGTGGACTTTGGCATGCTGTTGCTCTTGCCCACCTGGAATAATGGCTGCTGGAAGTACATTGGTTAGTTTGGGAAGTTGGTTCCATGCATCGTACCAGAATCTGGCATGTTGACCATTCCTTATTTCCCAGAAGCTATGTTTCTGAATCAATTGGTGATGCTGCTTGGCCGCATTCCAAATGAGTGAACCTGTGCTTGTGGGCGTGAATCTAATAAGCTCTACATGCGGCATATTGTTGGTGTATTTGGCGATCCAAATTCTGGCCCATGGTTTGTCCTGATTTGTTAACCATTGCCACCAGATTTTGGCAGTCATGATGATATTGTTGTGCTCAGGGTCTCGGAGGCCAATTCCACCTTTGTGCTTGGGCTTGCTAGTGGTGTCCCATTTTACAAGCGCCCATTTATGGTTGGTAGCTGAACTTCCCCAAAGAAAATTGCGCTGTAAATTTCTCAGCCTTTTCAGGACCCATTTTGGAGCGGCTAGGATGGAGAACAAGTAGAGGGGCATGGCTTGAAGGATGGCTTTAAGGAGCACCGCTCTACTTGCTAAATTGAGGGAGCGGTGCGTCCAAAGGTTCAGTTTAAATTCCATTTTCTCAATAAGACGCCTCCAAGCTGGTTGCTTTATGGCGGAGGCAGTGAGAGGCGCTCCCAGGTAAGTGGAGGGGAGAGAGGCAGTTTGAAAACCCAGAATGCGAGAGACAGCACGTTTGACAGAGGGAGGGGTGTGGAAGAAGAAAATTTGGGATTTGGTGTTATTGATTTGGGTTCCTGAAGCTTTTGAGAAGTCGTTGAGCAGAGATTTCAGACATGAGGCTTCCTGAGCAGAGGGATGGCCATACAGCATGGTGTCGTCCACAAACTGCTGGTGGGAGGAGGCAGGGGAGTTGTGGATTGAGATTCCCCTAATATGGTTGGCTTGCCTAGCTTGCTTGATGTACCGACCTAGGCCCTCCACCATTATCACAAATAAGAAGGGGGATAGAGGATCCCCTTGCCTGATGCCCCTGGAGGGTTTGAAGGGGTTAGAGGGCAGCCCATTGACAAGAATGGAGAAGTGGGAGGAGGAGATGAGGCTCATTATCCATCTTACCCAAGTGGCACAGAAGCCAAAGGCTCTCAGCATGTTCTGAATATAGGCCCAGCTGAGTTTGTCAAATGCCTTGGATAAGTCAAGCTTGAGTAACATGCCCGCTTTTTTGGAGAGCTTGAGCGAGTGAATGATCTCATGGGAGAGTATTATACCATCCATTATTTGTCTGCCTTCCACATAGCCTGATTGCTCAGGTGAGATGATCTGAGGGAGAAGGGGCTTGAGTCTGTTGGCGATGACTTTGGTAATGACTTTATAGAGAACATTGCATAGAGCTATGGGCCTGAATTTGTCAGGGGTAGTGGAGTTCTCTTCCTTGGGAATGAGAGTGATGAAGGTAGAGTTTAGAGAGGGCAGCATCCATCGAAGGGCTCGAGATTCTTCTACAATTTGCCAAACCTCTACCTTAATCATATCCTAGAAAGCATGAAAAAAATCAGTGGTAAAGCCATCAGGGCCAGGAGCCTTACCTTCTTTAAGCTGCGCCATTGCTTCATCCACCTCTTGGCTGAGAATCGGGCTCATGAGCAGATCGTTTTGCTCCTCCGTTATTATCCTGGGAATGTTGTTTGTGATTTTCTCGATAGCTGCCTTCCGATCCCCTAATTGTTCTTGGTGGACTTGTTTGAAGTGATTGAGGAGGGTTTCTTCTATTTTCTCATGCTCCTCCTCTTTACCTCCCTCCTGGTTCTGGATGAATGAGATCTTGTTGTGCATTCTTCGTTGCACTGTTGTATTGTGGAAGAATTTGGTGTTACGCTCTCCTTCTTTAAGCCATCTAACCCTTGATTTCTGTCTCCAATAGATTTCTTCTTGCTTTCTCCTTTCTTCAAGTTGATTGTTGATGTGCTTTTCTTTTTCTAGGGTAGCTTCTGTATGCCCTGAATTGATGACTGTCTGGTGGAGTAGCTTGAGCTCCTGATTGAGTTGCTGTTGGGCTTCGAAGATGTTCCCAAAGATCTCCTTATTCCAGTGTTTGAGGTGGCTTTTCAGGTGCCTTAATTTCTGTTGGAGTTTGAACATTTTGGTGCCTTCTGGAGGGACAAAGGAGGCCCAAATAGATTTGACGAAGTCCTTGAATGCCGGGTGGGTTAACCAGAATTTTTCAAATC
This sequence comes from Pinus tabuliformis, assembly GCA_031772625.1. Classification (NCBI taxonomy): domain Eukaryota; kingdom Viridiplantae; phylum Streptophyta; class Pinopsida; order Pinales; family Pinaceae; genus Pinus; species Pinus tabuliformis. The sequence continues at coordinate 30,776,761 of CM062808.1, read as the reverse complement.
GAAATGGCTTCCTGGTGCTGCTCCCTGGTCTTTGCCATTGCAGGGCTATTGGCCAGTGATCCGATCCAGAGTGGGCCAGAATCTCCACATTGAAATCGCCCCCGATGTGCACTGCGTTGTCCGATATCAGAAATCGGTCCAGCTTGGAGGCGATCTGATGCTTCCCTTTTCTATGATTGCTCCAAGTGTAGATTCCATTACAAAAGGGCATATCAATAAGGGAGGCATTTAGGATGAAATCCTTGAAGTGTTCCACCTCAGGTTCCAATCTGGTTCTACCCCCTGTTTTGTCCTCTAGTTTGGTGATCATATTAAAATCCCCCGCCACAATCCAGAGAGGATGTTGTCTGTTAATGCTGAGGGCCTCAATGGTGTCAAGGAGTATTTTTTTGCTGCCTCCATCCTGTGGGAAGTAAACATTAGATAAGTTCCCATGAACCTTTATGCCTATAATGTGAAAGGCCGCTTGAATGAGATGGTGGGCTGCATGGAAATCAGTGAGAGTTATGGCTTGAGTGTTCCAGGCTATGGCGAGTCCTCCCGAAGCGCCAGTCGCATCCACAGCCACTGATTGGCAGCCCAGCCAGGCCTTGGAGAGTATTCGACCTAGAGTAGCGCTATTTCATTTGGTTTCTTGAAAGAAGCAAATGTGCGGTTTCTCCATCTTTATCATGTTTTTGAGCATTCTATATTTTACAGGGCCGTCGAGGCCTCTAAGATTCCAAGAGATGAGCTTCATTGATAACTGGGTTGAGAGGGGCTGAAGTATTTCGTAAGCTTCGCATAGTGGCCTGAATCCACTAGGACTTCTCCAAGCTCTATTGTTCTTTGAAGAACTGTTTTCCTTCCTCTTTTTTTGAAATCTTTTGGACGCAGTCTACCATCCCAGGTGCTTCCCGCTTGAATCCCTAACTGATGTTGTTGGTAGACTTTGGAGATGACCATCTCCAACTTTTCTAGGTCAGTTTCAGCGATGGATTCAAACGCCTTTTTCCTACATGCCAACTCTAGTTCATTAATGTCCAGTCCGTGAAGGTCCACATTTTCAGCTTCTTCCTCCATTATTTCTATGATACTGGTGTCTTCCTGTGTAGGCTCTGAAGTCTGGGCGGGCTTCTGTTTCCCGTCTATCTCCATATTCTTGGGGGTATTCATCGGATCCTCCTGATTCCTGGATAAAATGGTTGGTATTATGAAAGGGGTTTTCGAGTTGGGGGGGGGCTGGAGGGGGGGGGGCGGCTTGAGGAGGATGGGAGATCGGCTTTGCTGGGATTTTCCATGGGTCGTTCTTCCGGAATGTTATTGAGGATCTCAAAACTATTCTTGGATGCTTGATCTTTGTGATTATTCTGCTGAGACTTTTGCCCGCTGGCATTTTTCCGGTGCGAGCGCCTTCTGCTTGTTACTTTGGTGAACCCATCTTGATTGGGCTTGGCGGAGGAGTTCTGAGACAGATCTGGGACATTTAGAGGACAATCCCTGAATAAGTGCCCCAGAGCATGGCATCGTCTACATCGGAAGGGCACATGCTCATAATCCAAGGGCTGGGTCCATTCTTCATCCCAGTGGGAGAGTGTTATCGATTCTGGTAGCGCTTCATTCAACCTTATGAAGACACATATGCGAGCATATGAAATGAATCTGCGGGATTTGGTTTCTTCGGCCGTCCTGATGTATTCTCCCACACCATTTCCAATTCTTCTGAGTGAATCTTCATCCCAATATTCGTCAGGGAGTCCATATAGTCGGATCCATACTGGTGCCCAGGTTAAGTCTTCTTTATCTGGATTAAATCTGGGTTTCCAGTCTCGCATGTACAACCCTGCAGCATTGAAGAAATGTGGGCCTGTACCTAACACCCTGAGTTTGTCTTCCACGCAGTAGAAGATGACTGTAAAGAAGCCTTTCGGTCCTAGTTGAAGCTGGACATCTCCCTTTGGTTTCCATTTGGTAGCTATCCAACCAGAGAGAGCTTTTTCCGTTGGCCATAAGCCTATGAATTTCCCTATGATTGCATGCTCTTTCATAAACTCTATTCTAGCATTTACCAGGTGACCTTGTAGTTCGATTCTGGGCCTTTCTGCAGCTACAGGTTTGCAGGTGGCTGAGGTGACTTTTGGCGTCTCCTTTTTGTCATTTTTCCCTTTGTCCTGAGGTCCATTGTCCTCACCTTGCAGATCTTCCGGCTTGCTGTTCTCTTGCCTTGTTGAGCTTTCATTGTTCAATATTTCTCTGCTAATCGATCCGAAGAAGAGGTCAGAGTCCTTCTCCTGCTGCATTGGGGAGGGCCCTGTCGCCCCCCCCCCCCCGGTGTTTCCATAGCGCCTGGCTGGCGCAGAGCTGATGCGATGTGGTCTCAGTGCCTGGAATAGGTCAGGGTTTGCAGGAGGCTCCTCTGTCTGGAAGCGCCGTCACGGTTTTCAGAGGAACCCTAGTCTCCTTGCAGAGCCCTCGCTCTAAAAAAAAAAAAATGTAAATATTTAATTATTACTTTGTTTATATTTAATTCAATTCTTTTAATTTAATAACAATAAAAAATAATATATATAAATTACATAATATTATAAAAATAGGTTTAAATTGTGCCCGGAGAAGTTCTTTGGCCTAATATATATTTATAAAAAGAAGTTTAAATGATGCAAGTTTAAACAAAGCAAATTATATTAAAATAAATAAAAATAAATAATTTGACCAAATCCTTAAGGGCTTTGTCTAAAGACCAAACAATTTTTTTTGCAGGAAAAAATCAGTTAGTTAGAGTGTTTGAATCAATTTTTTCATAGAAAAATGGATTTAGCTCCATCAAAAACTTGAGGACTCCAAAACCCTGAAATTTGACAACACTAACTAAGATTTTGAAAAATTTCTATTGAAATTTTTTCATAATCTTAACATGATTCCTAACTTATTTTGTAGGTTTTTTTTTCACTAGACAATCCTTAAGTGATTCAAATTTAATAATATATATACGTATATAAACTCCACAACGTGAACAATTACCCTAAGGCTCATAAAAAGGCTTTATCAACTAGAAACAATAGTTACTTCCGAACATTCGAGATCAATTTAACATGAGCATCCAACAACCTGGATTTGACAAGAAAACCTCTGAGCATATCAATAAATGTATATTTAAATATACATATTTATTACTATGCAGACATCTTTGCTTCGATGTTTACCAATCAAATGTAGGTGGATAATGTTTGCTGACGTGGTGTATTTACTTCTGAGCGTGGGCGAGAAGAATCTCTAGGTGGGCAATCCTGCGTACTCATTAATGCTCCTCGGTCAAGATAATATCCGTCACAGGACGTGGTCCCCCAGAAAAATAGGTCAGGAAATTTAAAAAAGAGACGTTGTTTTAATGAGCACACTAATTTTTATATGGAATATGGAATCTGGTGAGAAGTTTTTTCAATTTTTTTTTTCAGAAATTTCATTATAAAAGTGTTTAAATAGCTTTTTCTTTTAATAGTGAAAATATCCGTAAAATCGAAAATCATAATATTTGTGAAACTGAAAATCATGAAGCTTAATAGTTAACTTGGATTTCCATAAATATCTCCCTATTTTTTTCAAAATCACTTAAAAATTCTCATTATTTTCTCAAAAAAACTTGGCCCATTTAGACTACACGTTTAAGAAAACATTCAAAGGACAACCCCGCGGTGAGGCTCTTTATAGAGGACCATTCATTTTTGTATTGAGCGACAGTGGTTAAATTTGGACACCATGTCTGACGGAGCAGGTTGCAGCAAGAACAAGAGTAATAGCCATAACAAGTCGTGGCAGATGAAGAGCGTCAGAACATCAGCTGCAAGGCATTCACTATATGTCGTCGTAAGAAAGCGTAACTGTGGCAGCTGGGTCTCCTGGAAAGAAGGAAGGATCTGGCTCGGCTCTTATTCTTCCCCAGAAATGGCAGCTTGTGCACATAATGTCGCAGCTTTCGCTTTGAGGGGCCACTCTGATATTCTCAATTTTCCCCACTTCCTTCACTACTTCCCCCGCCCTCCCACGTCTTCCTCAAAGGACACTAAAACCATTGCTGCAACCTACCATTTCAAGAGAGCAAAAATTACTTTAATATTGAGCAACCTACCATTTCAAGAGAGCAGAAACCCGGGTGACGCAATGAACGAAGGTGTCCGACATCACGCGACAGATGAATCTTCATCCGTAGCTGAGAACTTTAATCCAACAGCAGACTTAATGTCGAAGCAGTACGCGTGTCCAGTTGTTGGAAGGCTCCACCCATCTGCTCCCCTGAAAATGACTGAGAGTCATGAAGATCGGCTTAATATCAACTGGCCAAAGAATATAGAGTTTGATCTCCCAACCACACCAACCCCACGGGTCGAGGAACAGATACTGATTTCCAAGGATGGAGAAGAACTGTTACTTTGGGATTTCTCAGTGTAATATAATCTTCTATAGGTGAACATTAATAAAAGGTTGCACATAGTCTTCCACCCGTTGTGTTGGGATGAAGTGCATACTTGTGTTGATGGTAGATTCTCGGAAGGTTAGGGTGAAATAATTTACCCTTATCTAAATGGTCCGATTTCAGAATATTTTGGGAATTTGCAATTGACCTAGATTCAAGACCTTTCTCTCTGGCTGAGCTAGTATTGTCCATCTGGTGGAGGTATGAGCAGTAGTGTTGAATTATAGTGTTTCTTACCATAGCGGAAATAATGGATTTCTATGTCTAGTTTAATCATTTACAAATGCAGGATGCCGGAACATTATCATACACTGTAATGAAATCGAGTCTACTCCTGAATTTCCTGAAGTTGTTCTTTTCTTTGAGACATGTATAGCAATGCTCATGGAAAGCCCTACAGATAAGTATGGCTGAATGTGTTCCAGCAACTTCATAGCTGACTACATCCTTCAAATCCAATTTTGGCATACCATACCGGTATGTTTTCTTTAATAAGTTCACTATGAGAGGAAAATTGAAATGACTGAAGGCCTAGTGGAGATTAGATTTCAAAGGACGTATTTTTTTCTCTCATCATTTTTTAATTTTTCATGGTAATTTATCTTATGAGTCATAGATCTATTTTCTTCTCTAATCATTTTTTACTTTTTTATTACTTTCTGAACTTTAAGTAATTTATGGTAATTTACCTTATGTGCCATGGATCTACTTTCTTCTTATCTTATCACCTAGAAGTCTGCGATCTAATTCTTATATATGTAACTGTTTTATGTGATCAATACAAAATAGTATTTGCTTTGTTGCATGTATAACATCTTTTAGCTATCTTCTATTTTTCTAATATGGTAGTAGGAGTATGTGAGGGATCATGAGTGTTATTATTTTTGTACATATTAGTATAGATGTGTGAGAGTTTGTTTTTAGTTTGTGATTTTGTGTGTGTAGATCTGTTTGTTTGTTTGCATCTTCTTCAAGCATCATGAGATCCTTCTGTTATCTTTCTCCCTATAAATTTTTCATTGTGTTTATCTTCGCGGAACCTATAAATGAATTAAATTCATGCCTACATGCTTTTGTCCAAGTTGTGTGCACTATCATATTATTGTGTGCACTATCATGCTATAGTCTACAAAATCATGCCCAAGAACTCTACATGGCGCTACAAAGATGTAGATTTAAGATTTGGATTTGTTTAAGTGGCCAATGATATATGTCAAAAGTGTTAAAATCGGAGGTAGATTTCAAATTTACACTTACACGAGGAAGTGATCTCTCCTAGATGTTTATGTTGCAATCTTATTCCGATATCAAATTTTGGAGTTTTCATTTTTAAACATATTGAGTATGGTGAGTTCAATATGTGAGTGTAAGTTTGTTGGAATTGAAAACTCTAACAAATGTTGCTTTGTGAAGACGAGAAAGATCCAAGAAAAAGATTGAACCAAATGAACAAATTTTGGCGTGTGTTAAGGAGGGACATGGTGACTTGTCTATGCCTGAATGATAACTTATAGTTTGATGATTATTGAGTTTGTAGTTGTGAAAAGTTTCAATTCTCGTTATAAAAAAGGGTTGGTGGTTGTTAAACTAGAAGTTCTGGTTTATGAAACATCAATTCTTGTGTAAGGTCAAGTTGTTTGATCAACCTTTAAACACATTCATTGTCCAAACCTCCATCCTAGCAACTACAGATAGCCTAAAGCAAAATATACAACAAATTGTGATTGGTCCATAGGATGGTTCATTACTTGACAACTCTTATCTCCGAAGCCTTAACAAACCGAGGTGTCAATATTGTTTATTTTTCAATGTTCATCAACTATGGTCAAAGGCCGTTACGTTTTAAATGGAGGTAAGTGATAGCTTAAAGATGTGGTAGTGAAAGAGAGGTGTTTACGAGATTCGAGAAAAGACCACAAATATATTATCTTTGTTGTTGTAATGTTTTTTCAATGTTTTCCATGTAAGCATTAAGGGAGGGTGTTGCAAGTAATGCTTCCATGTCATGTGTTCCATGTGTATTACAAATTTTCAATGAATATTCCGAGGTGTTATTACTAGGTATGGTTGTTTGCCATGTGTATGAATTGTAATTGTGAATCCCAAAGAGTCAATCTAAAAATTGTTATTTCCCTATGTGTGTGAATTGTTTATGAATCATAGATCTACCTTCTTGGGATCTTATCATGTAGAAGTCAGTAATCTAATTCTTATATATATATATATATATATAATTACTTTATGTGATCAATAAAACAGAATATATGATTTATTGTGTATAATCTCTCAACTCTTTTTTATTTTTCTAATATTTAGATCACTCATTTCTATTTTTATAATCAAATAAAAGATCTTGTTTACAAAAAGAGCAGTAGTTCACTAAGTTTTTTTCTTTTTTCCAAAGAATAAGTTTAAAATCATTTTGAATGAAGGAGAAAAGTGGTTAAATATGGAATATTGCGGCTATTACACTTTTGGCAAACCGTCTCGAATATATCTAATTTATTGCTTGACATGTGGTTTTTAAGTCTGATATCTGAAGGGCATGCATCCTGAAAATTTGGTTTGCGTTGCAACGAAGATAAGGCCGACGTATCACTAAAACCATGAACTCTAGAAGTTCAAAGGTTAGTCTTGAAATTAGTTTAACTAGTTAACGGCACACATCCTAGAACTCTTATTTGCGTTGAAATATGAAATAACCCCGATGTGTCCCATGAAAACATGAACTATGGAACTTCGAAGCTTAGTCTCTGAATTACTTTAACATGTTATTTAGAGAGTTGAGTGAGGTGGCCAAAGAAATATGAACACTAATAATGTGAAAGTTTAAGCTAGGAGACATAAATTAGGTAGCTCAAACTCTTGACATTGAGTGTTTGGGCTATGATACAGGTTCACACTTTATATATAAAGATGTATGTGTAGAGAATGTTGTTGAAAATTTGAGATAATTTCATAAAAGATAGACAAAAAATTCTCTATTTTTGACTTTGTTTTTAACACAGAAAACTAAAAAATCGTTTGCTGGAAACGATGTTGCATCAACGTAGTTTGGTATTGCAGCAACGGTGGAACTGGTGTAACAACAACGTTGACGGTGTAACAGCAACAGGAAAAATAACTTGTATTTATTAAAAAATAAACTAACTATTACAGGTTCGTCCCTCTTTCTCAGCAAACAACCATAAAACAAATTACATTCAAAATATTTTCATTATTGTGCATTTTTCCCTTTCTGCTATCTGCTACGTTGTTACATCTACTCCTGCTGTGCACTGCTGTGCGTTTCAATATTCTGGAATTTATCTTCACGTTGTTGTGTGCTCTCCTCTGTTATGTATCATTCTTTAGCTTCTCTGTATGATTCTTCAACTAACATTAAAACATAACTGTTGTGTGATGTATTTATATGCTAAAACATATCTAATTTAAACAATAATATAATACAAAATATCTTCTAATGTTTATCTGTGAATTAAATGCAGCAAGGCAGTGATGCCTTCATCAAGTGATCAAGTCAGCGGTTGCAGGGGAATTCAATTCTGAGAGTTTAATGCACATTAATGTGCAAAATATCAGGCGTGACTTTGATGCACCGAACAACCTGGAGTATTTACTACAAATTAAATTCCTTTCCAGCTGTTCATCGTTGCAGTTGGAATTAAATTCCAACACTCCCCTTTAATTTCAATTGCTGCATACCCAGACATTTCCTGAAATGATCAAAACCTTTCTTTGCTAATGGTTTTGTCAAGATGTCAGCTAGCTGATCCTCTGTTCTACAGTGCTGCAAAAACATCTCACCATTGTTAACCAATTCACGTATGAAGTGAAATTTGGTGTCTATGTGCTTTGTTCTTTTATGAAAAACAGAGTTTTTAGACAATGCTATTGCTGAGCTATTTTCACAGTAAATGGTTGTGCCATTTTTTTGTTCATGACACAAATCTCTGAGAACTCTTCTCAGCCATACTGCTTGGCATGCTACTTCTGTTGCTGCCACATACTCTGCCTCTGTTGTTGACAAAGACACAGCTGGTTGCTTCTAGGAAGCCCATGAGATGGCTCCCGATCCCATATGAAACACATATCCTGATGTGCTTTTCCTATCATCAACACTTCCAGCCCAATCACTGTCAGTGTAACCTGTCAACATGAAACTTTCAGAAGAGGAGTATAAAATACCAAACCCCTTCGTTCCATTCACATACCTTAGAATCCTCTTGGCTGCCTGCCAATGAGTCTCTTTCGGTCTTTCCATAAATCTAGAGATTAAACTCACAACGTGCATAATGTCTGGCCTAGTTGCAGTCAAGTACATAAGGCTGCCAACTATGCTCTTCTACAGTTTTGGATCAAAATATTTGTTGTTGTCTTCTTTGGTCAATTTCAACCCTACTACAGTTGGAGTCACAGCTGCTTTGCTGTTCTGCATGTTAAATCTCTTCAACACTGCTTCTACATATTTATCTTGAGAAATGAAAACACCATTTTCACTTTGGTCTACTTCAATTCCAAGAAAATATCTTAAGAAGCCCAAGTCAGTCATTTCAAATTCACTTTTCATGACTAATTTAAAATCAACAATGAGAGAAGCATCATTACTAGTAAAAATCAGATCATCTACATATAAAACAACAATAATAATCTTACCATCATTTTGTTTTATGTAGAGTGTGGGTTCACCATCACACTTATCAAACCCGTTCTCAATCAGATAAGCATCTATTCTGCTGTACCATGCTCTTGGAGCTTGCTTCAGCCCATAACGATCCTTCTTCAATTACAAACTTTATGCTCTTGGCCTTCAATTTCATAGCCCGGAGGTTGATCAACATAAACCTCTTCTTTTAACACTCCATTCAGGAATGCAGATTTAACATCCATCTGATAAATCTTCCATTTGTGTTGGCTGCAATAGACAACACTGTTCTCACTATTTCCATCCTTGCTACTGGTGCAAAGGTTTCATCATAGTCTTTTCCTTGTTGCTGCTTGTAGCCTTTCACAACAAGTCTTTCTTTGTGCCTGTCAATCTTACCTTCAGCATTGCTTTTGGTCTTATAGACCCACTTAACTCCAATGGCATCATTGCCTCCAGGGAGGTCCACCAACTCCCATGTTTTACTCTTCTCAATTGCACCAATTTCTTCATTCATTGCTTCAATCCATTTATCTTCATTTATAGCATCTTCAAAATGGATTGGGTCATCAATATGAAAATACAAAACGAATAATGAATTCAGACCGGTATTGTTACTTACCTCTCCTTGTTCATAAATCTCATTTAGATTTTTGAATCTTGGTCTTCTTGGTGTGCTTGGAGTTCCATCCGAACTTGAGGGTATTTCAGATCCTTGTGGTGTGCTTGGAGAAGCACTTCCTTGACTTCTTAAAGTTGTTCAAATTCTAGCTTGTGGTGTGGTTTGTTGTACTTGTTGTGGTGGAGGAGGAGCCACCAAGGAAGGATTATTTGCTGCTGTCCCTTTCTCTTCTTCTTCATGAGACACAATTGTCTTCACATTCACTGCTTTTTCTAAGCTTCCATCCCAAGCTTCATCTTCAATGAATTGCACATCTCTACCTACTATTAACTTCTAGGTGGATGGATTATAGAGTTTGTATGCTTTTGACTCATCACAATAGCCAATAAAGACACACTTCTCCCCCTTACTATCAAGCTTTTGCCTTAGCTGATCCGGTACATGTGCATATGCTACACAACCGAATACTCTCATGTGAGTGACAATTTGTTTTTGACCACTCCATGCCTCTTCTGGTATTCTATTCATGACAGCTTTAGTTGGGCATCTGTTCAAGATGTAAACTGCGCAAGTAACAACTTCTGCCCAATACTCATGCGGCAAGTGTTTTTCCTTCAGCATACTTCTGACCATGTCAAGAATGGTCCTATTCTTTCTTTCAACAACACCGTTTTGCTGAGGTGTATACCTTGTGGTGAACTGCTTTTGTATGACATTCTCTCTCCAAAAACGCAGAAAGTCTTGGGAGATGTACTCTCCTCCTCTATCTCTTCTGAGCACTTTGATATAATGTCCACACTGCTTTTCAATAAGAGTTTTGAAGTGGCGGAATTTCTCAAACACTTCACTCTTCTGTTTCAGCATGTACACCCATGTTTTCCTGGTGTAATCATCAATGAAGGTTAAAACATATTTATTTCCGACAAATGATGGTATTGGCATCGGTCTGTACACATCAGAGTGAACAATTTCGAAGGGTGCTTTTGCCCTTATACTCTTTCCTGCTGGAAAGCTTTCTTTGTGTTGCTTGCCCAAGATGCAGCCTTCACAAAGGCTGTCCGGTTTCTCAATCAACGACAATCCCTTTACCATTCCCTTTCTATGCAACACACTCAGGCCTCCGAAATTGAGATGTCCAAATCTCAAATGCCACAACCAATCCACATCTTTCACTTGTTCCTCAAAGACTTCTTGTGTTACAGCCGCAATAGTTCTTCCTTCCTTCAAATCTACCCTGAGTTTGAGAGGAAGCATTCTATTGCTAGTCATCTGCACCTATGCAATGATCTTCTTACTTGGAGGTATGTCACTGATTGTACACGTATCATCTTTGAAGAACACATTGTAACCTTTGTCTATCAGCTGTCCAATGCTCAAAAGATTACATTTCAGACCAGGTACATAGTATACCTCTGGCACAATCATATCTTCTCCTTTTTTTTCTCGAATACTGACTATGCCCTTACCCTTGATAGATATCTTATCATCAGTCCCTATTGTTACCTCAGATTTCACATTTTCATCGAGATTGGCAAACATTGCAATATTTCCAGTCATGTGATTACTACAACCTGAGTCTAAGAACCAAAAATATTCTTGTTTGTCTTGTGCTATGTTACATGCTAACAGCATGTTCTTTGGGTTCTTATCTTCTTCATTTGTAAAATTAGCATTCTGTCTATTATTCATGTCATTTTGTTTTTTCCTACATTCATTGGCGTAGTGCCCATATTTCTTACAATAATGACATTGGACTTGGGATTTGTCATACCTTTGTCCATGAAATTGCTGTTTGCTTGAACCTTCAGCTTGGTTTTGATTGCAGCTCCTTCTACTTGTGCTAGCAGGATAATTTCTACCTCTGTTTTGGCTTCTTCCAGGACCTCTGTTATTTTCTCTGCCTCGACCTCTTCTTTGGCCAAAATACATCTAAGTCTTGAATGCTTGCACAAATGAGGAATCTATTCCTCAACTTAGTCTGTGTTCATGAGACAAAAGTGAAGCACTCAGCTCATCTACCGTGAACTGTGAGAGATCTTTTGTTTCAACAGGGCAACACAAGTTTGGATTCAAACCGTTTGCAGCTCTCCACGCTGTTCAAACTAAATCAATGCTATTTATAACAATTTCCAATTGAATTCCAACGGAGATTTAAAACATAGCTCTGTGCCCTCTTACATTCAACTTACAAATTTGAATTGGTTTTCAATAGCCTTAAAAAAATTGATTTACAGATTTCAAAAATCTAAAATCAATAAAAATTTTCTCTTTTGAACAAAATTGTGACAAATTTCATACCAATTGTTGAGCATTTCAACAGAGTTGAGTTTTTCCAGAATCTGATAGAGCTGGAATCTCCTCCTCAAATCAACTGCAGCATTACCATAGCTCTGATACCACAATAATGGCAGAAGTGTCCTCAGACACGTAATTTTATTAATCAGAAAAAACAATTATATAATTGATTTGCAAGAGCTTACACCCGAACAACACAAACACTCTTGCAATGAGCTATTTATAAGCTCCATGTCCTAACTACCTCTAATTATGGATCACTTATTAAATAACAAGTGTCCATTTACAATAAATGCTATTCAAACCAACTAGCTAACTAATCTCCTATAATAGAGCCTAAGATACGACACATTTGGAGAGTCATATCTAGTTACAACAATATGCTAATTCTAAAAGTCTCCATTAAATAATTAAACATTCTAGAATAATAATTATTAATTTAATATCTTAAATTAATAATTATTTTATTCTAATTTTATAACCTATGATAAAAAAGTATTTTTGGATCATCTAACACGGGACTCAAGCGAATTTGGGACGAACTTTCTGCAAAATTAAAATATGTTACAATATACCAGAATAACGATCTAAAAACATTTTTTATTAACATAATCAAATGGTTGAATAGTACATACCAAAGCTACTCCCTAAAAATCTCGCGAGATTAAATTTGGTTGGTATTTTTTTGAAAAAAATAACGAGAATTCATACCTCAATTAAATATATACTGTGGATGAGAAATGTGAAAAAAAAATTCAGAAATAATAAGCATTTCTATTATTTCAAAGATAGGGATATATTTTGGATTTATACTTATATGTGAAATCTTGAGAATCTCTTGCAATTAGCAACAAAATATTTTCAAACTTTGCATATTCTTAGTAGTATAGATGACTTGTAAAATAATAATATAAAATGGTTAAAAATTAGTTGTGTTTTTTATTGGAATGGGAAGAAATAGTTATTTATTATATATTTGTTTTTTATTTAAAATATTTAAATAAATTCATCACTTTAATAAAGACATTTAAATTGTGTAAACTTTACCATTAAGATTTATAATTCTAATAAATTTCAATAAATTCTTAACATATATATAAGGTTACAGTGAAGCCAGACACTAATGAAGAAGAAGAAACATATTTAGATCAACATAAACATTGCTTGAAGAATAGGAGGAAATTTCCATGTCACTTGGGGTTGGGTTTCTACTATTTCTCTATCTACTTCATTTACAAAAGAAAATTAACCAGAATCAAACATGGAATTTAATGCGGATAGAAAAGTGTTTCTTCATCCTTTAATATCTTTAAAAAAAATAGATCTCTTATTATAAGAGCATTTATCAATAAGACATAGAGCTAAATTTGTTCTAGGACTCGAGGCTACCTGGCTCATTATAGACTATGCCTTAGGACTGGAGGCTACCTGGCTCATTATAGACTATGCCTATAGAATTACAGAGTCACATGTATAGGTATATACCAGTATTAATTAATAATTATAAGCCAATATTTTCAGATTAATTAAACATTAATCAAAATTAGCATGAAAAGATCAAGTAGGGCATTGCAATTATTTATTTACATGATTATATGATTTTCCTTTCATGTAGATTATTTTATAGGACACAAAAATTATATCAATCATTTGTCTGATTTTTCCTACTCACAAATTGTCAATATTCCATTCAGAATAATATTCAAATGTTAAAGATTAAATTTCAAGAAGTTTTCCCTTGCCATACAGATCTCATCTTGGTGGTCTACATGAATGAGGTGAAAATGGTTCTCTAGGTGGGAGGACATGAGTTACTAATGTATGTTTTTTTCTATTATGGTGGACTCATTGGATGTTCTTTACGAAACAAGTGAGGAAAATTTTCAACTGTGGGAGCAAAACTATTTTGGACAGGGTGAATGAATCGGTGTGTTAGAGGGATGGATTTGTTATTTTCCTTATGGATTCTTGAAATCTTTTCTTCAATAGTTTCTATCTTCTCATCAATATTTGTAACAATTTTCCCTACCACAGGAAAAATTGTTCCTCACCCTTCTGTTAGATCTTCTCTAAATCTTTCAGTAGTGTTGCATCTTTTCCTGCCATACTTTTAGTATCTCTAACTTCTTCTATGATTTCTGTGAACTTTAGATTTAAATTATTTGTTTGAAGAGACTACTGAATTTATAAACACTTGAAGGTTGTTTGTATGTTTATTTATGGCATAATTATTTGTACCATAAACATAATCTTACATGCCTCTTAGAGCAAGATTCATCTAATTTACTTGCTCTCAAACTGTTTAAATTCTTCAATTAGTATCAGGTCGATCACTTTCTTCTTTTAATTCCAGAGGAAGGGCTTTATAATAATTTTGTTATTCCTCTAGTACTATCCCTCTGAATGGGTAAAATGATGAGGTAGACTCAATTTTTTGGCCATCTAGGCTTTTCCAATTGTGCCTAGCAGTGTTGGCTTCTGCTTAAGACTTATTTCCCGTATCTAGCATTTTTATTGTCATCTCTTCTTGTTTGGCTTCCAAACGAAGAAATATATCCAATAATTTCTTTATGCATCAATATTTTCCATTCTAAGGCTAGCTTTCTGTTAGCTTCTTGTGCAATTATTTCATTAAACTAGACTCATTTAGTGTGAGTATATAAATCCTAGTTTATTATTTTGTTCATCCAATTTGGATTTACTTGCAGTTTCTTGGCTCCCTTCACGAGTGGGAAGAACTTATGCATCTCTGGGATTGAAGGTCTCCTTATATCTCCCGAGATTGGATTTCTGAATATATATTCAAGGATGACAAAGTCAGCTTGTTCTATGTAGCCAAGTCCATATCTTGGGGTTGTTGGGGACCTATAGTAACTGAATATTTCTTGTAGTATTGCATCGAAAGTTTCCAAAGATGTCATATGATGTATCATCAATACATTATCATCATGTGGAAAACGAATGGCTGCAGACTTAGGCTGTGGACAAGGATTAAGATAAGTAGATGCAGGTGGTGGAACGTTAGTTCGAATGGCTGCAGACTTAGGCTGTGGACAAGGATTAAGATAAGTAGATGCAGGTGGTGGAACGTTAGTTCTAGGATTGTGATTTTGATGCTCAAATTGGACTATTTATGGGGATTCACCATAATGGGCTGTCAGACTTTGTAAATAAATAAGTTGAGTACAGTTAGGAAATTTAATAGAATACATAATTGAGCCTAAATATTGGGCTAATTTCTGTAATGGAGTATGTGCACTTGGTGGTTGAGGTGTTTTAGATTAGAACAAAACGATTGTAGAAGAGCTTGACTCTTTAATATTTGCTGAGGTGATGGCTTTTTCATAGGCAATTTGGGTACATATATCACCCAATTTTCTGGAAATGAAAGGTTCTCCCATTTAACCCTCTGATGCTCCATTTTCTGATTCAGTGGAACAGTTAGGATTAAGATATTGGATTGTCATTCTTTACTTGAGGTATCTAGAATAACTAGATACATAGTATTGGTATGTAGAATACAACAATGGGTTCAGATAACAATTTTCGTTCTTCAATCTCTTAGATCACAACCAATGTTTTTGCTATGTAGAATAAGAATGTCCCCCAAGTGTTCATCAAATGCATATACATAAAAGTTTGTAAATCACTCAAACCTTACATGACCATTAAATAGTGGTGTAACAATTCCACCTATGAGAGAATCAAAGAACTTTTTATGAGTGAGATCTCTAATTGTACAAAGCATGTAAGCATCTATTCCTCTATGAACAAGGGTTGAGATTCCTACTCTGATGCATCCAAGATGTAGATATTTGGTTTTGTGTTTCTTTGCCTCAACCTATATCTGGTTTGGATCTAAAAGAGGAATAGCCTAGGTTGTGTCACAATGTTGTTGTACTTGTGAAACAAATTATTTTATGATAATACAACTAATACCATGAAGAAGAAACATATTTATATCAACATAAACATTGCTTGCAGATATAGGAGGAAGTTTCCATGCCACTTGGGGTTGGGTTTCTACTATTTCTCCATCAACTTCATTTACAAAAGAAAATTGACAAGACTCAAACATGGAATTTAATGCAAATGGAGAAGTTTCTACATCCCTTTTAATATCTTTAAAAAAATTAGATCTCTGACTAGGATCCATTACAAATACAAATATTGACAATAAGAGCGTTTATCAGTCAGACATAGAGAGGCTACCTGGCTTATTATAGACTCTGCCTATTATAATGAGACTTAACATGCAATCTTAAAGAAATATATGTACCCAGAAATAATAATGAGCAATGGCTCTCATACCAGTTTTCTTCAGAGACTCCCTCAAAGAGGAAATGAGCTTGAACTTTAACAATCTTTTCCACTTATATGAACTCCTGAAAATATTTACACGAACCTTCATGCAAGCCCAACACCTTTGCAACTTCCCCTCTCTCGGCCTCTTGCCAATACGGGACTCAAGCGAATTTGGGACGAACTTTCTGCAAAATTAAAATATGTTACAATATACCAGAATAACCATCTAAAAACATGTTTTATTAACATAATCAAATGGTTGAATAGTACATACCAAAGCTACTCCCTAAAAATCTCGCGAGATTAAATTTGTTTGGTATTTTTTGAAAAAAAATAACGAGAATTCATACCTCAATTAAATATATACTGTGGATGAGAAATGTGAAAAAAAATTCAGAAATAATAAGCATTTCTATTATTTCAAAGATAGGGATATATTTTGGATTTATACTTATATGTGAAATCTTGAGAATCTCTTGCAATTAGCAACAAAATATTTTCAAACTTTGCATATTCTTAGTAGTATAGATGACTTATAAAATAATAATATAAAATGGTTAAAAATTAGTTGTGTTTTTTATTGGAATGGGAAGAAATAATTATTTATTATATATTTGTTTTTTATTTAAAATATTTAAATAAATTCATCACTTTAATAAAGACATTTAAATTGTGTAAACTTTACCATTAAGATTTATAATTCTAATAAATTTCAATAAATTTTTAATATATATATATATATATATAAAAGGTTACAGCGAAGCCAGACACTAATGAAGAAGAAGAAACATATTTAGATCAACATAAACCTTGCTTGAAGAATAGGAGGAAATTTCCATGCCACTTGGGGTTGGGTTTCTACTATTTCTCTATCTACTTCATTTACAAAAGAAAATTAACCAGAATCAAACATGGAATTTAATGCGGATAGAAACGTTTCTTCATCCCTTTTAATATCTTTAAAAAAATAGATCTCTGATTATAAGAGCGTTTATCAATAAGACATAGAGCTAAATTTATTCTAGGACTGGAGGCTACCTGGCTCATTATAGACTATGCCTATTATAATGGGACTAAACATGCAATCTTAAAGAAAGATATGTACGCAGAAATAGTAATGAGCACTGACTCTGATACCAATTTTCTTCAAAATCTCCCTCAGATAGGAAATGAGCTTGAACTTTAACAATCTTTTGCACTTATATGAACTCCTGAAAATATTTACACGAACCTCCATGCAAGCCCAACACCTTTGCAACTTCCCCTCTCTCGGCCTCTTGCCTATACGGGACTCAAGCGAATTCGGGACAAACTTTCTGCAAAATTAAAGTAAGTCACGATATACCAGAGTAACCATCTAATAAATGTTTTATTAACAGAGTCAAATGGTTGAATAGTAGATACCAAAGCGACTCCCTAAAAATCTTGCGAGATTAAATTTGGTTGATATTTTTTGAAAAAATTATGGGAATTCATACCTCAATTAAATTTATAATGTGATGAGAAATGTGCACAAAAAATTATACTTATATGTGAAATCTTGAGAATCTCTTGCAATTAGCAACAAAATTTTTCAAAATTTGCATATTCTTGGTAGTATAGATGATTTATAAAATAATAATATAAAATGGCTAAAAATTAGTTGTGTTTTTTTATTGGAATGGAAGAAATAAGTATTTATTATATATTTGTTTTTTATTTAAAATATGTTTTTAAATATTTAAAGAAATTCATCACTTTAATTAAGACACTTAAATTGTGTAAACTTTATCATGAAGACCAATAATTTCAATAAATTTTAACAAATCCTTAATATATATATATAAAAGGTTACTGCCAAGCCAGATGGCAACAACTAAGTTTACTAAGACATACATATTTTACTCCTATGGTTTTGAATTTGTGAATTATTCAAAAACAACACATATTCTTAACCATTAAACCCATCTAATTAAATAAAACTTCCCCTCTCCGTCGTGCGGAGGACTTGGTTGGACTAACACCAACTACACATTTATTACTACGCAGAGCTCTTTGCTTCCACGTTTGCCCATAAAATCCAGGTGTATAATTTTGCTGACGTGGTGTATTTACTTCTGACCGTGGGCTAGAAGAACTGTATGTGGGCAATCCTTGCGTACTAAGTAATTTATGTCGGCCAAAGTAATATGCGTGGACAGGACGTGGTCCCTCGCAAAAAACAGGTCGAGAAATAAAATAAAAATTCGAAGGACGACCCCGCAGTGAGATTGTTTATGGATTGTTCATTAATTTTTGCATTGAGCTACACAGTGGTTAAATTTGGACACCCGGTCGGACAGGGCAGATTGCAGCAAGAGCAATAGTCGTAACAGGACGTGGCAGATGAAGAGCGTCAGAAGATCAGCTGCAAGGCATTCACTATATGGTGGCGTAAGTAAGCGTCACTAGCGAAGCTGGGTTTCCGAAATTAGGGTACCCGGAAAGCGGGCAAGGATCTGGCCCCGCTCTTATTCTTTCCCAAAAATGGCAGCTTGTGCACATGATGCCGCAGCATTTGTTTTGAGGGGCCACTCTGCTATTCTCAATTTCCCCATCTTGCTTCAGTACTTTCCTTGCCCTCCCACGACTTCCTCCATTAAGACTGCTGCTGCAGCAGCAAAAATTAGTTTAAAATTGAGAAACTTTTCATTTCAGTAGAGTAGAAACGAAGGTGTCCGACATAACGCTACAGATGAATCTTCATCCATAGCTGCGAACTTTAACCCAACAGCCGAATTGATGTCGAAGCAGTACGGGTGCCCCGCTGTTGGAAGGTTCCACCCATCTGCTTCCTTGCAAATGACTGAGAATAATGAAGATCGACTTATTATCAACTCTGCCAGTTCGCCAAAGAATATAGAATTTGATCTCCCGACCACGCCAACCCCACGGGTGGAGGAACAGATATTGATTTCCAAGGAGCGAGAAGAACAGATATTGATTTCCAAGGAGCGAGAAGAACTATTACTTTCAGATTTCTGCGTGTAATATCATTTTCTATAGGTGAACATTAAAGGTTCAGCATAGTCTTGTTGCTCTCATAACGGCTGTTAGCTCCCCTAACGGCCGCCAATGATTTGGAAACCCTCTGCCGCCCATTCCAAGAATTAAGGAAATCATCTCTTGTTAAATTAATTTCTTGTTGTGAGCTTATGGAGTAATTTATTACTTTCTCCGCATTTCTCTAGCACCCTCTTTCTCTACCACCCTCTGTAGAACATTTAACACATAGTCAGCAAAAGTTTGACTATAAATACTTGTGTTTTGTCCCAAGCTCACCACTAAATCCCCTTCAACCTTACACCATTAAATCAGAGTGAACAAAGTTTGGAAATGCCACAAGGATGAGAGATTTTGAGTGAATTTTGTAAATTTAAAGGATTCGTCTCTGTCTTTCCCTGGACATATTAGTTTTGGGTCTTGCCTTATGTTTTAGATCTCCACTATTGCAGATCCTAGGTGTCGTAGTGTATTTTTATACATTTTGTACATAAACATTGTACAAGGGCGGCATTTACGTTTTCGTTATTACGTGTTTAGATCCTTCGTGGTGTTGCAGACCCTGCCCGCCGTATTTGGTTACCTTGTCCGCCATATTTGGTTTGTGTTCATTTATTTGGTAATAATGGTGGGATTGATAGAAATTGTGTTTGTGTTGGTTTGATTGGTGATATCCTTAAATTCTAGATAATTTTTTGGAATGTTTTGGTGTCATTTTACTTCTATTTTTAGGGCTCGTTGAGGTTTTTGAGTTTGTTTGGTTTTTGTTTGTTTTCAAAAGACAAGAATTTTGAGAGTTTTCAGGGTATCGTCACTCGGAAGAGTTTCCAATGGAAAACAAAAGGTGAAGTAGACTGCCTTAACCGTAGCAGAAATTCTGGTATCGGAGTGTGAGTAGCATCAATCGCCGGAGCATGGGGTATTAAAGTTTTTCGATTCTTTTAAGTGTTTATTTCGCATTATAGAATTGTTATTCAGTTAATCAAAGCCAATTTTTATCTCTGCCTTAATGTTTATAGACATGGTTTGTTTGGCTCATGTCATATTTAGAGGATTTTCTGAATTAAGACATTTATATGGAAATATGTTTAATTTTGCTCAATTTTTATGCTTATAATATTTATTTGGTTTAATTATATGCAATTTGAATAATTGTTGTGCAAATTTATGAACTATGCTCATATTTAATTTGCATAAATTGATTATTTCTGCTCTATTTAATATATGCTATTTTAGATGAGTATATGAGACCCATCATTGAATGTTATGCATGAATATTATAATTTCAGTTATGCAATTTATAATTATTCTCATATCAAGTTAATTTTTATGCATAAAAGAAATAATGTCTAGTTATCCATATAATTTTTAATTGATTAAGGAACAGCCACAACATCTGTAATTAAATAATATTATATATTATGATTGATTAGGATCACATAAAGAATATTTAGACATTAATTGTAATTAATTATACTAAATTTAATAAATTTTATACCACAAGAATTTTTATTATATTTATATAATTAATTAGGATAAACTATTAAATTATTCATAACTTACTTACAGGAATTATGAATTAATAGTTTTATCATAAAGTTCAAATCTAAGATAGAATTTATATCAAAATATAATCATAATATACCCTTTATAATTATGAATTAAGTGAATAATTTGATAAATTCTATCATAAAGAATAATTGAATCTGCTTGAATTGAAAAGTTAGTCCACAGACAATTTTTATGTCGTTAAATTCAATTTTTAAGCATGGTTTACATTGGTAAAGCATGAAATTTTATTTTTAGGCCTCAATTTTAACATAAGCATGTGATCTTTAATTTTATGCAGTTGTACAACCTGCAAATTTCTCTGATATTCGTTTTGGTATCCCTAAACTTAAGGGAGATAACTATAAGGTGTGAAATGAGAGAGTTCTCCCTCATTTGAGGTGGATGGACATAGACTATGCTATTAGGAAAGATGAACCATTAGCACTCGTTAATACCAGCACTGCAGTGGACATCACAGTTTATGAACGATGGGAGCGATCTAATCACCTAAGCATGATGTTCATTAAGACTAAAATTTTAGTTGGTATTCGTGGTTCCATTAAGCAGCATGAAAATGTTCAATACTTGCTAAAGGCCATTGATGATCAATTCGTCACTTCAGACAAG
Organism: Pinus tabuliformis; assembly: GCA_031772625.1. NCBI lineage: Eukaryota > Viridiplantae > Streptophyta > Pinopsida > Pinales > Pinaceae > Pinus > Pinus tabuliformis. The sequence continues at coordinate 30,755,245 of CM062808.1, read as the reverse complement.
GCACTAGCAAGCACCCTAATCATGAAGTTCGTATCCCTAAGGCTCACCAGTGTGAAAGGTGTACGCGAGCACATCATGCAAATGAGGGATACTATGGCTCAATTGAAGAAACTCGAGGTTGAAATTTCTGAGTCTTTCCTGGTGCACTACATCTTGAACACTCTTCCGCACCGATACGGACCCTTCAAAATCTCACACAACACACATAAGGATAAATGGTCATTTAATGAACTCATGACCATGTGTGTTCAAGGGGAAGGGAGATTGGTGATGGAACTAGGAGAAAGTGCAATGCTAGCAATGCAAGGAAATGGAAAATCTCAAGCCAATCATAAAGGGAAAGGTAAAGTACCTCCCCAAGCCGATATCAAGAAGGATTCCAAGTGTTTTTTTTGTAAAAAGAAGGGACACATGAAGAAGGAATGCGCCAAATTTCAAAAATGGCTTGCAGACAAAGGTAATCCAATCTCATTTGTTTTTTATGAATCTAATATGGTTAATGTCAATATTAACACCTAGTGGACTGATTCTAGATCAACAATTCACATTTCGAATTCCTTGCAGGGTTTGCAAAACCTACAGAAGCCAGTGGAAAGTGAGCAAAACATCTTATCAGAAAAAAAGATGGGATCGCATGTGGAAGCTATAGGAACATGCTATTTAATTTCAAGTAGTGGCATTGTTTTAAAATTAGAAAAGACATTTTATGTTCCAAGCTTTTCTAGAAACTTGACTTTAGTTTCAAGGCTTGTACCTTTTGGATATTCCTTTAACTTTTCATAAAAATCCTTTAGTTTATTTTATAAATATGATTGTGTCGAGAATGGTATTTTGTCTAATGGTCTTTACTGCATTAATTTACAAAACAATGTCACTTTTGATTAAATGCATGTTCACACTGGCACTAAAAGATGTGTTATTAATGAGGATTCCTCTAAATTATGGCACTGGAGATTAGGTCATATCTCCATAGAAAATATTAAAATATTGGTAAATGAAGGGGTACTTAATACTCTGGATTTTACTGATTTTGAGACTTGTGTGGACTACATAAAGGGAAAGCAGACCAACAAGTCAAAGAAAGGTGCCAATAGGAGTTTGGACATATTAGAGATCATACATACTAATATATGTGGTCCAGACATGGACAAACATGGTTAGAGACAATTCATCTCTTTTGATGATTACTCACGATATATGTATATCTACATGTTTCATAAAAAGAATGAAGCATTAGATGCCTTTAAGTTCTTTAGGGCTGAAGTAGAGAAACAATGCGGCAAGAAAATTAAGATCGTGAGATCATATAGAGGTGGAGAATATTATGGTAGATACACAGATGATGGGCAATCACCTTGGCTATTCGCAAAATTTCTTTAAGAGCATGGGATTGTTTCCCAATACAATATGCCTGGTTCATCTGACCAGAATGGTGTAGCAGAAAGAAGAAACCGAACATTATTGAACATGGTGCGGAGTATGCTTAGCAGCTCCAATCTTCCTAAATACTTGTGGACTGAAGCACTTAAGATGGCAGTGTATATATTAAACCGAGTTCCAACCAAGGTTGTTCCTAAAATGACATTTGAATTAGGGGAAGGTTGGAAACCGAATTTGTGACATATGCACGTTTGGGGATGCTCGTTTCAAGTAAAAATTTATAATCCACAAGAGAAGAAGCTGGACCCAAGGACCATTAGTGGGCATTTCACTGGATATGCTGAAAGGTCTAAAGGTTATATATTTTATTGTCCATTTCACAGAACTAGGATTGTGGAATCAAGAAATGCAAAGTTTCTTGAAAATGACTTGATCAATGGGAGCGATCAAACCAGGAACATAGTTTTTGAGAAGGATCATTCAGAATCTCAACCTTCCACCTCAAGTGATAGATTGGTTATTGTTCACAGCACCCTTCAAGTACAAACTAGTGTTGAACAACCAATTGTTGAAGTTCCACGAGCTGTTGATGAAATTCCAGTAGATCAGGTAGTTCAAGAGTTGCTAAGAACTTTCGAAAAATGAGTTGAACCACATACTTCTGAGGAAGATGATGGTACAACATTAAGAAGATCTATAAGAACAAAGATATCAGCAATTCCTGATGATTATGTTGTGTATCTGCAAGAATCTGACTACAAAATTGGAGCTGAAAATGATCCCGACTCATTTTCACAAGCCATGAGTTGCAAAGAATCAAAATTATGGTACGATGCCATGAAGGAAGAGATTAATTCTATAAAGAGTAACGAAGTCTGGGATCTTGTTGAGTTGCTTAATGGTGTTAAATTCATTGGATGTAAATGGGTCTTTAAGACAAAGAAAGACTCATTGGGCAACATTGAGAGATACAAGGCAAGACTCGTTGCTAAGGGATTCACTCAGAAAGAAGGAATTGATTACACAGAGACTTTTTCTCCTGTATCTAAGAAAGATTCCTTACGCGTTATTATGGCATTAGTAGCCCATTTCGACTTGGAGTTGCAAAAAATGGATGTAAAAACGACATTTCTCAACGGAGATCTAGAGGACGAAGTTTACATGAAACAACCCGAAGGATTCCCCTCTAGTGATGGTGATCAGTTGGTTTGCAAGCTCAATAAATCATTATACGATTTAAAACAAGCATCCCGCCAATGGGATTTGAAATTCCATAATATAATTTATTCTTTCAGTTTTGTAGAAAACATTATGTATCAATGTATATACCTGAAAGTCAGTGGAAATAAAATTTGTTTTCTTGTTTTATATGTGGATGACATTTTGCTACCAACCAATGATAAGGGTTTGCTATATGAGGTGAAACAATTCCTCTCTAAAAATTTCGATATGAAGGATATGGGTGAGGCATCTTGGGTCTGTCTCAGGTAACCTATATTAATAAAATTTTAGAGAGATTTCGGATGAAGAATTGTTCACCAAGTGTAGCTCCCATTGTGAAGGGTGATAGGTTCAATTTGAACCAATTCTCGAAGAATGACTTTGAAAGGGAACAAATGAAGAACATTCCATATGCTTCTGCTGTCGAAAGCCTAATGTATGCTCAGGTCTGCACAAGACCTGACATTGCATTTATTGTGGGAATGTTGGGACAATATTAGAGTGATCTAGGTTTAGACCACTAGAGAGCTACAAAGAAAGTAATGAGGTATCTTCAAGGAACCAAAAACTACATGCTTATAGCAGACCTTGATTGCCACGTCCACTATGCAAGCCGAGTTCGTCTCATGTTTTGAGGCTACTTTACATGGTGTATGGCTTAAGAGTTTCATTTTTGGGCTTAGAATTATGGATTCTATCTCTAAGCCATTTAGAATGTATTGCGACAATTTAGATACTATGTTTAAGGGCTAGAATCAACAAAAGTGGGAGTTGAAATGAACACATCGACATTAAGTATTTAGCTATAAGGGAACATGTTAAAGAAAAGAAAGTGGTCATTCAGCACGTCAGCACTGAGTTGATGACTGTTGATCCTTTGACTAAGGGGATGTCACTGTTGAACTTCAAGGATCATGTAATGAATATGGGACTTGGTTCCATTATGTATTTTCTCATTGTATGGACAATGTTATTTTAATGAAATTCTTAATTATTGTGATGTTTTTCTCATACTTATGTGCACCTTAATTTGATTTGAGAGAATTCATCTCTGTAGGACCAAGAATAAATGTAAGGTTTATTCATTAAGAAATTGTTGCCACATAAATTATAATAAGAATAAATACATAGTAATGCATGGAAGATAATACTTGTCATTAGAGGACTTATCGCCATGATTCATGTATCTATTACTTAATACAGATTATCAATGGGTTTTAAGATGAGACATTAAGATTGGAAGTATGGACCAAGTGGGAGAATGTTGCTCCTATAACGGCTGTTAGCTCCCATAACAGCTGTCGATGATTTGGAAACCATCTGCCGCCCTTTCCAAAAATGACGGAAACCTTCTGCTGTTAAATTAATTTCTTGTTGTGAGTTTCTGGAGTGGTCCGTTACTCCTTCTGTAGTTCACTACCATGTTCTGTGGAACACTTGACACATAGCTAGCAAAAGCTTGATGGAAGCTTGGCTATAAATACTTCTGTTTGGTCCCCAAGCTCACCACTCAATCCCTTTCATCCTTACACCATCAAATCAGAGTGAGCAGAGCTTGGAAGTGCCACACGGATGAGAGCTTGTGGGTGAATTTTGTAAATTTAAGGGATTCGTCTTTGTCTTTCCCTGGACATATTAGTTTTGGGTCTTGCCTTAGGTCTTAGATCTCTAGTATTGAAGAATATGGGTGTCGTAGTGTATTTCTATACACAATGTACATAAACATTGTATAAGGGCGGCCATTTAAAGGGTTTTTCTATTCCATGTTTAGATCCTTCCCGGTGTTGCAGACCCTCCCACCATATTTGGTTACCCTGTCCACCGTATTAGGCTTGTGTTTATTTATTTGGTGATAATGGTGGGATCGATAGAAATTGTGTTTGTGTTGGTTCGATTGGTAATATTCGTAAATTCTAGAGAATTTTTTGGAATGTTCTAGTGCTCATTTTACTTCTATTTTTAGGGCTCGTTGAGGTTTCTGAGTTTGTTTTCAAAAGACAATAATTTTGAGAGTTTTCAGGGTATCATCTTCTCGGAAGAGTTTCCAATGGAAAACAAAAAGGGAAGTGGACTGCCTCAAGCATAGCAGAAAGTCTAGTATCGGAGTGTGAGTAGCATCAATGGCCGGAGGTATTTATTGGGTATTAAAATTTTTCGATTCTTTTAAGTGTTTATTCCGCATTATAGAATCGTTATTCAGCTAACAAGTCTTCCACCCATTGTGCGGGAGGAATGGTATTTTATGTTGATGGCAGGTTACTGGGATATCTAGAAAAAGAAAAAGATTAGACAATTAGGAATGGTGTTAAAAGTTATTGTAATTACTCCGCATGAGGAGTTAGTTAAAATGAGAGACTTCGTTAATTAAGTGTTGAGTCAAGTTGAGTGATGAATAAGTGTTTAGTGTAGTTTATATTTAAAATGTGAATTAATTTAATTAAGTGTGCATGTTAAGATATTTTAGGCCAGTCACTAATCTAAAATGTTTAAATATCTTTCCTCAGATTGATTGTAAGAATCAAGTTTTGTGTGATCAACTAGTGTGTTTAATATGTAAATTCATGTTTTATCTCCTCTGATTTTCCAGCAAATTGATATCAAAATGATATCTGAAGAGTTAAATTGGAAAATTAGAAGATAGTTGGGAAAGAGAATCGGTGTAGCGACAGTCTGTAGAGTCGAACTGTGTGAAGAGAGTCAAAAGTTTGTAGGTGTTATAGCCACCATGGTAAGAAACAAATACAGTTGCATTCTGTGAGTCGCCTCACAAAGCCACAACAGAACTGAAAAGGGAGAGAGCCTGGAGCTATAGCTTGCAGAGTCAAAGTCTGTGAGATGAGAAGTCACGGAAAAAAAATCGTGCCCCGGCGGCTGATAGAACTGTCACCAAGTCGTTTAAAAATCAGTAAGGCCTCCATAGTTGGGATGCGCCTCCAAAAAAAGTCAACACAGTAAAATATGCCCTCTCCTTTCGAAAAGTAAAGAGTTCTCTTTTTTAATTTGGGTGATGCTATATTTGAAAAAGATTTGTACAAAGAGGTTATAAAGATTTATAAGAGTTATTTATTTTTAAAGGATTTTTTAAAACCGAAGTGCATGGTATAATAAGAATTCTAAGGAGGCATATCAAAGGATTTTGAAAAAAAAAAAAAAAGTACATGGTATGATAAGAATTTTATGGTTAATAAGAATTTAAGGAGGCATATTAAAAGATTAAAAAAAAAAAACCAAAAGTGCATGGTATAATAAGAGGTTTATGGTTAAAGAGTATTGTGATGGAATTTTGTGGAGATATATATTTTTTGGGAAATTTTAATCAATAAGAAAGTTTAGTTATTTTGCAAGTTTGTGAGTTTACAAAATTATTTGGTTTTTTGTCAAGCATGACAGTGTGTTTGGTGAAGATTGTGTCTTACCCACGCATATTGAAAGTTATATTTATTTTTGGGGACAATATGGAAGACAACCTCATGCAATTAGAAAAGTAGCTATAAGAAAAGGAATGACAACAGTCATGGGTCACAAAGCGCTACTGAAGAAGACTAGGAAAATGAATTGAAAAGAAGAAGTAGATATTGTTGCCATGGTTAGAGAGGTTTAGGCCGTAGCTGAGGAATTGAGAAGTCTAGCAGAAGACAAAGAAGAAATCAAGGGTGATTGGTGTAGTTTTGATCTGCTACCACCTCCTATGTTTACAGGTAAATATTTTGATCATTGGGTTATCAAGATGTTAACTTTTCTTCGAGCTAAAGAGTTAATTCAGTATGAGTCTAATAACCCATATGATGAAGTATGCGATGCTTTAGCATTGAATTTTATAAAACAGGCATTGGATGAGAAGTGTTTGTGTAAGGTAGAAAAAAGTACAACTTCCAAGGAAGAATGGAAGATTCAGAGTTTGACACAAAGGGGAGTGCCATGCAACAACAGGTTATGTCATAAGCAAAGAATTCAACCGCAGATATCAGAGTATATGAGCAAGACTATGAGAGGAAAACAGAGCTTGGAGAACCCACTCAAAAGTGGATGATTGTTGTCAAGACCATAAAATTGAAACCCATTATGCAAGCATGCATATGGATGAAGAAGATGCAACAAAGATTGCACAGAGAGAATTTGAACCCTCTGTGTGTGGAATAGAGCAAAAGCAGATAAATGCTCAAGGATTCATTGTCATGTGGATGATACAGATGATGGTGAATCCCATTGTGATGAGACACATGTGGATGATGACTGCAAAGTTATATGTGAATTGGTGAATCCAGTCGCAGTTCATGGATTTGGTGAAGTTGAAATTGTCAATAAAATTGACAATGAGCACATGCATGCTTAGATATCCCACCAAAATGTGGATGAATATTATGTTGATGATATGTATGGTTTCTTTTTTGAAACGGGGGTTGATTGTGGCAATATGGTAAAAGTAATGTTTGATGAAGCACTGAAAATTGAAACTATCACTGTAGCAACAAGATATGAAGCGGTTGGAATTGCTCATAAAATAATATGTGATCTAGTAGCAGTTGATGATCTAGAAGAGGATAAAGTGATTGAAGAGTTTTTTATGAGAATATCCACTAATAGCTCAACAGTTGAAGACAACCTCCTGCAGCTGAAAAGAAGGTAGATGTAGAGTAGGAAGTTGTCATTGAAGAGCATAATAAAGATGATTTTAACATTATTTTTGAATATATAGGTGTTTAGAATAGCATCGCCAAAGAAGTTGAAGCAAGGTTGTTAATAAATTTGATGCAGATTTGAAGTTCATTGAAGAATGAAATCAAAAATCAATAGAACAAATTGATGCGAGCCCTAAAGTAGCAGCTGGAATAAAAGAATTGAATGAAGTGGTGAATATTGATCTTGAGTGTGCAGATTATAGGGAAAAAGTAGTAGTACTTGATGATGAAAGTGAAAAGAATGATATGAAAGACAAAGATGAATGTATTGAAACCATTTTTCAGAAATGGAGTCAAGAAGAGACATGATTCCTCTATCAAGGAATATGAAAAAAAGAAAGCAAGAAATATGAAGCGCAAGAAGCAGAGAAATAAGATAGTTTGAAGATGCAATGTTGTGGCAACAGTCCATGGTTGGATGAACATTTGAAGGGGAAGACTTAGTAGACAAGATCAAATTGAGTTTCAGCACAAATTCAAAAAAAACCAAAGAAAAATTGCAGCAATAGCAAGTAAAGGAATTTATAGCCTACAACAAGAAAGCACAACTGAGAATAAAGAAATTTCAAGGATATAAAATCTGAAATAAGAGAAAAAAAATGAAAATTTGTGAAAGTCTTGAGCCATTATAATCCTAGCTAAGACATAGACGAGCAGGCATGTTTGAGTGATAATTAAGTCAATTTTTATTGAAAACCTAGCAGGCATAGTTGAGCCATGTTTGAGTTATGTTAAGTCATATGGTCATAATTAAGGGGGAGTGTTAGAAATTGTAATTACTCCTGCATGAGGAGTTGGATAAAATGAAAGAGTGAGTTAACTAAGTGTTGAGTCAAGTTGAGTGATAGATGAAGGGTTAAGTGCAGTCCATATTAGAGTGTGAGTTAACTTAATTAAGTGTGTGTGCATGTTAAGATATTTTAGGCAAGCCACTAGTCAAAAATGTTTAAATACCTTTCATAGGGTTCATTGTAAGAATCAAGTGCCGCAACTCGTGTTTTTTATGTGTGAATTATGTTTTGTCTCCTCTACCTTTCCAACAAATGGATCCTAATTCTGATGTGTTTTATGTGTGAATTTATGTTTTGTCTCCTCCGCCTTTCCAACAAATGGATCCTAATTCTGATTTTGATTTATAGAAATATTCCAAAAAATTTGTAATGGACATAAATTCTTCTGTCTAGGTGAAGTGTATGTTTGGTAGAGGTAGTAATTTTGAATGATTCCTATAGTGTATGTTTGATAGAGGTAGTAGTGTTGAATGATTCCTATGGATTTCTATGTAGAGAGAATATTTGGAAGATGGGTCAAATAATTGACACTCATCTTTAAATATTCTCAAAATCTGCAATTTAAGATTTTCAAACCTTGGATCCTAATTCTGTTTTTGAGTTATAGAAATATTCCAAAAATCTGTAATGGACATAAATTCTTTTGTCTAGTTGAAGTGTCTGTTTGGTAGAGATAGTAGTGTTGAATGATTCCTATGGATTTCTATGTCCAGAAAATATTTGGAAAATGGGTCTAATCAATGACACTCATCTTTAAATATTCTCAAAATCTGGAATTTAAGATTTTCAAACCTTCTAATCTTCTCTAGACAAAAAAAAATAGTACTATTAAATTATAAGGTTTCTCAAAATAACGGAAATATTTTTATGGATTTCTATTTGTAACCTAATCCATTGCAAATGTAAGATGTGTTAACATTATCATATTATGTAATAAAATCGAGTTTACTCTTGAATTTCCTGGTGTTCTTTTCTTCAAGACCTATATAACAATGGTCAGGGAAAGCTCTGCATCGAAACATTGCCCAATGTGTTTCAGGAACTTCATAGCTGATTACATCCTTGAAACCTAATTTTAGCACACCATACAGGTATATTTCTTCTACTCAGTCCACTAGGAGAAGAAATTTGAAAGAACTGAAGGCGTAGGAGGTTGGAGTTCAAAGCAGGTATTTTCTCTGATGAAGCTTTACTTTTTCATTACCTTCTGAACCTCAAGTAATTTATGGAACGTTGCATCAGACACTTCGACAATGAAGTAAAAGATCGTTTTCCTGTTTAGAAAAAAGCTGCAGTTCACAAAGGCTTTTCTTTAGAAGAAGTAGTTTAAAATCATTCCGAATAAAGGAGAAATCTGGTTTGGTTTGGAATATATTTCGGCTACACACCGTTGTCAAATTTTCATGTGCGCTCAAACTATCAGCATATGCATTATAGCCCAAATCCATATAATATATTGTTTGATATGTGTTTTTTAATTCTGATATCTGAATGGCATGCATCCTAAAAGTCTTGTTTGTGTTGCAATGTAAAATAACGTCGACTTATCCCTAAAACCTCCATGAACCCTAGAAGTTCAACACTTGGTCTCGAAATTAGTTTAACATGTTTATTGCATTGCATCCCGAAACTCTTATTTGCGCTGAAATGTGAAATAACGCGGAGGTGTCCCAGGAAAACATGAAATCTGGCCGAAGTTCAGAGTATAGTCTCTGAATTACTTTAACAAAGCTATTTAGAAAGTTGGGTTAAAGTTAGAGTGGAGTGAGGTGGGCAAAGAAAAATGAACACTAATGAGGTAGAAGTTTAAGCTCGGACACTTGAATAAGGTAGATCAAACTCTTGACGTTGACCGTTTGTGGTATTATAAAAGTTTGATACGTTATATAGAAGTGTAGGCCAAGAGGATGTATAATTTCATAGGGTTTTCCCTTTTTCAAATATAATTATTTCTAATACAATAATTATTTATTTTTAGTTTTTTTTTTGGTTTTAAAAGAATTTTCAAATTTCTATGTTTTATTATTTTTTATTTGGATAAAAAATTAAGTCATATTTTATTTTATTTTGGTGAAAAAATTATGATGTTTAATTAATTTTAAAATATTTTATAAAAATTATTAAATTTTTGGAAAAAAATAAATATTAAATTAAATATTTTAATTTAAAATCTAAAATTTTTTAAAATGTGATTTTTTTTTTAAAGGTTTATGAATAATTTTGTGTGATTTTAAAATGAATAGTAAGATATACAAATTATATTAAAACATTAAAAATCTAAAAACAAGTTTTTTTTATTAAAACATTAAAAATCTAAAAACAAGTTTTTTTTGCCCAAATATTATAATATTGATGACTAATTTTAAATTGAATGGTAAGATATAAAAATTATATTAAAAAAAAAATCTAAAAAGCATTTTCTATTAATGAATAATTTTAAATTGAATGATAAGATATAAAAATTATATTAAAAAATATATAAAAAACATTTTCTATTAGCCTAATTGTTATTATAATGATTGTTATTACATTATTTACACAACACAATGCAATGTGGATAGCCACCCACCATAATTTAAGCAAGTTATTACATAAAAAAAACTGAAATGAACTATTTGTAAAAAAACTTAATATGAAATTTATTAAACTCTTACTATCTTAAATTTTTAAATTAATTTGTAATACTATATGAATTTAAATCATATATATATATATAATAATAAAATTATTATTACTATTTAAAATTATTAATTAATTTTTAATAAAAATTAAACAGCAAAGTTGTTTATGACTAATAATTTTTTTAATTTTATTAATCATTTAAAAATCACTATTTTTTATTTATATAAGTATAATATAATCTTATATAAAATTACTTTTCTATTTTTTTAATTTAAATTTAAATTTATATTTATATTTAATAAGCTTAAACACTTTGTTTTCCATTATTTCTAACTTAGTTTTATATTTATATTTAATAATCTCACACACTTTCTTTTCAATTATTTCTAATAGCGATATTCAAAGTCAGTAATTGACATTCCTTTATATCATGCTCCCAAAAATGCAAATGGTGGTTAAAGAACTAATGGTAAATTTTATTCATTAGCAATTTATTATTTCAACAATGTAAAGAATGAAACGTCACTTTTAATCTCAAGCACTTCATTTATAAAGATTTGAATAGCATAAAAGTTAAAAGTATCAGCAGTTTTCAATCCAATGGGTGAAACACTTTGTTACCTTATTTACATGGTTTCTCGTCATAGTTCATTTCGATATCACCTAAATATAATAAACCAAAAAAACCTAATTTAGATAGGAAGGTTATGACATCTCATCTACGTGGTTTTATTAGGGTGGGAATCTTCAATGATAAGATGAATTTGGGTTGTATGGGTGGAAATCTTAAATGATTAAATGAATTTTGAACATGAGGATAATAATTTTATAAATTTTGAATATAAAAATAGTAATTAAGAAGATGAGAAGAGGGTGGCAATCCTAAATGATAAAATGAATTTTGAAAATGAAGATAGTAATTTTATAGATTTTGAATATAATAATAATAATAATAAAGGCCGTATAGGGTGGAAATCTTAAATGATAAAATGAATTTTGAACACGAGGATAGTAATTTTATAAATTTTGAATATAAGAATAGTTATTTATGAATTTTGAGTTTTAATAATAATAATAATAATAATAATTTTATTATTTATTTATTAGGTAAAATTTGTTATATTTATTAGTAAGTTAAAAAACATTTTTAAACATAAGTTTATCTCAATAATATATAAAGATATTTTGGTCAATGGCATATAAATTTATTTCAATATTAAATAAAATATTTCTCAACTATAAAGTAATTTTGAAAATTTTAATATAAATTAATATGGTAAAATGTTGAGTATATTTGAAGAGAACATTAAATGGGTAGGGATTTATGATAAGAAAATCTTTCTTTTTATATGTGAAATCAAGAATTTGCTTCTCAACTATAAAGTGATGTTGAAAACTTTAATATAAATTAATATATGTGAAATCAAGAATTTGCTTCTCAATTATAAAGTGATTTTGAAAACTTTAATATAAATTAATATGGTACAATGTTGAGTATACTTGAAGAGAAGATTAAAGTGGTAGTCATCCATGATAAGTAAATCTTTCCTTTTATGTGTGAAATCAAGAATTTGCATCCTTTCTATTCTCTGCATTCAATAATCTTACCAAGGCATTTGACATACAAACACTTAATTGCATATATGAATAAGTTAGTGAAGAAATTTTTTCCACATGTAAAGAGAGATTATGAGATAGGTACTTTCTAAAATGAAGTACCATATTTCTTAGGCAAATACATAGTTTTATCATTCTATTTCCTTTCCTAGTCATTTGCATCAATCTCTAACACTCTTCCTTTATTCAATACCATGCTATATATCACTTTCTATCATTCTCCATCATCCCATTACAAAGTACATTCAAAATTGGCATTTTATCTCATATCTACACCTACTTGTAAGTAAACAAGAGATTATGTTTAAATTGGATAGTTAAGAAATGATGGTAACCCATGACCTTTTCATTTATATTATTGAATGACTTTATAAGTGCAGAAAAATAATTGATTAAGATTTTACATATAATAACTAAACATTGGCTCTTCCTTGCTTTTAATGGAGAATAACTTAATGGTGATGTCTTGAGGTATTGTAAAACATTAAAGGAAAATGGATAATTCTATGTTCTCTATCATTAGAATAAAATAGTCTCATGGTTATTTGAATGCTAGATTTAGTTTACTCATAATTAGATGGTGAAGGAATTCATAAATCGTAAGTTGCATTGGAAGCGTTTAAATTTATAGTTGGTTTATGTTCTTTAGTGGTTTCATTGTATTTTGTTAGTGATAACATTTATATAACTTAAGTTAGATTTACACGTGTCATCTACAACCAATATTTATGAATAATTAATTAATTGATTTTTAAAAATATGATAAACTAATGAATTTATTTTTAAATAATGTTTTAAAAATGTAAATATTTAATTATTACTTTGTTCATATTTAATTCAATTCTTTTAATTTAATAACAATAAAAAAATAATATATATAAATTGCATAAATATTATAAAAATAGGTTTAAATTGTGCCCATAGAAGTTCTTTGGCCTAATATATATTTATAAAAAGAAGTTTAAATGATGCAAGTTTTCTGACTAATATAGTAGAAATGTTGTAATATAATGTTTACTATTTTAAACAAAGCAAATTATATTAAAATAAATAAAAATAAATAATTTGAGCAAATCCTTAAGGGCTTTGTCTAAAAACCCAACAGTCTTTTTTGCAGGAAAAAATCAGTTAGTTAGAGTGTTTGAATCCATTTTTTCATAGGGGAAATGGATTTAGCTCCATTAAGAACCTGAGGCACCCAAAATCCTAAAATTTAACAACACTAACCAAGATTTTGAAAAATTTCTATTGGAATTTTTTCATAATCTTAACATAATTCTAACTTATTTTGCAGGTTTTTTTTTTAACTAGACAATCCTTAAGTGATTCAAATTTAATCATATATATGTATATAAACACCAAAACGTGAACAATTACCCTAAGGCTCATAAAAAGGCTTTATCAACTAGAAACAATAGTTACTTCCGAAGATTCGAGATCAATTTAACATGAGCATCCAACAACCTGGATTTGACAAGAAAACCTCTGAGCATATCAATAAATGTATATTTAAATATACATATTTATTACTATGCAGACATCTTCGCTTCAATGTTTACCAATCAAATGTAGGTGGATAATGTTTGCTGACGTGGTGTATTTACTTCTGAGCGTGGGCGAGAAGAATCTCTAAGTGGGCGATCCTGCGTACTCATTAATGCTCCTCGGTCAAGATAATATCCGTCACAGGACGTGGTCCCCCAGAAAAATAGGTCAAGAAATTAAAAAAAGAGACGTTGTTTTAATGAGCACACTGATTTTTATATGGAATATGGAATGTGGTGAGAAGTTTTTTCAAATTATTTTTTTCAAAAATTTCATTATAAAAGTGTTTAAATAGCTTTTTTTAATAGTGAAAATATCCGTAAAAGCGAAAATCATAATATTTGTGAAACTCAAAATCATGAAGCTTAATACTTAACTTGGATTTCCAAAAATATGAAGCTTAATAGTTAACCTGGATTTCCAAAAATATCTGCCTAATTTTTTCAAAATCACTTAAAAATTCTCATTATTTTCTCAAAAACACTTGGCCCATTTAGGCTACACGTTTAAGAAAACATTGAAAGGACAACCCGCGGTGAGGCTCTTTATAGAGGATCATTCATTTTTGTATTGAGCAACAGTGGTTAAATTTGGACACCATTTCTGACGGAGCAGGTTGCAGCAAGAGCAAGAGCAATAGTCATAACAAGTCGTGGCAGATGAAGAGCGTCAGAAGATCAGCTGCAAGGCATTCACTATATGTCGTCGTAAGAAAGCGTAACTGGGGAAGCCGGGTCTCCGAAATTAGAGTTCCCGGAAAGCGGGCAAGGATCTGGCTCGGCTCTTATTCTTCCCCAGAAATGGCAGCTTGTGCACATAATGTCGCAGCTTTCGCTTTGAGGGGCCACTCTGCTATTCTCAATTTCCCCCACTTCCTTCACTACTTTCCCCACCCTCCCACGTCTTCCTCAAAAGACATTAAAACCATTACTGCAACCTACCATTTCAAGAGAGCAAAAATTACTTTAATATTGAGCAACCTACCATTTCAAGATAGCAGACACCCGGGTGACGCAATGAACGAAGGTGTCCGACATAACGCGACAGATGAATCTTCATCCGTAGCTGAGAACTTTAATCCAACAGCAGACTTAATGTCGAAGCAGTACGCTTGTCCAGTTGTTGGAAGGCTCCACCCATCTGCTCCCCTGAAAATGACTTAGAGTCATGAAGATCGGTTTAATATCAACTGGCCAAAGAATATAGAGTTTGATCTCCCAACCACACCAACCCCACGGGTCGAGGAACAGATACTGATTTCCAAGGATGGAGAAGAACTGTTACTTTGGGATTTCTCAGTGTAATATAATCTTCTATAGGTGAACATTAATACAAGGTTGCACATAGTCTTCCACCCGTTGTGTTGGGATGAAGTGCATACTTGTGTTGATTGTGGCCGTTGTGTTGGGGTGAAGTGCATACTTTTGTTGATTGTAGATTCTCGGAGGGTTAGGGTGAAATAATTTACTCTTATCTAAATTGTTTGATTTCAGAATATTTCGGGAATTTGCAGTTGACATAAATTCAAGACCTTTCTCTCTGGCTGAGATAGTATTGTCCATGTGGTGGAGGTATGAGCAGTGGTGTTGAATTATAGTGTTTCTTACCATAGCGGAAATAATGGATTTCTATGTCTAGTTTAATCATTTGCAAATGCAGGATGCGGGAACATTATCATACAGTGTAATGAAATCGAGTCTACTCTTGAATTTCCTGAAGTTGTTCTTTTCTTTGAGACATGTATAGCAATGCTCATGGAAAGCCCTACAGATAAGTATGTCTGAACGTGTTTCAGCGACTTCATAGCTGACTACATCCTTCAAATCCAATTTTGGCACACCATGCCGGTATGTTTTCTTTACTAAGTTCACTGTAAGAGGAGAATTGAAATAACTGAAGGCCTAGTGGAGATTAGATTTCAAAGCACATATTTTTTACTCTTATCATTTTTTACTTTTTCATGGTAATTTATCTCATGAGTCATACACTACTACATGTAGGGGGTTTTAAGACAATATTTGAGTCAATTGTTAAGACAAAAAGAAACTCAAATATTGTCTCTAACCCGGTGTCTCAAAATATAATGTCTCAAAAATTTGTGTCTATAAAGACAATATAGAACACATATTATTATTGTCTCTATAAATACAATTTGATTTGTCTCTCTAGAGACAATTTCATTTGTGTCTCTTTAGAGACAATTACATTTTTGTCTTTTTAGAGACAATTCCATAATTCAAACTATTGTCTCTCTAGAGACAATATAAAAAATTATTTAAAAAAAATAAATGTCCATAATTCAAACTATTGTCTCTCTAGAGACAATATAAAAAATTATTTAAAAAAAAATAAATGTCCATAATTCAAACTATTGTCTCTCTAGAGACAATATAAAAAATTATTTAAAAAAAAAATGTCCATCATTCAAACTATTGTCTCTCTAGAGACAATAAAAAATTATTTTAAAAAAAATAAATGTCCATAATTCAAACTATTGTCTCTCTAGAGACATTATAAAAAATTATTTAAAAAAAATAAATAAAATCATTTTGAATGTTTGCTGGCCTGTATCGTTCTCACCTGGAACAGATTCGTAAGATAATAAACAAGAATATTCCACACAATACATACATATAATTTCAGTTCCCCATTAATGATCTTTAAAGGGGAAGTATAAAACAAGGGTGAGAATATTTGCAAATCTATTCCAAACATTAAAATTCAGGCTAGAGTTCGGACTTACATTTATAATACATTTTTGCAATTTCCAAAGACCTAAATTTTAGGAAACAAAGAATGTGTGCTAAAAAAATTTTATACCTTCCTCTTTGGTAGAGCGAAAGTTAGAAAGGCATGAGATAAGATGTTTCTAGAACAAAGCCTACACTGTTGATTGTGAGGATCATTGTACTGTGGGGTTTGACGAAAGGGTTCCCGTAGAGCAACCCAACATAGCAATTGAATAGGCTGAAAACCTAAGGAAGGCCAAAGTACTCTTTTGTTGACTTGAACTAAATATATTCTCCAGAATGTTGACCTGCAATTTAGAATTTCAGTATCAGGCCTGTCAGATCAATCAGAACTCCATAGAATTTCACTCAGAAATAATGTAAAAATTCAAAAAGGAAGCAACCTGCCACAAGAAAAAACAAAGAAAAGAAACAATAGCACTAGTAGCAAAGGGTGCCCTATACTTACATAGGGGATAAGTAGAGTGCTAGAGATGTTGCATTTCCTGTTATAAACATCACCAACAATTTAAGCATTATTTTGCTCATTCCAGCACAATATAGAAAAAATTAGCTCTCAGATACTCAATTTCAATGCAAGGTGCACCTTTTCTTTCTCAACATAATACCAATTTATCTAGCAAAACTGAAATTTGCAAAGACAGAATCATTTGTATAAGCAAACTACAAACTGAACAACATGATGGACTGGGTTTTCTATAGGAACTGATTATAAACCCACCATCCTTCACAAAAAAAAAAAATAATTTTTTCTATTGATTATATAAAGTGTAGTTAGGTGCATTTGTAGTTTACTAGATGGAACAGATTTATAATATTAGGGAAACATAGAATTATAAACAGAAACATAATAATAATAAATAAATAAAAATTATGATAATATTA
Organism: Pinus tabuliformis; assembly: GCA_031772625.1. Lineage (NCBI taxonomy): Eukaryota > Viridiplantae > Streptophyta > Pinopsida > Pinales > Pinaceae > Pinus > Pinus tabuliformis. The sequence goes on along the minus strand of CM062808.1, from coordinate 30,737,755 downwards.
TATTTTTTTTAAACATCACTATTTCTTTTAATACTTTGCTTATTAAACCTAGATTCATAAAATTAAGTTTTTAATCCTTTAATACTTTTAATTACCAATTATGTTTATCGATCATAATTTTCTTAGCCTGAATAGAAGATTCTTCAACCACGCTTCTGTATTCTGCTCTATAACCACAAGGCCTCTTGTTTTGGCCCCATTGTAGGAGAAGATCTCCTCGTTCTGCAATGCAATGCCTTAAGGGCTGGTTTTCTTGGCTAGTATTTCTATCTTCACTCTTCTCACGGAACGGTTCCGGAATGGAGTTTACGTATTCGAGAGCTTTCTGGTGGTTCTCGTTGCTGCTTGTCGATGACCCTCCTTTCGTCCTTACTATCCTGAGTGAGATCACCAATACAAAAACAAAAATTATTATTTATTCAACTTATTGACCATTATCTTAAAACAACTGTAAATAACCCAGTAGAATCCAACATAGTTCCATTTAATCTAACATAAGAATGTACAAATCTATCTAATCCATAAGAATATCAGTTCCATTTAATCTAACCTAAAGATAGTATAAATCTATCTAAACCTCGAAAATATCACACCTCAATGCTTAAAAGTCAGTATTTAAAAAAACTGACAAAAAAATCTCGGTTCAAGAGTTTATCACCTTAGGTAAAAACAACTAAAAAAGTAAAACAATTAAAACTAGCAATTGTCCCAAAAGGTACAAAGAGAGGCCGATAGGATTATTAAATCAGAATTGTTGAATTTTTCTAGAAGAGTTAATTGGTTTGTGGAAAACCTTGTTTTCTTGGACTGGATCATTGTGCAATTACTTTTCTTTAGATATTTTGTTTATATCTATATTACAAGGAACACAATGAATGTCTTATTTCATTTCTGCTATCCTTACTAATATCCTTTCCGTGCTTTCCTTAGCAATCTCATGTAGGGAAGCCCCCCTTGAGTTGGAGCAGAGCCGACCAGAAGACAAAGGAAGAGCTATTGTGGTGACAATGGCTAACCTTCTTGAGCTGCACAAGACTAGCCCATTGATGCTTGGGACTTTACATCATGTGGAGGTGCTATCTTTTTTGTAAAACAGAGCATCCCTCACAATCAGTGCTATGCATGCAAATAGTGAATAGGAAAAAGAGAAACCAACCCTTGCTCCATCCAATCTAGAGCAAAGCCCCTAGTCCTAGGGCGAAGAACTACTTTAAAATTCTAGATTGAAGTGGTGAAAAGGGGGCTGGAGGCATTCAGAAAATTTACTTAAAAAAACTCAAAAAGAGGAAATAGAGGAGGTCATGAAGGATCCCCAAAATGAGAAGGAGCAAGGGCTAGGGCCAAAGGAAGATCTAGTTGAAGAGATTCCCTATCTAGCAAAAGAAAAGTAAGTAAGCAAAAAAGGGGAAGAGGCAGCTACAAGGACCCTATCTTGTGTGCAAGCTCTCTAACAAAAAGCAGACCCATCCAACTCTCCGAGTCTCCACCACTTACAAGAGGACAAAAGTTGGAGAAGGTGTTGCGGGAAAAAGAAGCGGACAAAAATAAAGCTAGGGGATCTCAATCCCTGCTAGCAAAATATGGCAACACCTTGGGTTCATAGGAAAATGCATAGGTATGTACTATGTTTTTCCAGTGTATTTTAATTTGCAAGCAATTTGTTAAGGAGTTCAAAAGCCTGTGCACTATTAAGCACAGGAAATCAAGAATGAAAGCTAGTTCAACCCATCATCCCAACCCTAACCCAAGGATAGGATGAAGAGTGGCATACAAAAATGTTGTATTGGGTTGTACGAATATAGCCACAACACTCCCTCTTTTCTTTTAATACATTATTATAAAAAATATATATATATATATATATATATAGATATATATATATATATATATATATATATATATATATATATATATATATATATATATTGTAATCAGATCTGCAGTAAAATAGAACCATTGTCTATGGTTACAAACCTGGATCCTAAGAAAAGCTGCACTAGGATTGACCCAAAGTCAGATCCATAGGATTGCTACTTTATGTAAAGACATCTTAGCATGACAAACTGATAAAGAAGTTGTTAACCTGCAATAGTAATCATCTAGAATTTGGAATTGGCAAAACCCTGTTAGAAGATGCTTATAGGCAAGATTCATGACATGTGCATCTATTCTGTTTCTGATTCTTTCCTTCACGTGATAGTATGATATTCTACTGTGTATTGACTTGATCGCTGCTACTGTTTTCAGCGGAGTACTCTCAGCTGATTATATCAGTTATGAATGAGCTACTCGTGATCCCAAGATCTTTGTGATCATCAACTTATTATCATGTACAAAGCTAGGGATTGCCAGCAAATTCTGCATCCTCATCAAAAAGGAAATGAATATGGATTAAGAGCTCATGTAGAAACTCCTTTATGCCAACAGACATTTTTCTCATTAATATATGTCAGCATCTTAGGCTGAAGAGGAAACTTCTCGTATACTTTTCATTTCTAATATGCTATTCCAAGTTCTAGTCAAAGTACTTTCATATTATAGTTTCCATATAATTTCAACACGAAAATGTCAATCTTCCAAAATGACCAACAGCTTCTTGATTTTCAATTGTAGATCTTATTAGACACTTCGTGGATATATTTGAATCTAGTGTAGGAACAACCAGAAAATAATTTCAGGCAAACTAAGAGGGATACTCCAAAAAATCATCAGTCAGGCATGAGCTAGTCGTGAAGGAAAATAACAGACAAATATACAAAGACAAGGAAGAAACTGGCTTACATTATTTCCAACAAGAAAAAAATACACCACTGAACAAAAATTACTTTAATAATTGCATTCCCCATGTTGGTGAGAGCTGCAGAAAACTATTTAAATAAAGAGTACAACAGGAAGCGTAGTGTGAGATTTGCATACAAAAATATTGCCAAAATATGAGGTACCATTTTGTACTGTTGTTTTATTAAATGAAGCACAACACTGTGAAAAGAATTATTTATCAATGCCATACATCCCAGATGAGGGTGTAACTATTTCTTTGTTTATTTTGGTTTATGTGCATTATTTCCCATGTCACATGATGACAGTAATCAGAAACATATTATGCAACTACGCAACATGATGAATATTGATCCATTCAAAATCTTTTTAAGGTCTACCAAGAAAAAATAATGAATTGTTGAAAACAAGGATAGAACCTTGTAAGAATCATCGCCTTTGGACAAAAGTTATATTTTAAATACATGGAATCTAACTAAAGTTCCACATCTGAAAATTGGAATTACAGATGGATATGCGGCAATGATAGCTTCTTTGTAAGGTAAGAAAAATGCAAGATGATTAGGGTGAAGAAGAGGATACTCACACGCTGGCATCATCCCTACCAAGAAGTTTAACAGGGGTTCCTGATCTGGGAGACATCAAGTGAGTTGCAGATAGCTCCTCTACACCCAGAATCCTTCCAGGCCACCAGGACCCATTTCTCCTTCTCACCCACACAATGGTACCAATGGCTGTATCAATTTTGGGCGTGATAGTAGGTGCTGCTGCACTTGATTCTCCCATGATTGTCTAAAAACCAAGAATCCAACCCAGCTTAGATGCCCAGTACCCACCATCTCATTGCCATCTCCTTTTATCCCTCAACCCATCTGGTTAACCTGCAAATCAAACCTCAGATATATCAACAATCACCTCACACCCATGAATTCAAATAAGCCCAAATCCCATGTCTATAAATAAGATTATGCAAAGAGTAATAAAGGGCTAGTAAGACACAACTAACACACTTTGAAATCCCAAAAAGGCCATGTCAGTAGAATGAAAATAGATATGCTGCAAGTCATCATTTGGGTGTGTACTTTATGCCTGAATGCTTCTGGAGACCGTTTTAGCAGAAGGATATGATGGGTTTGAGTGACAGGGGCTTCAAATAGTTGGCTTTCTTAGTTGTTATTGTCCTGGAAACCTGCCCCCTTAAATACCCGCTTCACCACTTTCGGATCTGTGCTCATCCAGGTGGCCCAAAGAAAAAAGAGTTCTGTTTTTCCACAGGGATTTGAGACAGATTAAGGAAGTAATCCAAAAATGAGTTTTTCTCCTCCTCTCCGCTCTTTCTTCTCTCTGCTCGTGAGCTTGGGTTCTAACCCCTGGTTAGCAAACCCATGTCTGTAGTTAGCAGAAGACTTTGATCTTGGTGGCTTTACCCTAGTTTCAATACTGTGGTTAAGCTACCTCTTCTTCTTCTTGGCATCCCCGTGCCCAAAAACCACCGCCTCCCCATTCTTGAGAGCCAGAGTAGGCGGTAACCCGCCCAAGCGCCTACAGCTACGATTTCCTCTGCAAAATACCTTCGAAGCTGAGACGTTGCAGATAGCTCCTCTACACCCTTTCTCTAAGATTGATTTCTATTTTTCGTAAATAAATCTGAATACCCTTTCATGCTGTATATACAAGATCTGTGTGATAAAGCTGTGGTAGCTGAATAGATGCGGTGGATCTGGATTGGGGCACTCTACATATTTTAACCCCTTCTCTATTGACATTACAAGTTTATACTTGTGCGATTTTCCTCACCCGTCCAGTGTTATTGGCCACAATATTCTTGGCATGATTTATGTCTTCCTTTGAGTGCTACAGGTCCAGAACAGTGGAAATTGAGGCACCTCTTAACCAATATCTTTTGAGACCTAATGATTCAACACCAAAAACTATTCCATAGTAAACCTGCTTTCATAATCCTCGATCCAGAACTGGTGTGATTTACACATGAATTAGAGTTTAGCTACAATGTGCTCAAAGCAGAGTCTTTTTGGCATCATATTCATCCAGATTCTAATCTATCGCCAGGAAATTCATCCAAATTGTTGACTATCACCCAAAGAATCAGCGATGTCAATCAAAACAATCAGGAGATTGTCGTGGAGTTAGCTTCCTCAATAGTAATAGCACCATAATCTTTTCTTCATGAAAGGTGTGCGTAAGCTTCCGCAAATAATAATGCAGTAACTATGAATGCAAGAATGCTCGCATTTAGGGTTCAGAATCTGAAGCTAGATAAGGTTGCATATTAACATGAACAATAGCAGGTAAAGGATATGCCATTGTTTTTCCAGAGCCTGTATCAACAATACTAATCAAATTTCGTTCTTTGAAAGCCATGGGCTGCAAATACTGTTCCATTGTAAGGATATCAACACCCATAGCACATGTGTCATTCATTGTTTGCTTTATCTCTTTATCAGATTCTTCAAGACCCAACATTATGGAAGATTTGGTCACCATTTCTCCCTTGAATCCCTTCACATGCTTCAATATAAGTAAGCTCTGGTCATACCCTCATCAACATATCTACATTGATGAATTTGAGCAACAATGGCCCTCCAACCTTACGGTTGTCAACATCTTGATGTCGGATTAGCTAAACACTTGCACACCTTTCAGGATCACGATGAATAAGCTGGGCTATTTCTGGTTGACCACATGGATTTATAGTTTCCTGTCCTCCTTGAGTTGTAATAGCTGTATGTTGAAACCACAAGCTGTTAGCGGAGGGAAGTACTGGCTGTAAGTGGTTTTTATGAAGGGGCCTCTGTTGTTTACCATGTAGTGTTGTTTGCTAAATACTAATCAGTACAGATAGGTGTCCATGAGGTATGTATAATAATTTTCTTTTAAAGGGTCCATCATAAGATGTAGTAGGGTTGAATTTATGGGTTTATATTTTAAGAAATACCCTAGTATTTAGAAACCTTAATCTTAAGTATTTGTTCCCTATGATTTGATTTCTAGGGCATGGGATAAACTCTAGAATGACAAAGGGAAAAGAGTATGATCTAAGGTTTGAATTTAAGAAACCCTAAAAAGGCCTCTTGATTACATAAAAACCCTAGAAAAGTAACTTGACATCATGTTTTGGAATAATATATTGCTTGGGTTACTTGTTAAAATAGTATTGTATGTACAAGAAGAAAAAAACGAATGGGGTGATCCATCTAAAGGCATGATGTAGCTCTTCGTAACACCTCATAAATCATGGAGTCGTTGTGCAAAAAACATTATTAAATATATGCCCTAGATTTCTCAACCAATAACATAATCAAACTCACACAAATAAATGGTTGAATCTTACATTTTGCATAACATTAAGATGTATATGGGGGCATTAATGATCCCTGCATGCCAACATTGGTTGTATTGAGGGGCATAAATGAATCCTGCATGCCAACAAAATCCATTCTTAGTAAAAACACAAATGTTAACAAATATATATAGTGAAATAAGTTAACTAAATGCACAAAAATATTGATCAAGTTTTACCACTATCATTACCTTAGATGTATTATAAGCTGTTATAGGGGTTGGAATGACTTTAGCGATTGCCGGCATTCCACAAACATAAATTTGCATAATATAATAAGGAATATAAGATAATTGAACATATAAAAGACAATATTCAAGCTTACCTCATGCATCATCATAGCAGCGTCTTGCCCTCGTGCATTTGTTAACATTTCCATAAAAGTAGTGAATATCATTGAATCCCCCATAGTAGCATCGGTAACACCCATGGGTACATTCTTAAGAAATCACATATCCAAGCAAAAGATCATCCCAGTGCATCTCCTAGAATGGTAGATATCAAGTGACACAATGTGGCCATTTATTGCACAGAAGTTGAATTATATAGCAATGAGCCAATGGGGAGTGCATTTTCATAAAAGGATGACCTCATTTCTCAAAACACACCCAAAGGAACTAGGATTGTTACAATGTTGTATGTTGGGTTAGGGTGCAACACTATCATGTTATAAGACACAATTGCATATAAAAGGTTATACTCCATTATTAATTTAAATTGTGATGCTAATTTACAACTAATTATTGATTTTTTTGCATTACAACACTAAAAAGAAAATATAATTGAGTGAAAAAAGTGGAACCAACATCACAAGAAAAGCCCAATATGGTATGATGTCCTCTTGAAGAAACCAACCATGTCACATGTGAGGAATATCAAGAGAGGATGAATGTAGAAAAACCCCTAAATCTTGCAAAAATGGTGAAGATCCTAAAGTAGAAACACTCCTAAATCTTGCAGAAATAGTGAGGATCCTAAAAGAAATACTCTAAAGCTACATGATAGATAATGAAGGATAATCCAAGAGAGAGAGAGACCATTAGAATTGGATGCATCGTTGCTAGAAAATCTATTTGAAATTCAGAAGCAATTGCAACAAAGACCTAATGATACCAATGATTAATTTCAAAGATAAAGATTTGTTGAGAAGTTAAAAAACACATATTATCTACCAATAAAATGATGAAAATCACCTCCATAAAAATACGCCATGCTAAAAGGATAGATACATCTAGTAACAAATCATTATTTGATTCATCTAAGGTTGGGATAGTCAATTCATATGAGCTTCTTGGAAATGATTCCAAGAGTGAATTACATAAGGAAAATAAAAATAAGCATTCTTGAACAAAATTTCCTTGAAGGAGAAAATAAAAATAAGCATTCTTGAACAAAACATTGAAAGGACAACCCGCGGTGAGGCTCTTTATAGAGGATCATTCATTTTGTATTGAGCAACAGTGGTTAAATTTGGACACCATTTCTGACAGAGCAGGTTGCAGCAAGAGAAAGAGCAATAGCCATAACAAGTCGTGGCAGATGAAGAGCGTCAGAAGATCAGCTGCAAGGCATTCACTATATGTCGGCGTAAGAAAGCGTGACTGGGGAAGCTGGGTCTCCGAAATTAGGGTTCCTGGAAAGCGGGCCAGGATCTGGCTGGGCTCTTATTCTTCCCCAGAAATGGCAGCTTGTGCACATGATGTCGCAGCTTTCGCTTTGAGGGGCCACTCTGCTATTCTCAATTTCCCCCACTTCCTTCACTACTTTCCCCGCCCTCCCACGTCTTCCTCAAAAGACATTAAAACCATTGCTGCAACCTACCATTTCAAGAGAGCAAAAATTACTTTGATATTGAGCAACCTACCATTTCAAGAGAGCAGAAACCCGGGTGACGCAATGAACGAAGGTGTCCGAAATAACGCGACAGATGAATCTTCATCCGTAGCTGAGAACTTTAATCCAACAGCAGACTTAATGTCGAAGCAGTACGCGTGTCCAGTTGTTGGAAGGCTCCACCCATCTGCTCCCCATAAAATGACTGAGAGTCATGAAGATCGACTTAATATCAACTGGCCAAAGAATATAGAGTTTGATCTCCCAACCACACCAACCCTACGGGTCGAGGAACAGATATTGATTTCCAAGGCTGGAGAAGAACTGTTACTTTGAAATTTCTCAGTGTAATATAATCTTCTATAGGTGAACATTAATAAAAGGTTGCACATAGTCTTCCACCCGTTGTGTTGGGATGAAGTGCATACTTGTGTTGATTGTAGATTCTCGGAAGGTTAGGGTGAAATAATTTACTCTTATCAAAATGGTCCGATTTCCGAATATTTTGGGAATTTGCAATTGACCGATTTCAGAATATTTTGGGAATTTGCAATTGACCTAGATTCAAGGCCTTTCTCTCTGGCTGAGCTAGTATTGTCCATCTGGTGGAGGTATGAGCAGTAGTGTTGAATTATAGTGTTTCTTACCATAGCGGAAATAATGGATTTCTATGTCTAGTTTAATCATTTACAAATGCAGGATGCGGGAACATTATCATACAGTGTAATGAAATCGAGTCTACTCCTGAATTTCCTGAAGTTGTTCTTTTCTTTGAGACATGTATAGCAATGCTCATGGAAAGCCCTACAGATAAGTATGGCTGAATGTGTTCCAGCAACTTCATAGCTGACTACATCCTTCAAATCCAATTTTGGCACACCATACCGGTATGTTTTCTTTACTAAGTTCACTATAAGAGGAAAATTGAAATAACTGAAGGCCTAGTGGAGATTAGATTTCAAAGCACGTATTTTTTTTCTCTCATCATTTTTTAATTTTTCATGGTAATTTATCTTATGAGTCATAGATCTATTTTCTTCTTTAATCATTTTTCACTTTTTAATTACTTTCTGAACTTTAAGTAATTTATGGTAATTTACTTTATGTGCCATGGATCTACTTTCTTCTTATCTTATCACCTAGAAGTCTGCAATCTAATTCTTATAGATGTAACTGTTTTATGTGATCAATACAAAATAGTATTTGATTTGTTGCATGTATAACCTCTTTTAGCTATCTTCTATTTTTCTAATATGGTAGTAGGAATATGTGAGGGATCATGAGTGTTATTATTTTTGTACATATTAGTATAGATGTGTGAGAGTTTGTTTTTAGTTTGTGATTTTATGTGTGTAAATCTGTTTGTTTATTTGCATCTTCTTCAAGCATCATGAGATCCTTCTGTTATCTTTCTCCCTATAAATTTTTCATTGTGTTTATCTTCCCGGAACCTATAAATGAATTAAATTCATGCCTACATGCTTTTGTCCAAGTTGTGTGCACTATCATATTATTGTGTGCACTATCATGTTATAGTCTACAAAATCATGCCCAAGAACTCTAGATGGCGCTACAAAGATGTAGATTTAAGATTTGGATTTGTTTAAGTGGCCAATGATATATGTCAAAAGTGTTAAAATTGGAGGTAGATTTCAAATTTACACTTACACGAGGAAGTGATCTCTGCTAGATGTTTATGTTGCAATCTTATTCCGATATCAAATTTTGGAGTTTTCATTTTTAAACATATTGAGTATGGTGAGTTCAATATGTGAGTGTAAGTTTGTTTGAATTGACAACTCTAACAAATGTTGCTTTGTGAAGACGAGAAAGATCCAAGAAAAAGATTGAATCAAATGAACAAATTTTAACGTGTGTTAAGGAGGGACATGGTGACTTGTCTATGCCTGAATGATAACTTATAGTTTGATGATTATTGAGTTTGTAGTTGTGAAAAGTTTCAATTCTGGTTATAAAAAAGGGTTGGTGGTTGCTAAACTAGAAGTTCTGGTTTATGAAACATCAATTCTTGTGTAAGGTCAAGTTGTTTGATCAACCTTTAAACACATTCATTATCCAAATCTCCATCCTAGCAACTACACATAGCCTAAAGCAAAATATACAACAAATTGTGATTGGTCCATAGGATGGTTCATTACTTGACAACTCTTATCTACGAAGCCTTAACAAACCGAGGTGTCAATATTGTTTACTTTGCAATGTTCATCAACTATGGTCAAAGGTCGTTACGTTTTAAATGGAGGTCAAGTGATAGCTTAAAGATGTGGTAGTGAAAGAGAGGTGTTTGCGAGATTCGAGAGAAGACCACAAATATATTATCTTTGTTGTTGTAATGTTTTTTCAATGTTTTCCATGTAAGCATTAAGGGAGGGTGTTGCAAGTAATGCTTCCATGTCATGTGTTCCATGTGTATTACAAATTGTCAATGAATATTCCGAGGTGTTATTACTAGGTATGGTTGTTTCCCATGTGTATGAATTGTAATTGTGAATCCCAAAGAGTCAATCTAAAAATTGTTATTTCCCTATGTGTGTGAGTTGTTTATGAATCATAGATCTACCTTCTTTGGATCTTATCATGTAGAAGTCAGTGATCTAATTCTTATATATATAATTACTTTATGTGATCAATAAAACAGAATATATGATTTATTGTGTATAATCTCTCAACTCTATTTTATTTTTCTAATATTTAGATCACTCATTTTTATTTTTATAATCAAATAAAAGATCTTGTTTACAAAAAGAGCAGCAGTTCACTAAGTTTTTTTTTTCCAAAGAATAAGTTTAAAATCATTTTGAATGAAGGAGAAAAGTGGTTAAATATGGAATATTGCGGCTATTACACTTTTGGCAAACCGTCTCGAATATATCTAATTTATTGTTTGACATGTGGTTTTTAAGTCTGATATCTGAAGGGCATGCATCCTGAAAATTTGGTTTGCGTTGCAATGAAAATAAGGCCGACGTATCACTAAAACCATGAACTCTAGAAGTTCAAAGGTTAGTCTTGAAATTAGTTTAACTAGTTAACGGCACACATCCTGGAACTCTTATTTGCGTTGAAATATGGAATAACCCCGATGTGTCCCATGAAAACATGAACTATGGAACTTCAAAGCTTAGTCTCTGAATTACTTTAACAGGTTATTTAGAGAGTTGAGTGAGGTGGCCAAAGAAATATGAACACTAATAATGTGAAAGTTTAAGCTAGGAGACATAAATTAGGTAGCTCAAACTCTTGACGATGAGTGTTTGGGCTCTGAAACAGGTTTGCACTTTATATATACAGATGTATGTGTAGAGAATGTTGTTGAAAATTTGAGATAATTTCATAACAGACAGACAAAAAATGCTCTGTTTTTTACTCTGTTTTTAACACAGAAAACTGAAAAATCGTTTGCTGGAAACGGTGTTGCAGCAACGTAGTTTGGTGTTGCAGCAACGGTGGAACTGGTGTAACAGCAATGGTGACGGTGTAACAGCAACAGGAAAAATAACTTGTATTTATTAAAAAATAAACTAACTGTTACAGGTTCGTCCCTCTCTCTCAGCAAACAACCATAAAACAAATTACATTCAAAATATTTGCACTGCTGTGCATTTTTCCCTTTCTGCTATCTGCTACGCTGTTACGTCTACTCCTGTTGTGCATTGCTGTGCGTTTCAATATTCTAGAAGAATTTATCTTCACGCTGCTGCGTGCTCTCCTCTACTCTGTATCATTCTTCAGCTGCTCTGTATCATTCTTCAGCTAACATTAAAACAGAACTGCTGTGTGATGTATTTATATGCTAAAACATATCTGATTTAAACAATAAAATAATAAAAAATATCTTCTAATGTTTATCTGTGAATTAAATGCAACAAGGCGGTGATGCCTTCATCAAGTGATCAAGTCGGCGGTTGCAGGGGAATTCAATTCTGAGAGTTTAATGCACATTAATGTGCAAAATATCAGGCGTGACTTTGATGCACCGAACAGCCTGGAGTATTTACTGCAAATTAAATTCCTTTCCAGCTGTTCATCATTGCAGTTGGAATTAAATTCCAACACTCCCCCTTAATTTCAACTGCTGCATACCCAGACATTTCCTGAAATGATCAAAACCTTTCTTTGCTAATGGTTTTGTCAAGATGTCAGCTAGCTGATCCTCTGTTCTGCAGTGCTGCAAAACAATCTCACCATTGTTAACCAATTCACGTATGAAGTGAAATTTGGTGTCTATGTGCTTTGTTCTTTTATGAAAAACAGAGTTTTTAGACAATGCTATTGCTGAGCTATTGTCACAGTAAATGGTTGTGCCATTTTCTTGTTCATGACACAAATCTCTGAGAACTCTTCTCAGCCATACTGCTTGGCATGCTGCTGCTGTTGCTGCCACATACTCTGCCTCTGCTGTTGACAAAGACACAACTGGTTGCTTCTTGGAAGCCCATGAGATGGCTCCCGATCCCATATGAAACACATATCCTGATGTGCTTTTCCTATCATCAACACTTCCAGCCCAATCACTGTCAGTGTAACCTGTCAACATGAAACTTTCAGAAGAGGAGTATAAAATACCAAACCCCTTCGTTCCATTCACATACCTTAGAATCCTCTTGGCTGCCTGCCAATGAGTCTCTTTCGGTCTTTCCATAAATCTGGAGATTAAACTCACCGCGTGCATAATGTCCGGCCTAGTTGCAATCAAGTACATAAGGCTGCCAACTATGCTCTTGTACAGTTTTGGATCAAAATATTTGCTGCTGTCTTCTTTGGTCAATTTCAACCCTACTACATTTGGAGTCACAGCTGCTTTGTTGTTCTGCATGTTAAATCTCTTCAACACTGCTTCTACATATTTATCTTGAGAAATGAAAACACCATTTTCACTTTGGTCTACTTCAATTCCAAGAAAATATCTTAAGAAGCCCAAGTTAGTCATTTCAAATTCACTTTTCATGACTGCTTTAAAATCAGCAATGAGAGAAGCATCATTGCTAGTAAAAATCAGATCATCTACATATATAAAACAACAATAATAATCTTATCGTCATTTTGTTTTATGTAGAGTGTGGGTTCACCATCACACTTATCAAACCCATTCTCAATCAGATAAACATCTATTATGCTGTACCATGCTCTTGGAGCTTGCTTCAGCCCATAAAGATCCTTCTTCAGTTTACAAACTTTATGCTCTTGGCCTTCAATTTCATAGCCCGGAGGTTGATCAACATAAACCTCTTCTTTTAACACTCCATTCAGGAATGCAGATTTAACATCCATCTTATATATCTTCCATTTGTGTTGTGCTGCAATAGACAACACTATTCTCATTGTTTCCATCCTTGCTACTGGTGCAAAGGTTTCATCATAGTCTTTGCCTTGTTGCTGCTTGTAGCCTTTCACAACAAGTCTTGCTTTGTGCCTGTCAATCTTACCTTCAGCATTGCTTTTGGTCTTATAGACCCACTTAACTCCAATGGCATCCTTGCCTTCAGGGAGGTCCACCAACTCCCATGTTTTACTCTTCTCAATTGCACCAATTTCTTCATTCATTGCTTCAATCCATTTATCTTCATTTACAGCATCTTCAAAATGGATTGGGTCATCAATATGACAATACAAAGTGAATAATGAATTCAGACCGGTATTGTTACTTACCTCTCCTTGTTCATAAATCTCATTTAGATTTTTGAATCTTGGTCTTCTTGGTGTGCTTGGAGTTCCATCCGAACTTGAGGGTATTTCAGATCCTTGTGGTGTGCTTGGAGAAGCACTTCCTTGACTTCTTAAAGCTGTTCGAATTCCAGCTTGTGTTGTGGTTTGTTGTACTTGCTGTGGTGGAGGAGGAGCCACCAAGGAAGGATTATTTGCTACTGTCCCTTTCTCTTCTTCTTCATGAGACACAATTGTCTTCACATTCACTGTTTTTTCTAAGCTTCCATCCCAAGCTTCATCTTCAATGAACTACACATCTCTACTTACTATTAACTTCTTGGGGAATTATAGAGTTTGTATGCTTTTGACTCATCACAATAGCCAATAAAGACACACTTCTCCCCCTTACTATCAAGATTTTGCCTTAGCTGATCCGGTATATGTGCATATGCTACACAACCGAATACTCTCATGTGAGTGACAGATTGTTTTTGACCACTCCATGCCTCTTCTGGTATTCTGTTCATGACAACTTTAGTTGGGCATCTGTTCAAGATGTAAACTGTGCAAGTAACAGCTTCTGCCCAATACTCATGTGGCAAGTGTTTTGCCTTCAACATACTTCTGACCATGTCAAGAATGGTCCTATTCTTTCTTTCAGCAACACCGTTTTGCTGAGGTGTATACCTTGTGGTGAACTGCTTTTGTATGCCATTCTCTCTGCAAAAACGCAGAAAGTCTTGGGAGATGTACTCTCCTCCTCTATCTATTCTGAGCACTTTGATATAATGCCCACACTGCTTTTCAACAAGAGTTTTGAAGTGGCGGAATTTCTCAAACACTTCACTCTTCTGTTTCAGCATGTACACCCATGTTTTTCTGGTGTAATCATCAATGAAGGTTAAAACATATTTGTTTCCAGCAAATGATGGTATTTGCATCGATCCGCACACATCAGAGTGAACAATTTCCAAGGGTGCTTTTGCCCTTATACTCTTTCCTACTGGAAAGCTTTCTTTGTGTTGCTTGCCCAAGATGCAGCCTTCACAAAGGCTGTCCGGTTTCTCAATCAACGGCAATCCCTTTACCATTCCCTTTCTTTGCAACAGATTCAGGCCTCCGAAATTGAGATGTTCAAATCTCAAATGCCACAACCAATTCACATCTTTCACTTGTTCCTGAAAGACTTCTTGTGTTACAGCCGCAATAGTTCTTCCTTCCTTCAAATCTGCCCTGAGTTTGAGAGGAAACATTCTATTGCTGGTCATCTGCACCTGTGCAATGATCTTCTTACTTGGAGGTATGTCACTGATTGTACACGTATCATCTTTGAAGAACACGTTGTAACCTTTGTCTATGAGCTGTCCAATGCTCAAAAGATTACATTTCAGACCAGGTACATAGTATACCTCTGGCACAATCATCTGTTCTCCATTTTTTGCTCGAATACTGACTCTGCCCTTACCCTTGACAGATATCTTATCATCAGTCCCTATTGTTACCTCATATTTCACATTTTCATCCAGATTGGCAAACATTGTAATATTTCAAGTCATGTGATTACTACAACCTAAGTCTAAGAACCAAAAATCTTCTTGTTTGTCTTGTTCTATGTTACATGTTAACAGCGCGTTCTTTGGGTTCTTATCTTCTTCATTTGTAAAATTAGCATTCTGCCTATTATTCATGTCATTTTGTTTTTTCCTACATTCATTGGCGTAGTGCCCATATTTCTTACAATAATGACATTGGACTTGGGATTTGTCATACCTTTGTCCATGAGCTTGCTGTTTGCCTGAACCTTCAGCTTGGTTCTGATTGCAGCTCCTTCCACTTGTACTAGCAGGATAATTGTCGGGTTGTGTTATATTCTTTCCACGTAGTTCATAGGGGGTTTGAAGGGCACCCGTAACCCCACTTTATGGGGTCTGGGGCAGCGCCCCGGAAAATTTCGGTTTTGGACCATATGTTAGGTTGGGCGGACCCACCTATGGTTTTGTGCATGATTTTCGCACATGTTTTTTGGACGCGATGGTTTTCGGTCCATGGTATTGGACGCGATGGTTTTTGGTCCATGGTATTGGATGCTTCGGCATGTATAAATATGTATTGTAACATTGAAAGGAACATAATGAAAAATCGAGCTGGTAGTCCCGGTTTTGGGATCCAGGGAAAAATCTCTGTGCATATGTGTTTTATGGGTTATGCTTTCGCATTGTTTATTTTCTTTGTTTAAGAATTCGTATGCAGGTAATTTCTGTACAGGGTTAAAACCTACATTTGGTATCAGAGCTGTTTTGGATTCAAGGGGACGCCTTTGTTGCTGAGGGGTTTCACTCGGGCCTGTGGTAGACCCTGTTCAGTGGGAGATCTGCGAGATCGATTCTGGTGGTGAAAGAAGATGGCGAGTAGTGGAAAGATAGAGATTGAGAAGTTCAATGGTGAGAATTTTGAGTTGTGGAAACTCAAGATGGAGGATCTGTTGGTGGATAAAGATCAGTGGATCGCGGTAGATCCGGGTACCAAACCATCGGGAGTGACCGATGAAGAATGGAAGAAGTTGGATCGGAAGGCAAAGAGCACAATACGATTGTGTGTCTCGGATTCAGTATTGCTGAATGTATCAGGGGAAGCTACGGCAAAGGCTTTGTGGGTCAAGTTAGGGACTTTGTACCAATTTAAGTCTCTGGTGAATAAACTGTTCCTGCGGAAAAAGCTGTATAACCTGAGGATGAAAGATGGAGACTCGGTGACAGAGCATCTGAATGCGTTTAATACTGTGGTAAGTCAGTTATTATCTGTTGATATTAAAATTTCAGATGAAGATAAGTGCATCAGTCTGTTGTGTTCTCTACCAGATTCGTGGGATAGTCTGGTTATTGCAATAGGTAGCAATGCAACTGCTTTGCAGTTTGATGAAATAGTCTCAGCCTTGCTGACGGAGGAGATGAGACGGAAAAATATGGACAACTAGAATGGTGATGCCTTGTCTGTACGAGGACGGTCCCAGAACAGAAACAAAAATAAGTCATCGAGTGGGAGATCTAAATCTAGAGGGAGATCTAAATCTCCAGGAAAACCTACAAAGGTGGTGTGCTGGAAATGCGGAAAGGAAGGGCACTTCAGAAGGGATTGTAAATCTAAAGCTCCTGATAAAGGAAAGGGATCTGATGATGCTCCTTCTGCAGAGGCGAAAACCACCTCAGATGAAGGTGGGGATGTGTACTTGGCTTCTTCAAGTACACATGTAGATCATGAGGCATGGTTGATTGACTTAGGTGCATCCTTTCACTTCACTCCCCATAGAGAGTGGTTCTGCGAGTATGAGAAATACGATGGTGGTGATGTCTTCTTAGGAGATGATAGGAAGGCTAGAATCATTGGTCGGGGAAAAGTAAAGTTGAAGTTGCAAGGTGGAAGGGTTAGAACACTTCCGGGTGTTCTACATATTCCTGCATTGGCCAGAAATCTGATTTCTATAAGCAAGTTGGATGATGCAGGTGTAAAGACGGTGTTCGAGAAAGATACCTGTAAGATGGTTCGAGGAGCACTGATATTAATGTGGGGAGTTCAGATTGGAACTCTGTACAAGCTGCAAGGTAGCACTGTTGTTGATGGGTGCAATAGTTCTATGGTTCCTGAAAATGGAGTAGAGAATCTAGTGGTCTCTAGAGAGAAGACCATGTTGTGGCATCAAAGGCTTGGACATATTGGAGAGAAGGGCCTTCGAATACTTCATGGTAAAGGTATGGTAGAAGGTATGAATAATAGCTCTCTGGATTTTGATTTCTGTGAAAATTGTGTATATGGGAAGCAGAATCAGGTGAGTTTCCCCTCTTGTGGTAAGAGGATGAAACAGATATTAGAGCTTGTGCACAGTGATGTGTTTGGACCTGTGAAGGTTCCATCACTGGGTAAGTCTGTGTACTATGTATCATTCATAGATGACTTCTCAAGGAATACATGGATATATTTTCTTAAGAAGAAATCTGAAGTCTTTGACAGGTTTAAAGAATTTAAGGCTCTGGTGGAAAATCAGACAGAGAAGAAGATAAAGGTGCTGAGGACAGATAATGGTGGAGAATTTTGCAGCAAGGAATTTGAAGAATTTTGTAAGAAGTGTGGTATAGCACGGCAGAAGACTACTCCATATACACCTCAGCAAAATGGAGTCGCAGAAAGAATGAACAAGACGTTGATGGAAAGGGCAAGAAGCATACTCAGTGGTGCCGGGTTAGGACAGGAATTCTGGGCAGAGGCGGTGGATACTGCATGTTACCAGATCAACAGATCACCTTCATCAGCGTTGGAGGATAAGACTCCACAAGAAGTATGGATTGGTAAGAAACCCTCTCTTTCACATCTAAGGGTATTTGGATGTGATGCATATGTACATGTTCCAAAGGAGAAACGAACCAAGTTGGATAGTAAATCTGAAAAGTGCATCTTTATTGGGTATAAGGATGGTTTAAAGGGTTATAAGCTTTGGAACCCAGTCACACGGAAGGTTGTGTACAGCCGAGATGTGTTGTTCAGAGAGGTAAAAGATGTTATTCAACATGAATTCCAACCAAAGGAACCTGAGAAGATAGAGTTTGAGCCAAAGGAGGAAGAATCAGACTCTGCAGCAGAGGAGGAATCAGAAGATGAAGAGCCACAAACTCCGGCTGTGAGAAGATCAGTTCGAGAAAGAAGGCAGCCAGAAAGGTATAGTCCATCTGCTTTCAGTTCAAATTTTGCTTTGTCTGTTACTGATAATGATCCCAGAACTGTGAAGGAAGCAGTGGATTCAAAGGATGGAAAACTCTGGAAAGAGGCCATGGTCGATGAAATGGCATCTTTGCACAAAAATGAGGCTTGGGATCTGGTGGAGTTGCCGTCTAGAAGGAAACCCATTGGTAGCAAATGGGTGTTCAAGAAGAAGACAAATGCAGAAGGAAAGGTGGAGAAATACAAAGCTCGATTGGTAGCAAAAGGTTATTCCCAGGTGCCGAGAATTGATTTTGGTGATATTTTTTCTCCTATTGCCAAGGTAACTTCTATTAGATTACTTTTATCTGTTGCTGTTGCTTTTGATTTTGAGGTAGAACAGATGGATGTGAAGACAACATTTCTTCACGGGGATTTGGAAGAGGAAATCTACATGAAGCAACCTAAAGGCTTTGCGGTGAAGGGTAAGAAAGAACTGGTATGCAAGTTAAAGAAGTCTCTGTATGGGTTAAAACAGTCACCAAGGATGTGGTATCAGAAATTTGATACATTTATACGGGGACTTGGCTTCACCAGAAGCAAAGCAGATCATTGTGTGTATTTTAAATTAATTGGTGACCGTATTATTTATCTGTTCTTGTATGTGGATGATATGTTGCTGGTTGGAAATGACAAAGAAATTATCCAGGATTTGAAGACCCAATTGTCCTCCAAATTCGACATGAAAGATCTTGGTGCTGCAAACTATATTTTGGGCATGGAAATTAAAAGAGATCGGTCAAAGAGGAAGCTCTGGTTAAACGAGAGGAAGTATGTCGAGACAATACTCCAGAGGTTTAATATGCAGGATAGTAAACCGGTGAAGGTTCCTATTCCTGTAGGTGTGAGGTTATCTGCTGAACAGTGTCCCAAGACACAAGAAGAGGAAGATGACATGTCCCGTGTTCCATATGCAAGTGCAGTGGGTAGCCTGATGTATGCAATGGTCTGTACTAGACCAGACATTGCACATGCAGTGGGAGTATTGAGCAGGTTTATGTCAAAACCTCGGAAGGAGCATTGGACAGCAGTGAAGCGGGTTTTCAGGTATTTGCGTGGCACTAGTGATTATGGTTTGTGCTACCAAGGAAGACCAGGATTGGACAGAGTGTTGGATATTCATGGCTTTGTTGATGCAGACTGGGCTGGAGATCTGGATCAGAGAAGATCTACAAGTGGGTATGTGTTTAACCTATTTGGAGGTGCAGTCAGTCGGATGAGTAAGAAATAATCTGTAGTGGCACTATCAACTACAGAGGCAGAATACATGGCAGCCACTCATGCAAGCAAGGAAGCAGTTTGGTTGCAGAGATTGTGTTCAAGTATGGGGTTAGTACAGGGAGCTATAAGAATACACTGTGACAGCCAAAGTGCAATTTTCTTGGCAAAGAACCCTGCTTATCATTCAAAGACAAAGCACATTGATGTTCAGTATCACTTTGTGAGGGATATGATAGAAGACAGAAAGGTGTTGCTGGTAAAGGTGGACACTTTGAAGAATACTGCAGATGCATTGACAAAATCTGTGAGCTCTGAGAAGTTCTCTTGGTGTAGAGAAGCAATGGGAATCTCAGGGCTGAAAAAATGACTAAGCTCTCCTGTGGCCCCCTGTGGAAAGAAAACAACAAGTGGGAGATTGTTGGGTTGTGTTATATTCTTTCCACGTAGTCAATAGGGGGTTTGAAGGGCACCCGTAACCCCACTTTATGGGTCCGGGGCAGCGCCCCGGAAAATTTTGGTTTTGGACCATATGTTAGGTTGGGCGGACCCACCTATGGTTTTGTGCATGATTTTCGCACATGTTTTTTGGACGCGATGGTTTTCGGTCCATGGTATTGGATGCTTCGGCATGTATAAATATGTATTGTAACATTGAAAGGAACATAATGAAAAATCGAGCTGGTAGTCCCGGTTTTGGGATCCAGGGAAAAATCTCTGTGCATATGTGTTTTATGGGTTATGCTCTCGCATTGTTTATTTTCTTTGTTTAAGAATTCATATGTAGGTAATTTCTGTACAGGGTTAAAACCTACAATAATTTCTGCCTCTGTTTTGGCTTCTTCCAGGACCTCTGTTATTTGCTCTGCCTCGACCTCTTCTTTGGCCAAAAGACATCTGAGTCTTGAATGCTTGCTCAAATGAGGAATCTGTTCCTCTACTTAGTCTGTGTTCATGAGACAAAAGTGAAGCACTCAGCTCATCTACCATGAACTGTGAGAGATCTTTTGTTTCTTCTATTGCTACCACAATAGATTCAAACCTTGAGGGTAAACATCTCAAGATTTTCTCTACAATCCTTCTATCTTCAAGAATCTCACCATGAGATCTTATCTGGGTTATCAAGCCAATAACCTGAGTGAAGAATGAATCTATTGTATCAGATTCCTTCATGCTGAGATTTTCAAAGTCTTTCCTCAACATCTGCAACTTTGCAGTCTTCACCTTCTCCATGCCTTGATAGGCAGTTTTGAGAATATCCCATGCCTCCTTAGATTTTGTTGCTGCTGCAATCCACAGAAAAACACTTTCATGTACTGATTGGAAGAGGAAAAAGAGGGCTTTGGCATCCTTCTTTCTGTCGCCCTTCAACTGGTCTCTTTCTGCTACTGTCAAAGCAGCCAGTGCTGTTGCATCTGCAGGTTCAGCATAGCCAGTTTCAACTAGCTCCCATAGTCCTTGAGAAGCAAACAATGCTTTCATTGTTATGGACCAATAACTGTGATTTTTCCCATTAAACTGTGGCAGTTGGGAATTTGTCAAACCTGTTCCAGCATCTGCCATCTTAACCTGTATTGGTAAAGAAGAGATACTGATTGTATAATGAAAACAAGCAAAAACTTTCTCTGCTGGAAAAAATCTGCTCAACAAGCTTCTTACAGCTCCTACAGTGAAAAACAAACTCTGTTTTTGACTCACTGAGTGCCTAGACCAGCTCTGATACCATGTTGAAAATTTGAGATAATTTCATAACAGACAGACAAAAAATGCTCTGTTTTTGACTCTGTTTTTAACACAGAAAACTGAAAAATCGTTTGCTGGAAACGGTGTTGCAGCAACGTAGTTTGGTGTTGCAGCAACGGTGGAACTGGTGTAACAACAACGGTGACGGTGTAACAACAACAAGAAAAATAACTTGTATTTATTAAAAAATAAACTAACTGTTACAGGTTCGTCCCTCTCTCTCAGCAAACAACCATAAAACAAATTACATTCAAAATATCTGCACTGCTGTGCATTTTTCCCTTTCTGCTATCTGCTACGCTGTTACGTCTACTCCTGCTGTGCACTGCTGTGCGTTTCAATATTCTGGAAGAATTTATCTTCACGCTGCTGCGTGCTCTCCTCTGCTCTGTATCATTCTTCAGCTGCTCTGTATGATTCTTCAGCTAACATTAAAACAGAACTGCTGTGTGATGTATTTATATGCTAAAACATATCTGATTTAAACAATAAAATAATACAAAATATCTTCTAATGTTTATCTGTGAATTAAATGCAGCAAGGCGGTGATGCCTTCATCAAGTGATCAAGTCGGCGGTTGCAGGGGAATTCAATTCTGAGAGTTTAATGCACATTAATGTGCAAAATATCAGGCGTGACTTTGATGCACCGAACAGCCTGGAGTATTTACTGCAAATTAAATTCCTTTCCAGCTGTTCATCGTTGCAGTTGGAATTAAATTCCAACAAATGTGTGATTTCATATGTTTTTCTTTTTTAAATATAATTACTGTTAATAGATATTATATGATTTTCCAAATTTCCAAATTATTAAGGGTAAAATTCTAATTTTTATTTCTATTCAAATTGCGGGCTTATGTGAATTTAACATAATTTTAAAAGATGATATTTGAAAATTTATATATTTGAAAAATTAATAAAAAAATCAAGTTTGAAATAATTTGTAAGTGGTATTGTTTTTGTTTTATAATATATAACTTATTTATATCCACAATTTAAAATAGAATATGTCTGTTTTGTTCTCATAAAAAGAATAATTTTATAATTTAATCTAAAATGAAAATTGCATTTTTAAAGTATTTAAATATATTATTGATATAAAAAAAATCTAATAGAAAAGTAAGTTAATACCAAAAAAATATAATTGAAGATAATATTTATGGTTGTTCATGTCACATTGGTAAATAAGGATTAAGATTGTAGATATCTTAGTCACTTATTAAAAAGGGATTAATGTTTTATTATAAAGTGTTGATTTTATGAAATTATTTTATTTATGAACGAGAGACTAGTACATTTTTCATCCTTAGGAGGCAATCGTAGTTTTTTTTGGCTTTTCCTTTATCCTTTAAGATATGATAGGGTTAGCGATGTGACATTTTTGGACATGTATAATTAAGCTTCTCAAAATTTGGTGTTTCATGATAATCATCATTTTTTTTATCTTATTTTATTAGTGGAAATATACAACATTTTTAACTATATTTAGCCTTGCTTCTACTATGAAGAATGATGCATGAAGACAAGAATCTTGTAAATGTCTTGAAATATTAAGACTATCACACCATAATATTCTGTTTTCACACCATAATATGCTGTTTTCTTGATCAAACACTTGATTCTATCTATTTCTTTTACTATCCTTATTAAGATCAATCTCAATATCAAGCATACAAGCATATTCTAACTATAGATATTTGAAATTGTATTTTTTTGCAACTATTGAAAGTATTCTTAAAATCCCTTAAAATCAAAATATGCAAAAATAAAAGGGAAAACTAGGAGAATGATTCCAAACTAGTACCCAAGTAACCAAAGTGAAGGACATAGAACTATGATTCCAAACTAGTACCCAAGTAACCAAAGTGAAGGACATAGAACTAGATCAAATTATAGGAATAAAGGAACTATGATGAGTCTCCAATTCGACCCATTTAGAAAACCTATCGAACATTTTTTGAGTCTCATTTTCCTTCATTTCATCTTTCATTTCCCCATAAATAGGTGTTTTTCCTCTCAATCTCATGATTTTAACGAGTCTCGAGTATTAATGTAATTATGCATTCTTTGAGTCTCATTTTCCTTCATTTCATCTTTCATTTCCCCATACATAGTTGTTTTTCCTCTCAATCTCATGATTTTAACGAGTCTCGAGTATTAATGTAATTATGCATTCTTTGACGCATTTTAACATTGATTTGGTTTTTATTTTAGTTTATTCGTATACCTAATGACTTTTTGGGATATTGCATTTTTTTTTGCACAAAGGGAAGAGTGATTGTAAGTTACTAAAACGTTGTAATGGATTTCTCCTCTAGTAATTTTTTTTTCCTTTCTCCATATTCAACATATACTCCATAGTTCTAGTCTACCCCTTCTCGCTTAATAACTTCTCTATATCTTTGATATTTAATAACCTTAACACTTAATTCTCCCTTACCATACATGTTTTGATTTCTTCCCTCTCATTAGACATAACATAAATCCATACATTGTAACATCACTCATACCTTGTTTAGGGAGGCATAATGATGTAAGGTTGAGCGCTCATTAACCTTAGTCTAGGGTTTAATGAACAAATGTAATGTCCGCTTAAATTACCTTGGGACTATTGAATTAACCTTATGTCCCTTCCACTGTCAGCGCGTCCTCTCAGGTGCTTTATGGTCCAATGTATACTTGCCAAATGTGCGAGGTCACATGGGTGCACATGGTGGTGGACAACATTGTGGGTTATGAACGGTCGAGATGCATTGGTGAAAATCAACAACTCATATTTGCACTCCTTTGCTTAGGTCACGACCTAACCCTAACCTTGCCTCATTTCGTGGCTCGACTGTTGCGAATGCTCTGTTCAACGGGGTGGGGGTTTCACTGCAAATCCACCAGTGTCCTTGGAGCTCTGGGCATAATTCGACGGACGACTCCACCTAAATACCCACATTCGATATTTTTCGGAGTCCTTATTTGAACATGCTCCTCTTTCCATTAAACTTTTATGTTGGTTATGAGTTGACGCCACTCTGGTTTTGTTTTTGTTGACAGGTGGTCCTCCTAGCGAGTGCAGAACTGTTCGGGCACCTGGAGAGCGAAGGGACACATTCAGTCGTCACCATTGTGGCAACAAATCTCAGGTCCTTTCCCCAACTCTTACACAAATTCACTTGCCCTAGTGCTTTTTTTATACTCTGTATTTTATATGGTGCTTGCTAATTTCTGTCTCCAATTTTCTATCGCAGCAGAGTGGAGATTACTAGGTACTGTCAGGAGCACAATGTTATGGTTCCCTTTTGGTTCTCTTTCGGTTTAAATGTATGATTTCCCTACCTCGGGCCACTTGATCAAACTCTACTGGGTTCCACACTCTGAAATCGATTACTATTTGTCATAGTGTAGGTTATGAATGACTATTGAATAATGGGAATTTTGTGGGTTTATGGTTTTTCCTTCATTCGTTACCCGATTTTCCCTTGGTGTTGGTACTTGGTTCTTCTATTCAAGTTTTGTGGTGTTGCCACGGCAGTTTACCTGTTTCTATATTCTTCGGTTCTTTATACTAGGAGGATAGTGAAGTGTTTCATGTTGCAGGTGCCAATATCTGTTGTTTACAAATCTGCTTGTTCTTTTTCGTTTCCTCCTCTTTACCTTGGCTAAGCCATCATTTCTCTGGATGATTCTACTGTTAGGGTTTCCTCTCCTTGTATTTTCTTTAAGGTTGCGCTCTACAAATCCCTCGTCGTACGCACTGGTGGTCATGGCTCAGGTTCTATGGTAACCTTTCTGATTGTTTTCCCTTTCCTAATAATGGTATTCATTGAAGTATTTTTGTAGAGACAATATTTTTCTAGCTCTTTCCCCCCGCTCTTTACACTTGTGTTTTCATGACCCTACAGGTTCATTCGTGAGTCCAAATATTTTGGTTGTGGTCTCTGTATGCCAGACCAGCCTTCCTGCGACAATGATGATTGGGTTCGTCCCTCCATCACTACACTACCAACCTGTTCTGCATCTAGAGATCTACTATCTGCTACTGCTTGGAAGGAATTTATATCTCATCTAGATTATAGTTATAACTAGGAAGAGATCTAATTCTGTACATGGATATTGGTATTTGTTTTGTTTTCCTACCTCCTTAGATGGTACTGTAACATGTCTCATTTTATATTCCTATTGCAGTCCTAAATTGGCGTAAGGCCTATATCTGCCATAGGATTTTCATTTTAACTACTGTATGAACAGTTCCAGATGAAATTTTGTTTGTAATTTATGTCATCAGAGGGATTTGCTTAAACTATACATGTAATGGTTTCTATTCATCATTGGAGTTTGTTTAATTAATAAGAACTTAACTGTGTAATTGGCACTTTCGTTCTTGTTCTTATGGATATACTTATATTACTCTTTGTGCACTCAATCTTGTTCCTATGTTTGGATTCGTATTGACTCATATGTCTGTCAATTTCATGCATAAAGTTGTCTTTATATTTGTAAAATATTTATGCCTACAGAATTAATGCGTAAATTCATTGTTATATCCATAGATACACTTCTACCTGTAGACGTAATGCTTAAACCTGTATTTTAATCCTGCAGAATCTTTTGCCTATAACTTAAAACTTAAATCGTATACATGGTGGCTATAGCTGTTAGCGTAGGAAGCACACTCGCTTTGGCATATAAATATATCTACACACAATCTCAAGGTTGTTTGTCATACCAGTTCTCATCTAATTCATATACATGTGATTTACTATAGTTCCTGATATTCGCCATCTATTTTGTATCTTTCCCAAATCCTGTATGACTCTATCAGTTCGTCATCTATCTTGTATTTGATCCTGCATGAGCTGCAATTTTATATTTAATTTATAACTCAAAATACTTCTCAAATTGTTTCCTTTATGTGTAATCTACCTGTCATGTAACCTATTAGAGGCTATGATAGCTTAATTATTTCTCAGTTCCCCTGCATAAATGTTATCGACATACAATACGAATCCATAGGGAGAGAGACTTGGGATTTTACTATTATCGCATGATAAGGCATATCATAGGCATCTCCTTCTCTCATCTACTGAGCTATAGTTCTGATAATCGTCCTTACAACCCTATAATAGTACTCATTCTAACTATACTTGATGTGATTGCTATGGAATTCTAATTTCCCTTCTATTGGTTATTTGGGTTATCATGCCCTCAATCTCGGTGCTAATACACCAGCTCGGTCATGTTTTATAATTTAGCTTTATATCCACAAAAGGAATGCTAAGAACATTGTGCTTCTTTTTACAATAGCCCACCACTTTCGGTGGAAATTTAAGACATTAATCTTGACCCTTTGAATTTTCTTTTTTCTTTTTTTATTACAGCAATATCTATCTATATATATACACACACATTCCAACAATAGAAAAGATACATCTATATTCAACAAAAACAGTGAATTAACCTAAAATCAAAACAATAATCACATTCATCTACAACAACTGAAGTACACTCATAATCATCATACACCAAAGCAGATATTTTAGTTATCTGTCTTAGTAAAAAACTTGCACTAGAAAATACACTGTCCACCCAACCACGAACTGCCTCTAGTTCTCCCCTGAGCTTGATTATTTTTCTTGAGAATCAACAACCTCATTAACTCTCTCTTTCAGTGATTATTACCCTTCTTCATGGTATTGTTTCCAATTCAGTGGTGTCCTGATTTTGTAAGCTTTATTTCTTTCTAGCTTAGGATTTTTCTTTTAAAGCACACATTTCTCTCCCACGGTGCTTTAAAGGCAACTAGCCTTAGCCCTTTTCTCTGGCTAATATTTTTGTAAGGGATTTTATCTCCTTCCCTTAATCTTATCTAGAATCTTCGAAGATTTTAATCATGAATAATTAACAATTTTATCCTCGAGTGTTTTCTATCAGTGCATAATTTCCTTAAATATTAATTTTCTCTTTTTTATTAATAAGAAGAATACTTACAGTAATTATTCAAAGTGTTATGGTTCCACTGCCATTTATTATACACATACATTAAAACAATATTATCTACTAGGGGATATCACATCCTTCCCCCCTTATTTTCGCACTGTCCTCAATGTGAAAATATGTATATTCACACCATATTTTCACACTGTCATATGTATATTCTATTGGAAAATTGATGGAAATTTTTTCTACATCTTGTCCTCTCACTCCCAGGTGGCCTCCTCAGGGTATAGTGCTTCCACTGCATTTTAACTTGAGCGATGAATCAATTCGAGAGGCAGATATTTTTCTGATCGATAATGCAGAGCAGTTTTACCATGACTTCTCCTTCAGGGTCCCCCTGTAACATTTTCCAATAGATAATGTGAGAGAAATCATGTACATATTTATTTAGCAAGGAAAAATGAAAAACATTATGAACTTTAATGTGATTGGGTATAGCTAGTTGATAGGCTACAGGTCTTATTCTATCTAAAATTTCAAATGGCCCATAGTAGCGGGGTGCCAATTTTGGGCAAGAACCTGTTCTTAGTGTGCTCTTCTTTGATTTCACCTTGATGTACACATGATCCCCATTTTTGAACTATCTATGTGTCCTCTTTTTGTCTGCATAACTCTTTTGTTGATCTTGGGCTGCTTTAATATTTTGCTGAATTCTTCACACTATTTGCTCCAACTCCTGTAATACATCCAATCCAAGAATCAGTTTGTCCTTTGGCTGACTCCAACTAAGAGGCATACGAAATTTTCTTTCATACAGGGCTTTGAAGGGGCTCATTTTAATTATTTCCTGATAGCTTTTGTTATAGGAAAAATCAACCAAATTTAGGAAACACTCCCATTTTGTTGGTCGATCCATAACATACATTCTAAGCGTATCTTCCAGAATGTGGTTGGTTCTTTCTGTCTGACTATCGGTTTGGGGATGATATGCGGTATTGAAGTTCAATTTGGTACCCAAGCTACCAAACAATGCTTCTTAAAAGTTGGAAGTAAATTTGGCATTTCTGTGAGGCACTATAATTTTAGGAACCTTGTGAAGTCGCAAAATTGTCTTCATAAAAATCTATGAAATTCATGTGGTACCAAAAGTAGACTGTATCGACAAAATGTGGGCTAATTTACTTAACATAACCACAACCACCATGATAGAATCTCATGGCCTCTTTTTCCTATGCAGTCAGGTTATGAAATGTAAGGAAATGACTTCCCATTTCCATTCAGGAATGGGCAGAGGGTTTAGTAACCCAACCGAGTGTTGGTGTTCCACTTTTACCAATTAACGCTAAGCATTTTGTCGAAAATTTTGCCACATCCTTCTTCATTCTGGTTCAAAAAAACTTATGTCTTAACGTAGTAACCATATTTTGATACCCTAGGTGTACAACATAAGGATTTTTATGATATTGATCAAATATCAGTGGTTTTAGTTCTACTACAGAGATATACAATCTTGTTTTATACATCAACAACTTTTCGGCATTTTCATTGTAGCCAGGGACATTGGTTTCTTGTAACCTTTGTTGTATTTCTAGATATTTTGGGTCAACAAGTATAACATGTTTGACTTTCTCAAGAAAATCGGTATTAACGTTGCTAACACTTATGCTCATTATATTATGGGCAGGTATGCTCATAGCATTAGCTATCTTGATTTATTTCCCTTTTATGTGCCTTATGTCAAAATTGAACTTGCTAAGAAAGGTCATCCACCTGACTTGCCTAACATTTAAATCTAGTTGACTAAAAAGATATTTGAGGTTGATATGGTATGTGGTTAAAAAAAAATATTACCCAAAAAAGTGTCTGAACTTTTTTAATGCGTGTATAACCATGACTAACTCCAAATCATACATTGTATAATTTCTTTCATGTCCATTTAACTTTCTGGATTCATAAGAAATGACAGAGTTACCTTGTAGCAACACTCCTTCTAATCCTTCTATACTAGCATCAGTGCACACTGTGAACTCTTCATTTGGATCCACTAGTTTCAAAATGGGTGTTGTGGTAAGTAACTGTTTGAGTTTATCAAATCTTCATTGACATTCTGCAGTCCATTCATACTTTACTCCCTTCTGTTGTAAAGATGTGATGGGGTGAGCTATTTTAGAGAAACCTTGAATGAACTGGTGGTAATACTTTGCGGGTCCTGTAAAAGACCAAACAACCAATACATCTTTTGTTACAGTCTAGTTTATCATAGCCTTCACCTCCTCCGGATCGATTACTAACCCACCCTTAGAAATATTGTAACCCAAGTATTGTATCTTGGTTTTATAAACTTCACATTTGTTGTATTTGGCATACAGAGGATTCTCCCTTAACGTTTGCAACACCAGATTTAGGTGTTCCTTATGTTCCTCCTCATTCCTGGATTATATTACGATATCATCAATAAACACTAATATGAATATGTCCATAAATTTGTTGAGTATGTTGTTCATTAGAAACAAAAATTGTCGGGGCGTTACTAAGGTCAAATGGTAATAAAACAAACATGGTGTCCATATCTGGTTATGAATGCTATTTTATGGACATCTTCCAACTTGATCCTCGGTTGATGACGAGTCATAGGCTTGTTAGTGAGAGGGACACAAAGGTATCTGCAGGGAAGGTTGCTTCTTTGAAATTCCATGATTATGGCGATTTTTCTTTAGATAGCCAGAGGGGTATTGAAGAAGAACAACTTGGATTTTTCTTGATTTATGGAGGTGCAAGAGGATGCTGAGAAACTAGAGAGAATGGATTTAAAGGATAAGGCTTCTTTTATTGTGGGGAGACCCATTAGCAGTGTATTATCCACAATTGTTTTATGCATGGAGGGAGGAGCGGAGGTATAGAGCTTGAGGCTAGAAAGGGCATTGGAAGAAGAGGCTGCAGTGATGGATCAGCTGAGCCCTTCTGCCATAATGAAAAAAAGAAAGGGAGAGATAGGATCCACTTGCTGGATGTCTCTTGAGGGGTTGAAGGGATGAGTAGGGGAGCCATTCAGGAGAATAAAGAAAAAAGACCCTTAGACCATCGTCATAATCCATTTAATACAATTTTTGTGAAACCCAAAAGATGCCAGGACCTCTTTCATGTTAACCCAGTTGATTTTGTTGAAAGCCTTGGACATGTCCAATTGCATCATCATTCCAGTCTTCCTTTGAACTTTGAGAGAGTGTATTAATTTGTGGGAAAGGATGATGGTATCGATGATTTTCCTTCCTTCCACATAGTCGATTTGGTGTTGGGAGATCAAGAGAGGCAGGATGGTTTTTAATCTGTTAGCCATAACTTTAGAGATGATCTTGTAAATGACGTTGCAGAGGGATATAGGACGAAATTTATCTTGGGAATCAGCGTTGTCAACTTTTGGAATTAGAGTGAGAAAGGTGGCATTGAGATCTTTTAGGACAAATTTTTGGATTCTAGACTCCTCCACCATGGCATGGACCTCATTTTTTAACATTGACCAGCAAGCTTTGTAGAAGTCAATGGTGAACCCATCCGAACCAGGCGCTTTTCCAGTGGGAATACTCATGACCACTTCTTCCACCTTTTGCAGTGAGACTTTTCTCAGAAGCATTTTATTGTGTTCCTCAGTGAGGATCTTTGGGATGTTGTTAGTATTTTTTTGAACGTCCCTTGCTTGATCATTCCTAGGCTCTGTGAGGAGAGTGATGGAGTACTGATTTATTTCCTTGTCCATTTCCTCATGAGAATGGACAAGGTTTCCTTGTGTGTTCTTTAGGGCCTATACTCTATTGTTCCTTCTGTGTTATATCATCGATCGATGGAAGAAGGCAAAGGTTTTTCTCTGCACTTTAGCCAATTTATTCTAGATTTTTGATGCCAAAGTTTGTCTTCTTGTGATGCCCTTTCCTCCCAATTTATTTTGGATATTGAGCTCTTATTGTTTCCTTTGTTCAGTGATATCCTCATTGATAATTTGTTACTAGAGGATTTCCATTTTAAGCTCCAAGTTCCTTTTGTTAGTGAGTATATTGCCAAAAGTTTCCGTGTTCCACTTTTTTATTTCCTCTTTGATGTTTTTCAATTTTTGCTAAATTTTATACATCTTATTTCTAGTTATTGGCATCAAGTTTCTCCACCATTCTCTCATATTTCCAAAGAAGTCCAGGTGCTTCAACAAAAAGGATTCGAATCTGAATGGCCTATTTTTCGGGACAGGAGAGATGTGAAGCTTCAGGGAAATCGGGCAATGGTCTGATCCAGATTGTGGGAGAATTCTTTCCTCCATTTCCCAGCAGGTGAGATAGATTTCTTCAGAGAGGAGGAATTGATCTAGCGTAGAAGTTCTTTGTCTTTCTCCCCCTCTTTTATTATTCCAAGTAAAGGTGTCGTTACTCATTGGGATATCTATAAGACTGAGGCTTTCTATGGTGGATTGAAAGGCTTCAGAGTCCTTATCAAGTTTCCTTATGCCTCGCTTGTTTTCCCCAAGATTAATTATCATGTTGAAGTCCCCTACGATGATTTTAAAAGGCAGTTCGACAGATTCCACAAGTGTGGAGATAAATTTTAGCATATTTATTCATTCTGTAGCTTTGTGTGGGGCATAGATATTGGTAACATAGATGATTTCATTGGTCCCAATGATTTTCAAGACAATGGTTATGGAGTGCTTTGTTGCAACAAAGGTGGTGAGATCTGTCAGGCCAGGGTAACTCCAGAATAAGCAGAAGAAAAACTGATCTGTTATTTCATTAGAGAACTATTGATTATATACAAAAAGGAGACGGAACAGTTCATCTTCTTGATGACTGTTCCCGTTCCAGTTCACCCATCCGTTGAGGATTAGGTGTCAACATTCCCCCCCTTAATCTGAAGGGATGTTGGTGAGTCCAAGCATCGTTCTGAATCTTTCAAGCTTTTCTCTTCCAAGCGCTTTGGTGAAGATGTCTGCAATTTGCTCGTTTGTGGAACAATGACGAAGATGGATTGTTTTGGCCTCAACATGATGTCGGATCAGATGATATTTAGTATTGATGTGCTTAGTACGATCATGGAACTTTTTGTTCTTGGCCAACTTTATTGCAGAGGTGTTATCAATCATGAGTGGAGTTGATTGTATTTGTTTTACCTGCAAATCTTCAAGAATTTTCCTGAGCCACACAATTTCTTTCGTTGCTTCAGCTGCTGCCACGTATTCTGCTTCTGTTGTGGAATCTGCTGGTACTGATTGTTTGCGTAATCTCCAGGGGACAGCTCCTGATCCAAGACTCATAGCATATCCTGAAGTAGATACCCCAGTGTCTTTGTCTCCATCGAAGTCTGAATCAGAGTATCCAATCAAGTTGAAGTCGTCTACCTGTGTATACTTGATTCCAAGGTCTTGAGTTCCCTTCAAGTACCTTAGAACTCTTTTTGCAGCAGACCAATGTCCCTCACAAGGCTTTTGCATAAACCTGGAGAGGATTCCAACAACAAATGAAATGTCTGGTCTGGTAGTAGTGAGGTAGATGAGACTTCCTACAAGCTGTCTATACTTTGTTGCATCCTCAAATTCCTTTCCTTCAATAGATGTGAGCTTCAAGTTTTGTTCCATTGGAGTAGAAAGAGGATTGCACTCTGTCATGCCAAATCTGTTTAACAAATCTCCAATGTATTTCTTTTGAGAAAGAAATATGGATTTTGGATGTTGGGTTACTTCAATGCCAAGATAGTAATGAACATAGCCCAAATCAGTGATTTCAAAACTTTTTCCCAATTCTTTCTTTATGGATGCAATATAGCTTTCATTGTTCCCTGTCATTAAAAGATCATCTACATATACCACAAGATATACAACTGTTTTGCCAACTTTCTTGACAAATAAAGTTGCATCATCAAGATCAAAATGTTTGAAGTTGAGTTTCAGAAGATGCTCAGTTAGTTTTTCATACCAGGCTCGTGGTGCTTGTTTGAGGCCATACAAGAACTTCACAAGTTTGCATACTTTGTGTTCATGTCCTTTCACAACAAATCCATCAAGCTGGGACATAAAAACATTCTCTTTTAGATCTCCATTCAAGAATGCAGTTTTTACATCCATTTGATGGACTTTCCAACCGTTCTGAGCAGCTAGTGCAAAGAGTGTCCGGATGGTGGCCCATTTTGCGGTGGGGGCAAAAGTTTTCTCATAATCGACCCCTTCCTTCTGTGCAAAACCTTTTGCCACAAGCCTAGCTTTGTGCTTGTCAAGTGAGCCATCAGCTTTGTACTTGTTCTTGTAGACCCACTTGCAGCGAATTGGTTTGGTGCCAAATGGAGGATCAACCAGCGTCCAAGTGCCATTCTTTATGAGAGCATCATACTCCTTCTGCATCGCTTCTTTCCATTTATCATGAGAAGCAGCTTCTTTGAAGGAAGTTGGTTCAAAATCTGTAGACAAGTTCAATTCACAATCATAAGTAACATCCATATCAATAGGTGAATTAGAGTTATCTACATCACCTCCATCTTGTCGGTTTGTATTTCTGGTTCCTGTTTTTCCGATTTCATCAGGATGAACACTTTCAAGTGTCTTTGTCAGCGACTTTGGGGGACCTTTCTGAGATGGTCCAGGCTGCTCTGTTGATTGAGTTGGCACTGAATCAAGATTGAGTCTCCCAATTCTATCAATTACATCACTTAAAGCATCATCCGTTGTTGGAGTTTCATGCAGGGGAGATTGTTCTTCAGAAGAAGATTCCACATGTTGTTCTAGTATAGGAATCCCCCCTTCAAGATGTGAAATTTGATTATCAAACTCTTGAAATGATTTCGGTTTTGTGAATCTATCCAAGCGATCAAGTTGCCGCTCAACAACACTGTCAGATTTGGATGATTCAAGAAAAATGACATCTCTAGATACAACAAACTTTTTATTTACTTCATCATAGAGACGGTATGCTTTAGATGTGTTTGAATACCCAAGGAAGATACACTTACGACTTCTAGCACCAAGTTTGTTTCTATGTACCTTTGGTATTAAAGCATAACAGGTGGAACCAAAAATCCTGAGATGTTTTACCGAAGGAACATGTCCATACCACAATTCATAAGGAGTCTTGTTTCTTATAGCACTAGATGGACATCTATTCTTTATATATGCAGCGCATAGAACAGCATCAGCCCAAAACATTGTCTTTACATTTTTGAAGAAAAGCATGGATCGTACCATATTCAAGATTGTTCTATTCATTCTTTCTGCTACACCATTCTGTTGGGGATTATAAGGTACAGTTGTTTTATGTTTGATCCCATGTTGGCGAAGATAGTTTTCAAATTCATTTGATGTATATTCTTTTCCATTATCAGTGCGAATAGACCCAATATGAGATTGTGCATCATTTTCAATCCACTTATGAAAATTCTTGAATGTTTGAAAAGCATCAGATTTGTTCTTCAATAAATAAACCCAACACATTCTGGTGTAATCATCAATAAATGTCATGATATATTTATTTCCATTTGCAGAAGGAACAGGGATTGGACCACATAAATCTGAATGAATGAGTTCAAGCTTCCTATGCGCTCTTGAATGTGAATCATGAAAAGACTGTTTGCTATGCTTTCATAGAATGCAAGCATCACATTGCTTATGTTTTCTAGGAATTGTAGGCAAACCAGCAACACCATTTTTCTTTAATAAGCGAAGACTGTCATAGTTTAAATGTCCAAATCTAGCATGCCATAATAAACTTGATGGAAGTGTACCTTCTTCATGATAAGAAATATATGAGAAATGTTGTGCATGAGCAGAGGTTCCTTGCAGTTTAAGAAGTCTTTCTTCTTCTATTCCCCTCATGACAAGTGAGTGGTCAGATGCCTTTCTTACCTCAAGCTTTCCATCAAACATATGAATGGAGTGACCTTGCTGGCGGATGTGGACCAAGGACACCAAGTTTCTCTTGAGCTGTGGGAGATATAGAACATGATCCAGAAGAAAGTCTGGAAGACCAAACAGTTTAAGCCTGATTGTGCCAAGCCCTGATGGCTTGATTTTTGACTGATCTGCAAAGTATACTGCTCCATCAACATTGTCAGTGAAATCTTCAAAAAAATCTTTCCTATGAGTCATATGACAGGTTGCTCCTGAATCAAGCAACCAATCACTTTTCGAAGAAGCAAGTGAAGCATTAAACAAATCTTCATTTACTCCAATGTTACATTGTGCCTCAATATAGTGAGCGGATTCAGGTGCTTTACCTTTGTCTGTATCATCAGTTTTA
The DNA here is from genome assembly GCA_031772625.1 of Pinus tabuliformis. Taxonomy (NCBI): domain Eukaryota; kingdom Viridiplantae; phylum Streptophyta; class Pinopsida; order Pinales; family Pinaceae; genus Pinus; species Pinus tabuliformis. The sequence goes on along the minus strand of CM062808.1, from coordinate 30,702,218 downwards.
CCTTTCTGCTGATTTCTTCTCTGCTCAATTTTGTCCCATGGTAGCTTGCATGTAGAAACATCATGCGATCCATTTCGTTTGCAGCAAATGCAATGTAAGTCTGCCTATTCTTCTTGAAGGTGTCTGCCCCCCCTGCCTCTGAAATATCTTCTTTTTTCTCTTGAATGCATACTGTAACAAAAATTATTTCTGCTGATAGAAAATCCTTACGTTACAGCCTTCAAATCTCTCTAATATTTGCTAAAAAAACATTAGTATTTCATTGTACATATCACTGCAATACTACTATGTTTTGCAAGGGATCACTTCAATACTTCAATGTATTAATATATCACTTCAATATATCAATATCATGTAATACTACAAATGCTTTGATATATAAAACACCCTGACTGATATAACTTGAATGCTTTGAAAACTGCCTTGAATGATATATATGAACACTTTGAAAAAACAACGCAATGCTTTGAAAAAACTGTTTATAGAGACGGCGCAATACTACAGCATTACCATTTTGAGAAGCTTTCCAAATCTGGATTTCGGAGTGTATCCACTTAGAGCATGCCAATGGTGCTCACACAAAGCAACCCAAAGCTTCTAACTTCTAAGCATTACTGTGGTTCATCATATAACAGTGAAATCCGACTATCAAACAAAACAACCAGAATTTAAATCATGAATCCATGATTCATCCTGAAAGGGCTGCATTTAGTGAACTGTGAAATTCAACCCCAATTTGGGCTTCTGCCTTCTCAAGGTCAGTTGATGCTGGACTTAACTTCAGTGTATACTCAGCCAATCCTTTCTGGACTTGTTCACGATCAATCCTGTCCAATGGAGCAGCATATCCTTGCTGTCGTGGGTTCGGCCCCTTCTTGACGGCTCTTCCTCAGGCCAGCAAACGGGCACACAGAGTAATGTTATATCCAGGACAGTGCGTATTCAATATAAAAAAAAACACACATTCAACAGCGCATAACCATGGACAGTGCGCATTTAAATGGAAAAAATGATTAACGCAATCCCTCGCTTCCTTGAATGTACATTCAAGATCATCTGCACAAGCGCTTCACGCTCGGGAACCTTATGCGGCAGCTCTTTTGCAATTTGCACAGGCAAATAACATGTTAGAGGTGATTAATGGGGATATGGAAAGACTTTCTCATTTGTTGAAGAACCAGGAACTCTACGATTTTCTCATCAATCCTATTACTGAAAATGGGAAGAAGAAGAGCATTCTCAAGTCTATTGCAGATGATGCTAAGTTTCAAAACTATACTCTGAATTTCCTAAATCTTCTTATCAGTAAGCAAAAGATTGGCATAGTAAAGAATATCTTGAAAGAATTTGAATCATTATAAAATGAACTGACATGGACGCGGAGACTCTATGCTTATTCAAAACCTACGAGTGTGAAGACCAGTACCGAGGCGCAGAGCGGATTGGTAGACTGGTATCTTTCGTCTGAAGGTGTAACGTTTGAATAGCTCAGTGCTTATGGGCGCAATTAAATTAAACACAGGATGTTTCAAGTGCCCAATTCAGACCATCCGTAAAGGCCACTGTGAAAATAAAACCCACTTCAGAACTCATAGAAAATCAGACGCTTATTTCAGGCCTGGACTAAAAACCACAGTAAAATTCAACAATATGGAGTACAACGGAAGCACGCTGGAGGTCCACGGAACTGATAGGTTTGATCAGACATAGCACGAGTATGCTGTAGTTGGAGGAACGGGCAAATTCAGATTTGATCGCGGTTATGCAGTTGTTACCCTCTCTGGCCAGGACAGTGCGTATTCAATAAAAAAAATGCACATTCAACAGCGCATAACTATGGACAGTGCACAGTGTCAGGACAAAGGCGCTCAGGACAGAGGGCGCAGTCTCAGGACAGAGGGCGCAGTCTCAGGACAGTGCGCAGTCTCAGGACAGAGGACAGAGGGTGCAGTCTCAACTATTTTTAGAACCTGGGACCTGTGCTCTGATACCATGTCAGGCCAGGGTAACTCCAGAATAAGTAGAAGAAAAACTGATCTGTTATTTCATTAGAGAACTATTGATTATATACAAAAAGGAGACGGAACAGTTCATCTTCTTGATCACTGTTCACATTCCAGTTCACCCATCCGTTGAGGATTAGGTGTCAACAAGATCATACAAGTAACTTTTCCACATGGTTATTATTCCTCCTGCTGATCCGATAGTAGAATTGGCTATGTAACTATAAAAGAACTATCCTCATTTTCCTTTGTCATGAATCATAAGAGGTCATGAATTCCAAGATATTCTCATCAGATGAGAGAATAATCCTCTGGAAGGGATCTGTAAGAAGAAATCCATTAGAGAGATCTAGTTCCAGTCCCCCCAGTACATAATTTTCAACATCATTAAATTGATTGTCAGTTGATGTAGGCATAGAACGGGTTGCCACATAATTAATCCGTGGCGGGATAATACCATTGGTACAAAAGCACCACTTAGGGAAGATGGTTGACTCGAAGCCATATTTGGACCAGGAAGTGAAAGTTGGTCAATGGTAACAATTCTGCCTTTATGCGGGAAACACATCCCCCGAAAGAGTGTTGAAACAATAGCTCCCATGTCATAAACATAGTCGCATCCAAGAAGTAAATTATAATCTAAATGGCTTGGGACTACCATAACATTGAGATAAACAATTTTTCCTCCCAAATTAATAGGTAACTGAGGGAGGATCCCTAATGGCTGATTGGTTCCTCTGTTAAAATCCAACAGATTCTGGGTAACTGGGACAAGTGGCAGTGAACCGAGTGCTTGCCAAGCAGTAGAGGAAATGATACTCACTAATGCACCTTCATCTATAATAGTTCTAGATGCAATCATATTACAAACCTCTACTATGATCTGGAAAGGCACATAAGAAGGAAGAAGGAATCTTTTCAGTCGATTCCAATCAAAGGAAGTGACCAGACTACTTGTAGGGGGTACCGTAGAAACGAGAGAATTAACCCTTGAGTTACGAGAGGGAGGATTTTCCTTCTGTCTTGATGGAATAGGAGGACTACCTCGAAGCTCATTAGAATTTGAAGAAACAAAAATAACCTGAATGGTATCATATTGATCCAGGTGGATATTGGTGGCCACCTGCCAAGTCCACTTGGACCCCCACCATATTTTTTTTCAGCTTTTCAATTTCCTTAATTGTAGCATAGTTTACTATTTTTAACAGTTTTCCGTGTCTTGAACTTCCAGAGCCGTTTTGAGGCCCTAAACGACGTTGTTTGGGAAAATTGGGAGTAACATGGCTCCATGGCCTGATGCTTCTCTTCTCAAAGTTACATTTGTCAGATAGATATTTCTAACTAGACATTGTGTGTGTGTCAAACGGAGATCATATGCCAAAGTTATGACCCCGGGAAGTTGATGTACCAATTTACCCAAACGGGGCCCATAGTTTGGGGTTTCATCTTCTAGAGTTAGGTTTTTGGATTTTTAGGGTTTTCCACTGTTTCTCAACAAGAAATAGGCCTTCGAGCCTCATTGTAACACAGTTCAGAGGCATGTAGCCACCACATATCGTCAAAGATAAGCTACCATCACCCTAGCTGGCTTATTTCCATCGTTGTTTGTAAGCATATTTTAGTACTTTACATTAATGAAATGAAGTATTATTTCCACTGCATCTCTGTGTTTAGGGTTATCTCTGTAATTTGTTGCATTCCTGTTTAAATATGGATCATTGGTATCAAAGTGGTATGCTTTTTCTCTGTTTTTCTTTGCATGTCCCCAACAAGGTTGGGATATAAGGAGTTAGGGCTTGAACTGGTTGAGCCTTTGCGAGACCAGCCTCGCAAATTTTGATGACCTCCCATGGTGGATGAAAAGAAAGACGAGGGGGCAAGAGATCTTATCAAAATATTGCTCGAAGAAGCCCTCGAGCAACAAAGGAACATGAAGATGGATAGCTTTGCCCAGATCCTTCAGCGGCTACTCAAGGGTGACACATCGGCTTCCAACAACTACTTTGGAAACACCACACCATTTAAGGTACAAGTTAACTTTGAAATCCCCATATCTGAGGTTCAGATAGATGCAGATGCCATCGATAAATGGTTAAATCTGCTAGAGGGTTATTTTTTTGTTCATGATTTTCGAGTCGAGAAAAGATTATTTTCGCTCTTCTCAAAGCATCCCTCCACGTCAAACACTGGTGGGAAACCTACTGCGAGCAGAAGGATGAAAGTACAACCTCACTATTTTCAGTCGCACCCACTTGGGATTCATTCCAGGATGCCATCAAGGAGCAGTGTTACCCTGTTGGAAGCTATGAGGATCAATACATAAAGTGGACCATGTTGCGGTAGGGGAGGGACCAAGACGTGTTAGAGTTTAACAATATTTTCCATATTGTTCGCACAAAGTTGGGTATCAAGGATTCAGAGCATCATTTGGTACTCAAATACCGCGACTTCCTACACAAGTACATCTAGGAAGAAGTAGAATTCCTGAACATCCCCCCGCTCGGCATGGTACACCGATATGTTGTCAAGGTCGAGCAAAAGTTTAATTAGAAGAAGCGAGACTTTGGATCTACGAATCTAAAGCAAGGGAAAGGTGCCCCCAAACCACAGAACAAAGGAAAAAGCCAAGGCGGGGCAGCCTAAGACAATTCGCCAAAGCTGCAAGCAAAGAACAGCGCAGTGAAACCAGAAAAGCACAAGGGAAAGTGGTGTGAGTTCCATAAGAGCTCCACTCACAACACAAGTGAGTGTCCGGCCAAGCAATCACTGGTCGTTGAGCTAAAAGTTTCAGAATCAGATACATGTTCTGACTCTAAGTCAGAACCCGACAAGGGGAATGACAAAGAGAAGTAGATTATTGATGTGGAGCCCAACGCCAATGTTGCCACCATGAAGAGATAGAAGGAGGAACCCAAAGATCTCGAGGAGGAGGAGTGTCTCTTCCACTCCCAGATGTGGGTAAAGGGCTCTCCGCTATAATTCATTGTCGACAGTGGGAGCTAAAAGAACCTCATTTGGGCAGTGGTTGTGAAGCATTTGGGCTTACCGATCACAACACATCTACAAACATACACTATCGGGTGGCTTCACCAAAGACGGGATCTTTGCGTGAGCCAACAGTGTCGCCTTCAATGCAACATCAAGCCCTTCACGGATGAGGTATTTTGTGACATTGCTCCCCTTGAAGTTTGTGATGTATTATTTGGACAACCATACTTGTGGAAGCGACATGCTGTATATGAATCAAGGCCCCATGCTGTTATTGTTACTTTGGGAAATACGCTGTACAAGATACCGGAGGTTGCACCGCCTACCGCCATCTCTTTGGTTACTACAAAACAATGCAGTAAGCTCATTTCCAAAACTGGAAAATTTGTTTTCCTGATGATATGCCCTCAAGGAAAGAAGAAGACAGTGGTCATGACCTCCAGACAGGGCCCCCCAACACAACAACTATAAATGGACAAGGTCATGGAGGAGTACGATGACATCTTCACCTCCTCCGCAGGGGTTCCTCTGCACTGTCAGGTCAAGCACTCCATTGATCTGACCCTATGTGCACCACTGCCCAATGGACCAATCTATCCGCTCTCCGTTCTAGAGAACGATGAAATCAAGAGGCAGATTTAGGAGCTTCTGCAGAAAGGTGACATCCGTGTGAGTTCATCACTCTGTGGGAGCCCGATCGTGTTGGTACAGAAGAAGGGTGAGACTTGGAGACTCTGTATTGACTATTGGGCGCTGAACAAGATCATTGTCCATAATAGGTACCCGATCCGATGGATTGATGACCTCCTGGGCCAATTGAATGGGGAAAAATATTTCAGCAAGATCGATTTGAAGTCAGGATATCACCAGGTACCAATCAAACCCTCTGATGTGTGGAATACTACCTTCAAAGCCAAGGAGGGCCTTTTCAAATGGTTGGTTATGCCTTTCAGATTGATGAATACTTTTGCAACCTTCATGAGGCTAATGTATAACATCTTGCAGTGATTCACCAACTCATTTGTAGTGGTATACTTGGATGATATTCTGATCTTCAGCGAGAATTGGGAAGAGCACCTCCACCACATTCGACAGCTTCTCCAAAAACTGCGGCAACAAAAGTTACATGCCAATTTGGAGAAATGTACTTTTCGCATGACCCAGGTTCAGTATCTGGGATACATTATTGATGAATAGGGGGTGCATGTGGATCTAGCCAAGATTCAAGTCATTTAGGATTGACCATCTCCAGCCACTTTGACAGAGCTCCGCAGCTTCTTAGGTTTTGCCAACTTCTACCATAGGTTCGTGTTGGGATTTTCTCATATCACTTGTCCCTTTAGTCAAGTCACCAAGGGAGGAGCGAAAGCAAAATTCTTTTGGTTTGAATATCAATCGAAGGCATTCACAGAGTTGAAAGATCACCTCTACACGGCACCAGTGCTCGCATTACCAGACTTGCAACAACCATTTGAGGCGAAGATAGATGCCTTTGACTATGCTATTGGGGCATTCCTTACTCAACACGTGTATCCGGTGGCATATCACAGTGAGACACTTTCAGACACAGTCCAAAAGTATCCCACTTATGACAAAGAGATGTATTCCATTGTGCAGACCTGCGAACAATGGAAGCATTACATTTTGGGGAAGGAAACGGTCATCCACATAGACCACCGACCCCTGCAGTTCATAAAAACCCAACAGAAATTGGTGAATGATTGCCATCAGAAGTGGTCCACATACCTGCAACAGTTCCATTTGAATATCAAGTATAAGAAGGGCAACACCAATAAGGTTGCAGATTGCCTCAATCGACCACCGATCATGACGTTAACCACTGTGCTCAACTCTTATGGGCACGAGGCTTCTAATTGGCCACTTCTCTACAAAAGCGACCCAAAATTCGGCCACACATACGAGACACTCTTGGAGGGTCAGCATGTTCCATATTTCACCTCGAGGATGCCCTGTTATGACCACTGGGTCACCTTTGTGTTCCTTCAAGCAAGCATGCTAAGATGATTAGGAAAGCACACTACAGTCGGGCTACTAGGCATTTTGCGGTCGAGAAAACAATGGCAGTGCTGCAGAAGTATTTCTGTTGGTCGAATCTTTGATGAGATGTCGGGAAGTACATAAGATCATGCATTGCCTATGCCATTGCCAAACCGTCCATCAAAAATCAAGGCCTCTATACCCTGCTGCCTACCCCTAGTCGACCTTGGGAATCCATCTCCATGGATTACATGTCAGGCCTTACTTCCACTAAGCATGGAAATGACTATGTTTTTGTGGTCGTCAATAGGTTCTCGAAGATGGCCATTATGGTGGCTTGCAAAAAGAATATCACAATAGAAGCCACTGCTAAACTCTTCTTTGAACGAGTGTGGGTACACTTTGGGATCCCACAGTCTATCATCTCAGATCAGGACAATAAATTTCTCAGTACATTTTGGTCCAATCTCTGGTCAACGCTGGACACCAAACTCGCTAAGTCCATGGCGTTCCATCCTCAAACTGATGGCTAGACAGAGGTTGTCAACAGGATGATCATATACATTCTTTGCATGTACAAATCAAAGCATCCACACACATGGGATGAGAGCTTCCCCTATGTTCAGCACAACGACAACCGGGCTCTTCACAGCTCGACTCGCCATAGCCCTTTTCAGGTGGGCTTGGGATTCTAGCCACTATGTCCCATCAATGTGGCCATGCCATCTGTAGCTACTCACGCAGATTCGACTCATGTTGAGTTCGAAACAGATAAGACAACCAACTTCATTGAGGATATCCAACATATTCGCCAACAGGTCCATGACATTCTGGAGAAATCAAATGCCAAGTACAAGTAGCGACATGATCAACATCGGGTGCCACACAAGTTTCAGGTGGGCGACAAAGTCTGGTTGCATTTGCAAAAGGAACGCCTTACCAGAATATATTGGAAACTCATACCACTCTGATATGGCCCTTACACCATTACTAAGGTTGTGGGAGACGATGTGTTTGAGCTTAGCATTCCCCCATTCCTTGGCCTGCACCTAGTGTTCAATGTGGACCACCTTTGGCCATACTTTCCACCATTACTAGACACATCTAACATTGCAGAACAACTCACACCCACAAAGTTAAATCCAGATTGCATGGAACAACCTGCAACTGATCAAATCTTGGAAACACAGAGCAAGCACACTCATCAACAGAATATCCAACTGTATTGAGTTGTCAAAGCAGGCCAAACCCTCACCAGGGACCAAGTTCAGCAGAAGTTTCATCATCTCATGGAGGAATTGAACGCAATGGGGACCACTGCTTCCTAAGGGGGGGAGGAATGATCCAAGTGGATATAGGTGGCCACCTGCCAAGTCCACTTGGACCCCCACCATTGTTTCTTTTATCTTTTCAGTTTCCTTAATTGTAGCACAATTTACTATTTTTAGCAGTTTTTCGGGTCCTGAACTTTCGGAGCCATTTTAAGGCCCTAAATGACGATTTATGGAAAACCCGAGAGAAAAATGGATCAATGGACCGATGTTCCTCTTCCCAAAGTTGGACTTTTCAGATAGATCTTTCTAACAAGATATTGTGCACGTCAAACATAGATCATATGCCAAAGTTACAACCCCGGGAAGTTGATGTACCAATTTACCCAAACGGGGCCCATAGTTTGGCGTTTCATCTTCTAGGGTTAGGTTTTTGGATGTTTATGGTTTTCCATTGTTTCTTAACAATAAATAGGCCTTCGAGCCTCATTGTAACACAGTGCAGAGGCATGTAGCTGCCACATCGCTTCTCAGAGATAAGCTACCATCACCCTAGCTGGTTTATTTCCGTTGTTGTTTGTAAGCATATTTCAGTATTTTACATTAATAAAATGAAGTATTATTTCTAGTGCATCTCTGTGTTTATGGTTATCTCTGTAATTTTTTGTGTTCTTGTTTAAATTTGGATCACATACTCACTCTCTTAAGGAAAGGTATGATTAACTAAAGGAGAAAACGGGTCAACTTTTTTATTGACCTGTTGATTTGGGTCAGGTATAGACTCATAGGATTCACTTTCAGAGAGAGTGGGTTTGACCGATGGTTTATTTTGGTCATTCAATTCATCAAATAGTGAAGGATTAAAGGAAAGTCTCCTATAACTAGATGAAAGTTGCTGCGGAGAAGCAGGACGATTATCCAAAACTTTTTTGGCTTCATCCAGATAGCGATCACAAAGGTGAATGGGCTGATTCCCTTCACATAACCTACAGGGAAATTTAACTTTACCCTTCTTTCCATGAAATTTACTACCATTAGTTGATGGCGTGTCACCAACATGATCTCCAAAAGTTTATGACACAGGATGATGTGAATGGGAAGACCATACTTCTAAGATCTGAGGAATATCAGGACAATTTCGAAGAAGATGGTCTCCCATACAAAGTTTGCATGGATATAAAACTTTGTGAGGCTTAATGGATGGTTTCTCATGAGATGTTGCATTCAAAGCAATGGTTGCTTGGTTTCTCCTCCGCTGAATTTGCTTCTTCTTCTTCTTAGCCACCTGGTTACTAATACCAATACTTTCACCAGGCGAAAAGGAAGAAGGCAAAGGGTCAACTTTAGGATCAACTGGAGGTTCATTTTTTCCAGTTGGAAGAGTACTTGATTGTGGATAAATCATGACATTTTGAACCAAGGAGGTTGAAAACAACCATATTGGCAAGCTAGTGGTAAATCCCGGAAGGGACAATGTAGCCATATAAGGAGCACCAATATTTCCAAAAGGAGGAAAAGGACTAGGATTACCATCAAACGGAATTCCTTGATCAGTGGACTCCCGATTTTTCGCCATATGTTTCAGCCTAAGATCAACTAAGGAGTGAGCATGGAGGATGTTATCCACGGTCAATTAATTTTATTTTAATCAAAGTAACATAACAAAACAATAGAGGGATAATCTAGTCAAAAGGTTTACCATGCAACTGTGAACTACAGAGTACCTCCCGGTGAACCGAAAAGTACAGGCAGACAATCTCCTCGAATGCTATGTTCGGTGTATCATAGTGTACAAGGCAGACGACTTGGTTAGCTAAGGATGGATATCAACCTAGTTTTGTCCTCCCATATATATCCAGACGTATGTGGAGGCCTAATCCATATAAGTGTTGTCTAATGCAAAATCGCATAGTGAGAGCATTCCCATATACTTTACGTATTGTAACACCGCCCTATATACCCAAATGTACGTGGATGAGCTACGATATACTCACGTACGTGGAATGAGGTATCACACTCGGGATGTATTGCAGATAGGTTAGCAACAACTGCTTTGTTTTATGACGCCGGAACATGTCTCTAACCTAGAACCACTAAACGTTTTTCATTAGGTGACAATGCTTTATTACGTAAATTCAAATAAATTTTAAGTTGATCTTCTTTAGAATTTTCCTTTCAAGTTCACCACGTGATATATTATGAAATTCCTAGGAATGAAACTATCATGATAAGAATTATTTCTATTCAATTTAATGATGAAAATATTAGCTACTAGGGATAGAACAATCAGATTTCTTTTGATCAAAGGGCAAAGAGCACAATCTAATGCGAATTCCCTAAACTATTCTTACAAGTACACACAAACTTTTTCAATGCAACATAAATGTATTTCTTTTCAATTTCGTTAATGTGAATGTGAACAGAAAGGAAACTAATGCACATACAATCAATCAATCTTTAACAAGAACAAATACTTTATGACAGTTCTATTTCGAAGGAAAAGAATACTTTTACGACATTTTCTTTCGAACAAAGATTAATCAACTATATTCCAACTTTGACTATAGATCGATAATGAAAAAGAAAACAATTAAGAAACATTAATCAATTAAGTCAAAGTAGGGCTAGCAAAGGAGATAGAAACTTGTTTTCTGAGACATGATATTCATTGATCAATCAACAAACAAACAAATAGAGAAAAGTTGGTAATAACTCATTCCAAAGGTGGGAAACTGAACCTAGGAGGATTAGCACAGCCCTGAATGGGAGACAGTGTGCTTCAGAGAATTGTCCCTAAGCCAAGAGTGCTCTGCAGCGCATTATGTCCCTCACAAGCCTGTGCTGGTGACAGTGAGCCATTTCAAAAGGCAATTTGACACAATTTTACAAAAAATTCAATACAAAAGAGTTGAAATACAATCAATGAACACAAATAGGGTCTGCAAGAATGTTGTTAGGCCCTTATACTACTAGTGTAACCCCTTATTATTATTAGTACAACCCCCTTATTATATTTTTGTACCCATGTAGTCTCCATATTGTTACTATTGTGCTCCATAGAAACCCACTATTGTTATTATTGTGCCCTTATATTATTATTGTTATGTCGGCTTTGATTATATTATGACCCTTTAGACTCCTATATATAGAAAGGAGGTCTTTTCATTTCTATCATCCAAGAGTTGTTCATTTATGTAATGTAAAGGAGGTTTCTCCCTCGAAGAGGCTAAATTCTAAGGCGTTGATCTATCTTTTCTATCTTTTTAGTGCGTTGGTTTCATAACATTTTGGTATCAGAGCTTTGGATTCTAGGGTTTCGCTGCTCCAAATAGGTCATCGTGACATTTTCGCTATAATTTTTTTTTTTGCGACGTTTCAGAAGCTAAAAAAAAGCCCATTTGAGATGAAATCGAACTAAACCTAGGATCCAAATTTCAGATCTTTTCACACTATATTTGTGGAGATATGATCTGAAGAAGTTGGTCTTTTTGCATACTCCTGAATTACATTCCAAACAGGTGACCTGGGGAAAATCATCATAAAATTCTCTCTAAGCATCAGATTGAAATTTCGTAAGAAGGTACAGAAAGAGGATGGATTGTAGTTTCTTGTATATATTTTTCAGAGCCAAAGGTCGAAACAGTGACTCGTGACACGTCGTACAAGTTCGCTATACTGAACTAGTCTATAATTAGGTCACTGTGGGAGATTTGGCATAACTCTTCCTTGGAGAATCCAATTTGGATCAGACTGGTGGCATTGGAAAGAGAACACAAAGGGCTACTACGCGTCACAATTTCAGAACTGGAAGATCTGAAATTACAGAGTTACAGTAGTTTCAAGATCGAGCTCCTAAAATCAAGAAAAAATGAGATGAATAATTTTGATGGCAAGGATCCGGTAAATTGGATACTACAGATGGAGAAATATTTTGATCTACATGGTGTACCACTATTACAAAAGGTATGTATTGCATCTTATTATTTAGAACCGAATCAATTTTTATGGTATAAAGGGCTTTGTTCTCGTAAACCATTTGTTACGTGGTCAATTTTCATGGAGGAAATGATAGCACATTATGAGGCTACAAAGAGAAACACCTTCTTTAGCCAATTGATAAATCTCAAACAAAAGTTTGCAATGGAAGAGCAGATTGAGGAATTTCAAAAATTTAATGTATGGGAAAATGATATTCTAGAGAAGAAGAGGATTGATGTCTCCATGGGGACTTTAAAGGATAACATTCAACATGAGGTTCGTCTTTGGGAACTTGATTCATTGGAGAAGACATTTAGGTTGGAAAGAAAAGTGAAAAGCAAAATTATGGAAACAATGAATTCTACCCCTCAAAACTGTAAACATGGAAGTGTTGTTTCTCCTAGCCTTCCACAACCTACAAGGGTGACACCACGACAATTGAAAGAAAAAAGAGAAAAAGGGATTTGTTACAATTGTGATAGCAAATGCACTAAAGGCCATAAGTGTGCTGAGAAGAAATTATTTTACATAGATTATGAAGAGGAGGAAGAAAAGGATCAAGAAACATCAAAAGAAGAGGATATACACCAGGAACCAACCCCAAAGAAAGAAGAAATGAATCCGACCATATCTTGTAAAGCATTGGCAAGAATTACCACTCCTAAAACTCTCAAGATAGAAGGACATATCAAGAAGAAAAAGGTTCAAGAAGTGAAAGATCACATCAAGAAAGAAGAAATGAGTCCAACCATATCTTGTAATGCATTGGTCAGAATTGACACTCCTCAAACTATCCAGATAGAAGCACATATCAAGAAAAAAAATGTTTAAGAAGTGAAAGATCACATCAAGCATCAAGAAATGAATTCGGCCATATCCTGTAAAGCATTGGAAGAAATTACCACTCCTCAAACTCTTAAGATAGATGGACATATCAAGAAGAAAAAGGTTCAAGTAGGGAAAGATCACATCGAGCATCAACATGTTCTCCAACTTTTAAAGGATAACGTCACTTTGGTGCAAAATCAAATGAAACAATAGGTAGATCAACATTGTAGTGAAAAATGTTTTGATGTAGGCGATTAGGTATTTTTACTGCTACATCTCAAGCAAGCTATTTATGAGAAAGAAATGTTGGCAATACTACATGCACTTAGAAATTGCAACCTTACCGAAGAGGAAGACACTTCAAGGTAAAAATGGATAATGATAGTCTTAAATACTTTTTAGAACAACTATTATCTTTAGAAGAACAAAAAAAAGGGGTCAAAAATATGTTGGGTTATGACTTTGACATCATCTATAAAAAAGGGAAGCAAAATTTTGTTGCAGATGCACTCTTAAGAAATGATGAGGATGTGGAAGCATTGTTTTGTGCTATTTCTACTATCCAACCAGATTGGATAAATGAAGCAAGGGATGAATGAAATAAGGACGAAGAATTATGGCCACTCATTCAAAAGTTATAGAATATCCCAATTCAATCAATATTGCCACAACTTGAAGAGGAAGGAAAAATCATATTGGAACCTGGAGCAGTCACAAAAACTAGAACCTGACAGCTACAAAATCAATCAGTTTTAGACTATCTCATCAAGTGGAAGAACTTACCCACTGAAGATTCCACATGGGAGGACAAGAATTTTATACAGAAGCATCAAGAACTACTCAAGCGTTGAAGACAACACTTTTCAAAGGAGAGGGGCATGTTAGGCCCCTAGATACTACTAGTGTAACCCTTTATTGTTATTAGTACAACCCCCTTATTATATTGTTGTAGCCATGTAGTCCCCATATTGTTACTATTGTGCCGCATAGAAGCCCACTATTGTTATTATTGTGCCCTTAGATTATTATTGTTATGTCGGCTCTGATTATATTATGACCCTTTAGACTCCTATATATAGAAATGAGGTCTTGTCATTTGTATCATCCAAGAATTGTTCATTTATGTAGTGTAAAGGAGGTTTCCCCGTCGAAGAGGCTGAATTCTAAGGCATTGATCTATTTTTTCTATCTTTTTGTGAGCTGGTTTCATAACAAATGTCCTAGGAGGTGGATAAGTTACTAGGAAAAATGATCTTCCCCAGTGGAATTGCCAATTTGTTTTGGAGAATTTGGTATCTACGGATAAATACTAATTCTCTAGATAACTAGCCATATCTAGAACAACAGTTTAAAGCATTTTAGCCTTTTCCTATAAGCAATAGCTAAGACAAAGAAGATGAGAAGAGCTACTTGTAGTTCCGCTTTCCTCTTGTCTTCTTTGTATCGATCCTGTCGCTCCTTCCCGTACTTAACACGCTTGAGAAGTACCTGTGAAACACAAATAAAAGACAAAGAATCAATCAAAGAAAAATATCTATTGAATACAAGAGAATGGAATTACATACATTTCACACAAGAAGCATTATAAGACAATACAAACATATGGGAGAAGGGTTCAAATGCTTTATTGAATAGAACAAGGAATTACAACCATTGTGTCTGATTCAAAGTCATTCCTCCAGCTTGGATCCCATCCTCATCACATCAAAAGCATAACAAACTTGTAGCATTACAATACTTGATTCAAAGTCAATTCTCATAGCAACACTATCTCCTTACAATTCAACATAATCCAGCTTCTGATCACTTAGATGAGTGGTCAATTTATAGGGAGATGAAGGAGGTTTTGTCATAAATAGTGGTATTGAATGGCCTTCCATTCTTAGAATTAGCTCCATGGAGGAATGGATGAGAGGATAAGATGTTAATGGATCCTTATCCTATCCAATTTCAAACTCATAGGAGGGGATAAGAGGTGGGATCCTTCTACATTGATCTAGAACCAAGGAATATTCCGAGAACCCTATAAAAATTTTGCTCAATCTCGCCCAGTGAAAGTAAAAGTGGGCCTCAGTGCTCTGTAGAGCACCATTGCATGGGCCTAAGTGCTCTGCAATGCACCCTTACTTTGGCCTACCTGTGCTGGTCCTTCAAGGAGTCATTTCAGGATGTCTTCAAGCCATGCAACTGTCTGGGAAGGAGGCATTCAATAGGTTGAGTTGTTTAGGGCATGTAGTAACTGAAAATAGGGTTTGATGAGCCCTAAAACATTGATCTATATGATGGGAGTGATGTGCCCAAATGGATCTATAACAAGTGGTCGAGCTCTTTCACAACTAGTATAATGTTAAACACTCCACTTCTTCGCTTCATCTTAAATTTTTCACATGCTTGCTTTATTTTAATTTTTTTCCATGCTCACTTGAAATGTTTTCTCACTTGCTTGCTTTATTTTAAATTTTTTCCATGCTCACTTGAAATGTTTTCTCACTTGCTTGGATATTGTTTCTACAAATTTTCTCAGTTGAGAAAGGCTACGATATAATTTTGGCTACCCATTATATGCTCAATGTCAAAATCAAAGTTTGAAAAGAGAGCTTTCCATCTAGTAAATTTTTCTTCACTTTATTTTTTAATTTATTTGTTTAGGACCTTTTTAGCTAAAGCATCTGTTCTCAAGAAAAATATTTTATTTACTAGGAAGATGTCAAATTTATTGACTGTTTAGAGCAACCTTGATCTCTTTGTCTATAGTTGCATAATTTTTCTCTCCTTCTTGCTATGTTCCTAAAGCAAACTGAATAATTTATTCTTTATTCTTCTTAGCACCATGACTTACCTGTTTGAGGACTACTCCCCATCTTACTTCACTAGCATCAGAATCGACAATTTTGGGGATTTCATCATTAGCAACATAGAGTATGGGGAGATTTCACACCTTTTCTTTGATATTTATTACAGCATTAGTATGGGCTTCAGACTAAGTTGGAGAATTTTTTGACAACCTTGCATTTTGTATCTTCCTATATTTGGCATAGTATTTGTAGAAATGACTTACATCATTTAGGCTTCCCAAGAACCTCTAGAGTTGCATTTTTTCTGTTATTTTATCAGGAAACTTATCAACAAATTCCAGTGCATGCTATTGCAAGGCTATCTTTCCATTAGATAGTGTGTGTGCCAAAGACTTTATTGGGGTTTTAAACAACTCCATATTATTCTTGGAGACTACCAAACCAACATCCCTTATAACTTGGAGAAATTCCTAAAATGTTAAAAATGTTCTTCAACTGAATCTGAAAAAAACAAAAATATCATATATATACACAATGAGCCAATCAAAGTAGGGTTTTATCACATTATCCATTACCCATTAAAAAAAAATTGGTCCATGGTTTAGTCCAAAAGGCATCACATTGCACTCATAACGTCCTGGAGGAACACTGAATGTAGTTTTGAATTTGTCATTTTCCTTGATCACTACTTCTCAAAATCCTAACTTCATGTCAAACTTAGAAAATATTCTAGCTCCATTAGTTCGATTTACAATACTAGATTTGTGAGTAATAGTATATGTATCATCTTCTATAACTTGGTTCAATGTTTTGTAATTTATGACAAGTCTCAGGACGCCGCTAAGTTGTTATAAATGCTTATTTACATAGAGTCCATAGCAGTTCCAAGGGCTCTTCGATTCTTTGATTAGTAACTTTTCTAAGATTCCCCTTATTTCTTCTTAATAAAGCGCTTGAGATTCAATGTTCATTGGTATGGCTCGGCTCTTGCACGGTTTACCTTCATAGGATGATTTGTATGGGATTTCAATATAATTCTTTCTTCTTTTCCAAAATGTAGTAGGAATCTCAGAGCAAACTTGATCATCAAATTATTTTTGCAATCCCTGTATTTTTTCTTTGATTTCTTCCTTTTGAAATTTCTCTTCAATTTTCAAGTTGGATTTGAATTTTTTAAGCTCTTGGATCTTTTTTTGTTTCTTCTTTATAGTTTCAGCACTTTGACCATGGTTGACAATTGTGGAGTAGATACAAATGGAAGGATAACCCTGGTCCATGTTCTTGTTTTGTTCATCCCCAGAAAAGAAGGAATTGTTACGAAGTATCCTACCTTATCATATTTTGTTCCACTAGAACCATGATGTTCTACGGCTACAAGAAAAGGTGTCTCTAAGATGCAACCTACTAGGATGTCTGCAAATAAAAATTTCATATCTAGGTAATAATGATCAAAACATAGGGTTGCCTTAGGAACTTCATAATCGATTTTCATTGATATATTCCCTAGTCCAACAACAGAATAGTTTGAGTGAACCCAATAAAGACTGGGAATGAATTCCTTTTTAAGAATATTTAGGTCAGAGCCTAAATCTATTAGAGTTTTCAATTTGAAACTCTATCCTTTGATTCTTAGCTTAATGAGGATATGATACTTTTGATGTTGAATAGAAAGTATCCTCATTACATTTAATCCTTCAATGTGTTGTGTATAAAACATGTTGATATTTGGATTTTCTTCAAAATCTTCTAAAGGGGGACTGGTATCTGGTCAAGTTGCATGAGCTAAGATTTGGTATCTTTCAGTTCCTGCCTGGCCCATTCATCTATGTGGCAGGTTAGTTCTAAGGCTTATTTTTTTGTCTTAATTTATACCACTTCTCTTTTCAAGTTATTTATTTCTTTCCCCTAATCATTTATTGTATGTGGTTGTGTCCTCTCATTTCTATTGTTCCTTCTAAATGATTTTGTATTTATTTCAAAACTTGCATCAAAAAAATTAGCTTTCTAACTTGGGCAGTAGGCATTTTGAAGGACTTGCAGGATTTTTGCATTGTCTGTAAAAACAAATCTAATAGTGTTATCTTAATATATGTTTCAGGAAGGGATTTGATTTGTGTTAGCATTTGGGCATCTCCATCTCCTCCTATCTGAGCCATACAAACTTTTAGCTTCTGAGGAGGTGTTTATTCTTCATCTATGTCTTCTTCTTCACTACTTCTAGTGATTCTTTCATTCCTTCAATTACAAATATCTGAATTTGTGCAAGAACATCCATTAGTAATCAAAAAATCTTCTTGTTCAATATCAGAGAAATGTTCTGAATCAATATCAAAATCTGAAGTTTCTGGGATGGAATCACAACACCCTTCATTTAAGATATGAACATATTATATTTTAATATGAAAGGGGTTGTGTGGGCACTAGTTTGTATTGTGCCTATTTTAACCACATCTACTACAATGGACAATAAATATTTGTTGGGAACTTTCACCCCTTTTAGTTTTCATTTTAAAAAATTATTGTGATCTCTTTATTTTTCCCTTTTTTGAGGCTTCTTCTTGTGGGCACATATTTGTTGTATTCCCTCGTCATCCACATAGCCAACAAATGAATTTTTTTTGCCTTTTTTTCTTAATTTTTAATTTATGTCCTCATGACTATAGTAATTTGTCCTTGGGGCTGTCTTGAACTTCCTCTTCCCTTTTTGTGAAAAAGGTCTTGATTTGTTCTTTGTGTTCTGCATTTTCTTTAAAAATTTCCTAACCTTTCCACTTCTTCTGATAGGATATTCAATGGCTAGGCTATATTTTTCACATATCGATTTACTATCTAGAAATCTAGACATCTTTTGGCTTAATTTACTAACTTTCACATTTGTGCACAATCCAACTAAAGAGCTCGTAATCATGCAATATATATCTTCCCATGTATATAATTCAAATGATTTTTTGAAATGTCCTGTGCTTTTATATATTCCACAAACTTAGTAGGTAAGGAAATAAGATATACATGTTTCCATAATATATTTTTGTTGTATTTTACTTCATAAAGTCTTTGCATCCATTCTCTATGGAAATCATCGTATTGTAACATTTTTTTGCGCTTCACGTTCATGAGGATGGTTGAATATTTCTCTGTTATTTCTTGTTCTTTCCCACACCAATGCTCTAATATAAGTGTAGTTAGAGCACCTATCTTTTTGTTTCGAGGAGTCCCATCTTCTTTGAAAACTATATCACTAGCTTCATATTTCAAAATTTCTTTTTCCATTTTTCCACTAATGGTAGGAGAAGATTCTCCTTCCCACCATTTTGCTAATGCTCATATGAAGCATTGGATTATTGATTTGCATGTTTCTATCTCTTATTTTCCTTTCATGCACATTATTCTATAGGACACAAACATTCTATCAATCATTGGCCTAATTTTTCCTACTTGTCAATATTCCCTTCAAAACAATATTCATTTTGAAAAGATTGAACTTCAACAAGTTTTCCCTTGCCATACAAATCTGGTGCTGGCGATCTACATGAATGAGGTGGAAAAGGTTCTCTAGCTGGGAGCATAAATATTTTGGACAGGCTGAGTGAATATGTGTGTCAGAGGGATGGCATTGTTCTTTTCTTTATGGATTCTTGAAATATTTTCTATGTTCTCATCAATATTTGTAACAATTTTCCCTACTGCAGAGAAATTTGCTTCTAATCCTTCTGTTAACTCTTCTTTGAATCTTTCAGTAGTTGTTGCATCTCTTACTACCAAACTTTTAGTCTCTCAAAGTTTTTCTCTGATTTCTCTGACCTTTAGATTTAAATTATTCATTAAAGAGACTACTGAATTTACAAACACTTGAAGGTTGTCTGTATGTTTCTTTCTATCATAATCATTTGTACCATAAACATAAGTTGTCATGCCTCTTAGAGCAATATTTTTCCATTTTACTTGCTATGAAACTGTTTGAATTTTTCTATCAATATCAAGTAGTTGAATTTCTTCTTTAACGCCAGAGGAAGAGCTGTGGACTATTTTTCTTCTTCCTCTAGTACTATCCCTCTAAATGGGTGAAATGAGGAGGTAGACTCAATTTTTTGGCCATCTAGGATTTTCCAATTGTGCCTAGGGGTGTTTGATTCTACTTCAGACTTCTTTCCTGTCTCTAATATTTGTATGTCATCTCTTCTTGTTTGAATTCCCAAACAAAGAAATATATCCAACAATTTTCTTTCAGCTTGAATCTTTTCCATTCTAAGACTAGCTTGCTTTTAACTTCTTATGGAGTTATTGCATTAAACTGGATTGATTCAGGGTGAGTGTATAAATCCCAGTTTATCATTTTCTTCATCCAATTTTCATCTACTTGCAATTTCTTAGCTCCCTTCACGAGTGAGAAGAATTTATGCATCTCTGGGATTGAAGGTAACCTTATATCTTCTGGGATTGGATCACTGAATCTACATTATGGGATGATAGAGTCAGCTTGTTCTATGTAGCCAAGTCCATATTTGGGGTGCCTGGAGGTCTGTAGTAATTGAATATTTCTTGTAGTCTTGGATCCAAAGTTTCCGAAGATGGCATATGATGTATCATTAATACATAATCATCATGCGGAAAATGAATGTTTGCATACTTAGGATGTCGAAAGGGATTAACAAAAGTAGATGCACGTGGTGGAACATTAGTTATAGGATTGTGATTTTGATGCTCAAATTGGATTATTAGTAGGTATTCACCACACTGGGCTATTAGACTCTATAAAGAAATAAGTTGAGTACAATAAGGACATTTAATAGAATACATAACTAGGCCTAAAGATTGGGATCATTGTTGTAATGGACTAAGTACACATGGTGGTTAAGGTGTTTTAGATGGGAATGAAATTATGGCAGGACTCTGAGTGAACTTCGAGCAAAGATGAACTTTGTGCATAATTAAAATATGGAACAATATGAGAGAGTTACAATTCAAAAAAATCTTTTATTCATGGTACATACCAAAACAAATTTACAAACTCAAACAGAGTCACTAAAAATCCCACCACTTTAGGTTCACACCAATAAATTTGATTGATATTTTGTGAGAAAAATCATAATATTTCACACTATAGTTTCAAACCTCAATTAAACATATAATCTGGATAAAAAACAGACTCTCTAAAAATCCCACCACTTTAGGTTCACACCAATAAATTTGGTTGATATTTTGTGAGAAAAATCATAATATTTCACACTACAGTATCCACCTCAATTAAACATATAATATGGATTAAAAAATGCGCACCAAAAATTAGAAATACTAAGCATTTCTATTATTTCAAAGATATGAATATATTTTTGGATTTATATTTGTAGGTGAATATTGAGAATCTCTAGATTAGAAACAAAATATTTATAGAGTTTGCACATTCTTAATAGCTTAAATAATTTATAAAATAATAATAATAAATAGTTGTTTTTTAATTAGAATGGGAAACAATAATTTTTATTATATATGTGATTTTTATATTTAAAATATATTTTTAAATATTTAAATAAACTCACTACTTTAATTAAATTAAGATACTTAAATTACGCAAACATTACCATTACAATTAAAATTCTAACAAATTTTTAACTGATTTAAACCACAGGTTAACTGATACAAAAAATATATATAGATATTAAAACAAACTTTCCAAACATGAACTATTACCGAGGCTGATAAAAATGCCAACTTGAAACGATTAGTCACTTCCAAACATTCCAGTTCAAGTTAACATTAGCATCCAACAAAATGCTTCCACGTTTGCCAATAAAATGCAGGTGCATAATGTTTGCTGACGTGGTGTATTTAGTTCTGAGCGTGGGCGAGAAGAAAATGTATGTGGGAAATCCTGCGTACTAATTAATTTTCGTTGGCCAAGGTAATATGCGTGACAGGACGTGGTCCCTTGCAGAAAAGCAGGTGGAGAAATAAAATAAAAATCGAAAGGACGACCCAGCGGTGAGATTGTTTAGGGAGGAAAAGCGTTTCGCAGTGTCTTGCATCACTAATTTTTGTATCGAGCCGCACAGTGGTTAAATTTGGACACCATGTAGGACAAGATTGTAGTAACAGTTATTGATAAATTTAAAAAAAAAATTACATGATTATATATTTTTATATTTTATCCTCAACCAAATTTATTTATATGAAATAAATTAAATTTTTAAAATAAATGATAAGTAGTGTTGTAGCTCAAATTGACCCAACCAATTTGAGTTTTGTCAACTTTTTTATGTGGGTTAAATATTCTTGTAGTTTGAAAACTATTCCATTTCTAAGTGCTTTCATTTTCCCTAGACTAGAAAAGTATGAGGTTTTCTTTGGCTAGAGAGTGCCAAGAGATCAGAGTCAGGGCTGGAATTTCAAATCCCCTCTGCCCGTCAAATGAAAATTTGACGACGTTTTTGAACTTTTCATGCCCTTCATTTTACGTTCTACTCAAATTTTTGAGTGTCAATCTTCCCTTATCTAGAAACTAATCTTACATTTCAGTGTCCATTAATCTCCCTCTCAAAGTGCCTTGTTTTCCTAAGTTAACATAAGTGTTTTTAAATAGCATGCAACCATACCTTTAAGACTTTATGAGAATTTTTAGCTTTTGAATTAATAATTTTGATTATATACTTAATTGTTAACACTTAAAGAACACTAAAAAAAACCACATGATTAAGATGATAAAAATCCTCAATCACCATTATTAAATGAAAAGTTGGAAAATAATAACACATTGTAAAAGTATGACATTTAAAAAGACAACATCCCTCCTAATCAATAATAAATATTGATATGATGAGGAAAGAAGTTGGAAAGTAAGTTGTAACAATATCTTGATTAAATAGAGCATTTAATAGGCCTCACTCGATACATTATAGATCAATTACTCAATTCTCCTTTCGGTGGTAATGTGAATATGGATTTTATACTTTTTTCCTTGTACATTGATGATTTCAATTAGAAATACTTTTGATGGTTTCATACTTTTGAATGTTTATGATAAAATGATGAGGCATCATGCTCTACAAACATTAGGAGCAGGAGAACATGTTAGATGTAATTAGCTTCGAGTGTTCAACTACTTTAGTATCAATTTTAAATCTCTCTATTAAAAGAAAAAGACAATATATAAATATATATGAAGAGTGCATTTAATCTTCAATCTAAGTATTTGTTATAAAAAAGGAAGAGTGCATTTAATCTTCAATCTAAATATTTGTTATAAAAAAGAACCTCAACAACTAGTTACCAGTGGCAGTGGCAGCCTGGCAGGACACAAAATGTTTCAGTCAAAAATATAATCTCATGTATTTTATAATATATGGATTTATATGTGTAAGTATCATATTACATACAATAGATATTTAAATGTCATCTCAAAAGGAAGCGTTTGGACAAAGTGAGTAGACAATCAAGCTTTCAAAATATACTTTGAGTTTTCATTTCTGGATAACATAACATGAAAATTAGTTTACTGTGATTAATAATAGAAGCAGAAATATGTCACCAGTAAAAATTTGTTTGAATCAACTGTAATAATGGTTTCCAGCGATTGCAATAGTAATTTCTAAAATCAACTAGAATAATCATGGGTTTCAGACGTGGTAATTAAATTGAATTAAGGAAGGTGGAATAAGCACTGTTTGAGCTTGCAATGACATAAATGTGAATGCTTGAAACTATAATAAATCTTTCGCTTTCCACACTATAAATAAAAGTCAAAAGCTAGAGATTTTTTTACACAAAACAGAACATTTAAAATATGGTTAAAAGTAATATGATACATAGCAAAGTTGACTGAATGATGTACAGATTCCGACTTAAAAGAAAAGTGTTGCGGAGGACTCCTGTTGTAGTCTGGCTTGTTTGTAAAAGATTTCACGATTCAGAAAACGAACCCATCAACAACCTTGCCTATATAGAAGCTGCGCCAATATCACAATGTCGAGGCCACCTGGAGTTTCTAAAATTCAAGCCGCGAATGCCGAGACATGATAAACAAGGCAGGAATGCAATCGATATCTACCTTTCCCTACTCCTCTCGTTCGTCCTTCTCTCCTCTTTCAAAACCAAAACCCTACACTCTACGAAGTTGGAACTCTGTTGTGTACCGGTCCCTGGCTAGCATTACTAACTCAAAACAGGTATCATAAATTTTGACGGTTGAAATCCAAATATAAACGTCATTTTGACAGGTTGCAAATCTCTCATACACGTCAAACTTGACGTGGAAACATTTACACTTACCGTCAAATACGTCCTAGAATTCAAAATACGTCCTACAGGACGTCAAATTCCAGGCCTGATCAGAGTGTTAACAAATTTGATACACAATGATTAGAACATTAAAATGAATGAGACAACTATACAATCATTTTTCATTAAACAAATTTGAACATACCTGTGAATGTACATGTCTATTAGCAAAATCTATGAGAGATTCTGTACGCAAATCCAACCATCTTCATGTGAATTCGGGTGTTTTTTTTAGAACATTAGCCCACAAGAAAACAACTTGCAGAGCTATATTATGTTGGCCATTGACAATGAAAACCTATTTTCCCCTTATATAATTAAAATTAGCTTGCAGACAACTATCCTATATAAATACCCTGTTTAAATCTAAATAACGTGTTTGTTCTTTAAATATTATAATAATGAATTGAATCTAAACCATACATTAAACATTATATTGATCATCTAAATCTTTAACATATTAAACACTATATTGATCATCTAAATTTTTAAGGTCCTATTTAAATCTAAATAACTTGTTTGTTCTTTAAATATTATAATAATGAATTGAATCTAAACCATACATTAAACACTATATTGATCATCTAAATTTTTAAGGTAGTTTCAATTTACATGTAAATATTTAAAATAATAAAATATTTATTTCAAATTTCTTAAATTTTAAAAACATATAATTTTTATATATAAATAAATATATACTAATAATTAAAAAAAAAAATCTATATAACTAACACAATCACATTTACCAATGTGTTTATATAGGGCGTCCATGAAACATATATACAAACCACATTTTCCAATGTTGTTGATATAAGTCGATAAGCTTATATCAACGACATTAATAACTATTATGGGTATCTTTTTAAACACCAACTATTTATGATTATTATAACTATATAATAATCATAATAATAACAAGCATATCAATAAAATCTTAAATCAAATAGGAATAAAATCTTAAATCAAGCTAAATAATTCATTTCTATAAGTACCATAGACCAAAGTTTGGTCTCAGTTGTCATCATCATCATTTTATGATTATTATATTAATATAATAGTAATAATATTAGATTATCATTATATTATTATAATAACATAATTATTATTATATTATTATAATAATGATTAAAATTATAAAAATAATAACAGCATATTATTATTATTATTATAAAATAATATATTTATTATTATATTATAATAATAATAATATTATATTATAATTATAATATTAATATTAATCATAATAATATTAATTAGTAATAATAATATATAATAATATTATATAATCATTACATTATTATAATAATATAGAAATATAAGTATTATTATATTATTACAAAAATAATATAATAGCTATTATATTAAAAACAATAATAATTATATTATAATAATAATAATAATAATAATAATAATATTAACTCATAATAACAACTCGGATTTAATAATAGAATGGTGATAAAGGAATTATTATGTGTAATTTTTTAAAAACCAACTATTTATGATTATTAATAACTATATAAATAATAACTATTTATATATTTATGATTATTATATTAATATTATTATAATAATATAAACTCATAATAATAATAATAATAATACAAGAGATTAATAAAGCTGACCATGATTGATATTATAAACCCAAAGGATTAATACTAAAACCCCAATGGATTATGAACCTAAGAGACTAATATTATAAACCCAACATTAGTAAACCCTAATATAAATATTAGAAAGACTAAAATAAACATGGTTCATTTTCAAGGTGAGACAATCCTTGTCACAATGTGACATTCAAACATGGCTGGCTATGATTGTCAATGGTTGACCATGATTGATATTATAAACCTAAGGGAATAATAAACCCAAGTGATTGATATTATAAACCCAAAGGAATAATAAACCTGATGGATTAATACTAAAACCCCAAGGGATTATGAACCTCTGCGAATAATATTAAACCCAAGGGACTAATATTATAAATCCAACGTATATAAACCCTAAGATAAATATTATAAACACTAAGATAAACATGATTGCCCATCATTGATTTTCATATTGAGACAATCGTTATCACAATTTCATGTTGGACCATGGTTGACTATGTAATAATAATAATATAATAAATATATTATATTATTATAATAATAATACAATATAATTGTTGTTATTATTATTATGATAATAAAATATATTTATTATATTATTATTATTATAATAATGTTATATATTATTACCCAAGGGATTAATACTGAACTTCCAAGGGATTATGAACCCGAGGGAGTAACATTAAACAAAAGGGACTAATGTTATAAACCCAAGGAATTGATAAATGCAACCTTTTAATATTATAAACCCAACGAATTAGTGAACCCAAGGGATAAATATTAAAAACCTAAGGTATCAAGAAGCACAAGGGATTGATATTACAAACACAAGTTATTAATAAAGCTCACCATGATTGATATTATAAACCCAAGTTAATAATAAACCCAAAGGATTAATACTAAAAACCCAACGAAACAATATTAAACCCAAGGGACTAATATTATAAACCCAACATTGATAAACCCTAATATAAATATTAGAAATACTAAAATAAACATGATTTATTTTCATGGTGAGACAATCCTTGTCACAATGCGACATTCAAACATTGCTAACCATGGTTGGTTATGATTGTCAATGGTTTACCATGATTGATATTATAAACCTAAGGGAATACTAAAGAAAAGTGATTAATATTATAAACCCAAAGGATTAATACTAAAACCCCAAGGGAATATGAACCTCATGGAATAATATTAAACCCAAGGGACTAATATTATAAACCCAACGTATATAAACCCTAAGATAAATATTATAAACACTAAAATAAACATGATTGACCATCATTGATATTTATATTGAGACAAGCGTTATCACAATTCCATGTTGGACCATGGTTGACTATGGTTGACTTCATAGTAAACTATGGTTGACTGTGGAATAATAAACCCAAGTGATTGATATTATAAATGCAAAGGAACAATAAACCCAAGGGATTAATACTATAACCCCAAGGGATTATGAACCTAAGGGAATACTATTAAACTCAAGGGGCTAATATTAAAAACGAAGGTATATAATGCCTAAGTGGAGACAATTTGTTTCATAATGTGAGATTAGACCATGATTGACCACACTTGACCATGGTTGGTTATGGTTGACCATGATTGATATTATAAACCAAGTTATTAATAAACCCAAGGGATTATGAACCCAAGGGAATAATATTAAACCCAAGGGACTAATATTAGAAGCCCAACATTGGTAAATCCAAATATAAATATTACAAACACTAAAATAAACATGGTTTATTTTCATGGTGAGAAAATCTTTGTCAAAATGCGACATTCAACCATGGTTGGCTATGATTGATAATGGTTGAACATCATTGATATTATAAACTTGAGGGAATAATAAACACAAGGGATTGATATTATGAATCCGAAGGAATAATAAAACTAAGGGATAAATACTAAAACCCCAAGGGATTATGAACTCAGTGGAATAATATTAAACCCATGAGACTAATATTATAAACCCAACATTGGTAAACCCAAATATAAATACTACAAACACTAAAATAAACATGGTTTATTTTGATGGTGAGACAATCCTTATCACAATGCGACATTCAAATATGGTTGACCATGGTTGTCTATGATTGCAAATGGTTGACCATGATTGATATTATAAACCTAAAGGAATAATACACCCAAAACCAACATTCGTAAACCCAAACATAAATGTTACAAACACTAAAATAAACATGGTTTATTTTCATGGTGAGACAATCCTTGTCACAATGTGACATTCAACCATGGTTGGCTATGATTGACAATGGTTGACCATGATCGATATTATAATTCTAAGGGAATAATAAACCCAAGGGGTTGATATCAGAAACCCAAAGGAATAATAAACCCAACAGATTAATACTAAAACCCCAAGGGATTATGAACCCAAGGGAATAATTTTAAACCTAAGGGACTAATATTATAAACTCAATGTATATAAACCATAAGATAAATATTATAAACACTAAAATAAACATGATTGACCATCGTTGATTTTCATATTGAGACAATCCTTATCACAATTCCATGCTAGACCATGGTTGATATCATAATAAACCATGGTTAACTGGGTAATAATAAACCCAAGTGATTGATATTATAAACCCAAAGAACAATAAATCCAAGGGATTAATACTAAAATCCCAAGGGATTGTTAACCAAAGGGAATAATATTAAACATAATGGACTAATATTATAAACCAAAGGTATAAAAACCCTAAGATAAATATTAAAAATACTAAAATAAACATTGTTGAATTAATAAACCCTAACAATTAATATATTAAACTTAAGGGATTAATAAACCAAAGGGATTATTAATATTATAAACGCAAGGTACAATAAACCCAAGGGATTAATACTAAAGCCCTAATGGATTATGAACCTAAGGGAATAATATTAAAGCCAAGGGACTAATATTATAAACCCAAGGTATATAAACCCTAAGTGGAGATAAATTTTTTCATAATGTGTGATCGAACCATGATTGACCACAGTTGACCAT
This sequence comes from Pinus tabuliformis, assembly GCA_031772625.1. Classification (NCBI taxonomy): domain Eukaryota; kingdom Viridiplantae; phylum Streptophyta; class Pinopsida; order Pinales; family Pinaceae; genus Pinus; species Pinus tabuliformis. The sequence continues at coordinate 30,673,460 of CM062808.1, read as the reverse complement.
GGTTGGTTATGATTGACCATGATTGTTATTATTAAAACCAACGGACTAATATTAAAAACCCAACATTGGTAAACCCATATATAAGTATTACAAACACTAAAATAAATAAGGTTTATTTTCATGGTGAGACAATCCTTGTCTCAATGCGACATTCAATCATGGTTGACCATGGTTGGCTATAATTGACAATGGTTGACCATCATTGATATTATAAACCTAAGGGAATAATAAACCCAAGGAATTGATATTATAAATAGAAAGGAACAATAAACAAAAGGGATTAATACTAAAACCCCAAGGGATTATGAACCCAAGGGAATAATATTAAACCTAAGGGCTAAATATTATAAACCCAAGATTGGTAAACCCAAATATAAATACTACGAACACTAAAATAAACATGGCTTATTTTCATGGTGAGACAATCCTTATCACACTGCTACATTCAACCATGGTTGACAATGGTTGGCTATGATTGACAATGGTTGACCATAATTGATATTATAAACCTAAGGGATTGATATTATAAACCCAAGATTGGTAAAACCAAATATAAATACTACGAACACTAAAATAAACATGGCTTATTTTCATGGTGAGACAATCCTTATCACAATGCTACATTCAACCATGGTTGACAGTGGTTGGCTATGATTGACAATGGTTGGCCATAATTGATATTATAAACCTAAGGGAATAATAAACCTAAGGGATTGATATTATAAACCCAAAGTAATAATAAACCCAAGGGATTAATATTAAAACCCCAAGAGATTATAAACCCAAGGGAATAATATTAAACCCATGGGACTAATATTATAAACATAACATTGGTAAGCCCAAATATAAATATTACAAACACTAAATAAACATGGCTTATTTTCATGATGAGACAATCCTTGTCACAATGCGACACAGCCATCGTTGACCATTGTTGGCTGTGATTGAAAATGGTGGACCATGATTGATATTATAAACCTAAGGGAATAATAAAACCAAGGGTTTAATATGAGAGACCCAAAGGAATAATAAACCAAATGGATTTATACTAAAACCCCAAGGGATTATGAACCCAAGGGAATAATATTAAACCCAAGGGACTAATATTATAAACCCAACATATATAAACCCTAAGATAAATATTATAAACCTAAAATAAACATGATTGGCCATAGTTGATTTTCATATTGAGACAATCCTTATCACAATTCCATGTGGGACCATCAACAACATCATAATAAACCATGTTTGACTCAGGAATAATAAACCCAAGTGATTGATATTATAAAAACAAAGGAACAACAAACCCAAGGGATTAATATTAAAACCCTAAGGGATTATGAACCTAAGGGAATAATATTAAATAAAAGGGACTAATAATATAAACGGAAGGTATACAAACCCTAAGATAAATATTAAAAATACTAAAATAAACATGGTTGAATTAATAAACCTTAAGAATTAAAATTATAAACTCAAGAGATTAATAAAACAAAGGGATTATTAATATTACAAACCAAAGGAACTAATAAACCCAACTGTTTAATATTAAAAACCCAACAAATTAGTGAACCCAGGGGATAAATATTAAAAACCTAAGGGATCAAAAAGCACAAGGGATCGATATTACAAACACAAGAGATTAATAAATCTGACCATGATTGATATTATAAAAGCAACCTAATGATAAACCCAAGCGATTATGAACCCAAGGGAATAATATTAAACCCAAGATACTAATATTATAAACCCAACATTGGTAAACCCCAATATACATATTACAAACACTAAAATAAACATGGTTTATTTTCATGGTGAGACAATCCTTGTCACAATGCGACATTCAACCATGGTTGGCCATGGTTGGATATGATTGATAATGGTTGACCATGATTGATATTGTAAACCGATGGGAATAATAAACCCAAGGGATTGATATTATAAACCCAAAGGAATAATAAACCCAAGGAATTAACACTAAAACCCCAAGGGATTATGAACTCAAGGGAATAATATTAAACCCAAGGGACTAATATTATAAACCCCATGTACAATCCTTATCACAATTCCATGTTGGACCATGGTTGACCATTGTTGACATCATAATAAACCATCATTGACCGGAGAATAATAAACCCAAGCAATTGATGTTGGACAAGGGTTGATCATGGTCAAACATGGTTGTTTATTGTTGACCATTGTTGAATAATATTAAACCCTAGGAATATGAGCCCTTAGATCAATAAACTGAAAGGATTGATTATAAACCCAAGGGAATAATATACCTAAGGGATAAAAATTATAAACCCAAGGCATATAAACCATAACATGACTATTATAAACCTTAAAATAAACATGGTTGACCATGGTTGATTTCCATATTAGATTAATCTATTGTGATATTGGCAAATCATAAATAGTTGGACAAATATTTAACCCTTAATATTGGGGTTTTATAAAACGAAGGGATTATTAATATTACAAACCCAAGGCATTAATATTATTAAAAAAATGATAAATAAATGCAAGGGATCAATATACCTAAGGAATCAATAAACCCAACGAGCTAATATTAAAAACCCAAACGATTAATAAACCCAAGGAATTAATATTTTAAGGTCACGGGATTAATAAAACCAAGGGATTAAATGATAAACCATAGGAATTATTAAAATTAAAAACTTGAAGAATGAAGAAACCCAAGCATTTTCTATTATAAACCTAAGGAATTAATAAACCACATTTACCATGGTTGACCATGATTCACGATGGTTGATTATGGTTTTCATCTGAAGACAATATTCGTTATAACACAATGTTCGACAATGCTCACGATGATTGGTTTTGAAAATGAGAGAATATATGTCATATTAAATATTTTAAAACCCCTAAGCCCTAAATCCATGGCTTCACTATTATAAACATAAATAATGCTATAACACAAAAAAATAATAAAAAACATAAACCACAACCAATATAAGAACCACATTGTAAACCATAAAGAATTAAAACATGATAAATCATCATCACATTAATAATAACAAATTTATATCACTACATTATAAAGAATAAATAAATTGTAAGCCATAAATACATTGATATCAATACATGAATGTATTAATAGTATAAATCTCAAGAATATTGATATAAACAACTAGAACATGAAATCCCAACAATAATATTATAAATGTAAACAATATTTTCATTTATGAAAGACATGAACAAAGTGAAGGGATCCACACAAAAGACCACAACAATCACAAATGCAAGAGAAAAAAATAAAATAGTAACACCGCAATTGGAGCAAAGGAACATAAATGCAAAAAACACATCTAAATTGCACACATTGGATTTAAAGAAGAACAACATAATAGGACATTTTAAGACCGGAGATATACATTTTTCTACATAAAAACAATAACGAGAAAAAAATTTCAATTTCACCAAAATTGCAACCACAAAAAGAACATTGAGTCTCAACATATATATATTTTTTTCTTTCCATCAAATAATCCCACTACAAAATTGAACTTGAAACACTCTATCAAAAATGATCTATGGAGTGGCCTTTTCCAAAACACAACCAGACCAATGACAAAAGCAGCACCAATTCAAATCAATAGGATAATGATCACGATACCTAACGATTTCCAACCAATTCCTTCTTGTTCTCCTCCGAGACTCCCTCAGGTGCACATGTAACAAGTATTTTACATGTGTTTTTGTTTCATCTAGCTCATGAATATGATCATCAATAAAAGTAGGATGGAACCCATGTTTTCTATCAAACTTGTTCCAAAGATAAGAAATAAAACTTATAGCTCCAGCAATATTGCACATTGTTCTAGAAAAAATGATGACATCATTATTGTCCATATCTGCATTTGAAAGACAAAAAACAAAAGAAAAATCAATAAAGACATGCATAAATAAATAAGCCCCCCCAACACACACACACATATGTATGTATATACATAAAACATAACACCGCATTTGTATCTATGTTTAAAAAACTTAATGTTATAATGTTACGTGAAAAAAATAGTCTAGCATTACATGAACCAAATGATATAAAAATTTCTACAAATATAAGCCTCATTTCACAACATAATAGAAAAAACTGTGGAAATAGAATAAAACCGTGGCCAATATTCAAAAAATGAATATTGACCATGGTGACGGCCAATATTCAAGACCTCCATTTTTGCATTTCATGATGTAATATGAATCGACAAAATTAATATCAATATGAACTAGTTATAAAAATTATTTTGAAGGATTGGTTCATATAACTCATTGTTTATGTCTGAATGGTCTGTTGCAAAGAAAAGAACAATAGGCACTTGAAAAAAAATAAGTAAATTGAACAACATGAAAAACGATGTAAACAAATTTCTCAAATATTACTATGAATATGATGAATTTATTAATCTCATAAATATATGAAAATCATTATTATATTAAAAGTAAATCAATAGAACAATAAAAACAATTCAAAAAACATACTATAAAGAAGGTCACAATGTTATTATTTGTAAGTCATAGCGATATGGACTTCAATCACTCCTCTTATTTCTTCCTACTTGCAAGACATGTGCTATCCTTCATCTTGGCATAACGTTGAAAAGAGAAAGGTGGTGCAATGCATAAACCATATATTGATTTCACTCTTGATATGGCTGTGAAGGTAAGGCCTTACTGCTCTTTATTCCCGATATTAACTAACGCTCGTTCTAAAGTCAATCCCTGTGACTTGTGGATTGTAAGAGCCCATGCCATCTTCAAAGGAATTTGTTTTTGATTTCCTCTTATCACTGGTGTGATAGGGACAATGTTTGGATTGCTTTGCATCAAATGGAACACCAACATACTTATAAAAAACAACAGTTATGAACATTGGAAGTTGTGGTGGCTTAGAGGTAGGCATATAAAATATATCCTTAACATAACCAAGTGCACCATTCACCAAGCTAGCTTCAACCCATAAATTACATGTCAAAATAACATGCTGACCATGGCACAACAAAAATTCATGGTCCAATTGATCATCATCAACACCAATGATTTCTGAATGCCTTGAATGCTCAGTAACACATTGTGCAATTGGAGAATTTAATGATTTTAACATATGCCTATTATGGAAGGAGACCAAATTATTTGTTGGAAACATGTGAACTACTGCATTAAATAAATCTCTTTCTCTAGGATGCAACCTCATATCATCCCGTGACATAAGAAACTCCCAATCTTCAAAAATAGGTTCTACATTTCTTATGTTATTGAGTACTCTACGAAAACAAGATTGTTCTCATTATTCCCTTGATGGTGAAAGATTGTGTCAAGAGTGACAACAATGTTGAATTTGTTCCACAAGGCTTTCCCTGCTGTATTTCCTGCATACAAAGGCTTATCTCTAACAGGAGGTAGTTGGCCAAGGTCAACCACAAGGATGATGGATCTGCCACCAAAAGGACAATTCTTTTTCTCTGGAAATGCTTCTCGTAATCGAGAATCTATTTGCATAAACAACCTTGATCCTAGAAAGCTCATTTCATCAATCAATGTATATCTAACATGTCGCATTTCTTCTTGGAATACTGCAAGTGACTGCCCCTGTACTTGTTGCATATCTTTAATTGGAATTTTTAGAGCTGAGTGTATTGTTTTTGCATGTATATTAAAAACATCTATTCCTGTTGGGGAAGAGGAAGCAATGAGCTTGTTCCATTACTTGACGAATTAGAAAGAGTTTAAAAAATGCAATGGATAAGGAAAGAATTCCTAGTGCCCACAATGCCCTAAACAATCATAAGAAGAGCTTCACAGATCTCATATTTAGCAAAGTGCCCTAAAACATTTTCAAAAGAAAGTCAATGTTTTTTTGACAAAGAATCTGGAGATGCAAATGTTATATTTGAAAGGTCAACAATATCACCCCTTTATTTTGCATTCCTTATAAAACTAATCTCTTCTTCTGCAATATCACCATAAATAGTTGTACTTTCCCAGTCAAAGGATATATCAAAGTCCCTTTGACCAAGGGTGTGAAGATCAGAAACATTCACATCATTTGGTGGAACCAAGCAAGGGAAAATCTGCCATTCTTGAAAATCATCTTCAAGATTCATTTCCAGGTTAGAGAAGTCACCATCTTATTCATCTTCAATATTGTCTATAATTGATAGATTTTGACCAACATGCCATGCTTGATATCTAAAATTCCTCCAATTTTCAATAATAATTTCATCTAAAAAGCCAATTTCTGCAGGAATGTCACAAAATGGCTTGTACAAGAGCAATTATGTGCTCTAAAGACTCACCAGGAATAGAATAAAACCATGGCCAAACCTGAACAATAGAATGAACATCTCTAGGCTTTCATGGATCTTGTTTATGCTTGCTATAAAATGTCAAAGATCTTGTTGTTTCTATCAAAGATAGATGTTCAAGGAAAAAAGGTCTCTTCTGATAATGTTGAACAAAATTATTCTCAGATGAAAATTTCAAGCCATCCCTTGAGATTTTCCTAAAAATCTTTCTTCCAACATTTAAGGAAACAAATTTTTGACTACAAACAACAAGAGATAGCTTAAGCAACATATGGCACATTTCTTGTGCTACAATGTCACGGTCAACAATCGTTTTTGCAAGAAACCTTCTATATGCACATAAATCATGATCCTCAAAGCCAATAGAATTTTCAATTCTAGTTAACATATGATGATAACTTTAAGACCTTCTTTCTTCTTTTGATGCATACTTAGCAATATATTTCAAGACAGCATAGCCAGAAAGCATTGGCTGGTAATCAACATTTGCATGCCACATATTGAAGTTCAATGTTATGTACATTAAGCCTGTCGTCATTTCTTGTTGGCTCATATTTTTTTATTCCTTGATCATCTATGAACAATCTTCATTCATCACAAAGATCCCATGAAGCATTGTACTCACAAGTCAGAATAGTGCCATTTTTGTGCAAACAAGAATCTATAGTACACTTTGTGTGCCTTTGGACACAGTTTAACAATTCTTCGTAAACATTATGAGGATTACAGGAGAAAATATGACCAGTATTCAATAGGCAAGGGTCATCATTGAGGCTTTGTGGAACCATTATGTTGTGACGTTGTATGCCACGTGGATTCCATGCAGTTACATATTTGTCGAATACTATATTTGTAAGTTGTACATCAGAACCATTTGACCAATCAAGTATTTCCATGTCAGGAGCACATTCTAACCATAGGAAACCATGGGTATGTGTTGAACCTCTATGTTTCCACTCATATCTGAAAAAAATGAATATATAGTTACTACAAAAACTACAAATAGAATCATAATAAAATTTGACAAAGTATAGAAAACAAATTCAACAACACAAACCTATACCAGAAGTATTTAGCTTTATGATATTTTTGAATAACTTCCTGTCGAAAAATATTGAATCTGTGGTGCATAAATTTGGAAACAATATGAGGGTACTGGATAACATTCTCAATTTTCATACGATGCTCATTTAAATATTGAGAATGTGAATGTATGGGCATGAGGTTATGCAACTCTGACCCCTTTGTGTCAGCTGCACTCAAAGTAAAAAATAAAGATGGACATCCTAACTGAGTAATCATGTCAGTTAATTCATCTCAACACTTAGTCCAGTATACCCTTGTACCTCTCAGAGAAGAACCAAACCACATAGGATGCTCAAGCAACTTATTATCTGTTAAATCAGATAGTTGGTGACACAACTCTTCAATTGCTGTAGGTGAGTTATCATGAAAATGTTTCTTTTCAAAAGTTGCAGTAGTTTCTTGGATCCAATGCCACATTATCATGTTCAATAAGTAATATCAAAAGAAAGGATGGCTTCCAAATCTCTTATCATAGTACCTAAGAAGATGCAATGCATACTCATGAAGTTCAACACTACAAATATGTGGTTGCAACCAATCAGCATCACTAGTGGGGAACAATGTTGGGAATGCCATATCTAATAAACCCTCTGTATTATATTCATCAACTAAAGAGGTTCCAATACTGGGCCAATCCATGTCTTGAACATTTGAAGAATCAACATTATCAATAAATGCTTTGATTTCTTCCACTTCTCTTTGTTCATTTGGTAGGTGAGCAACAAAAGAAGAAGGATGAGAGGGAAAACGCTCAACAGGAAGCCCTTCATTATTAGTTTCATTGATCTCTGATTCTTCAACATCACCATCAACAAATTTAATCCTGGAGGATACATCTGTTGATCTTTTAGGCAGAGAATTCATTGAATCATAGTCAATTACAACATCTCGATAATATTGATCATGTTGGATTTTGAAAATAAATGCAACCATCACTCAAGATATTTTGAGATAACATTCATAATATTTAGACTGAGTGGCATGTCTCCTCACAATTAGAAAGTCAATATATTCAACATGTTGGGGAAGACTTTGTACAATTGTAGAAATATCTTGAGGAAAGCTAATTGTATGACCACTATACTTATATTTCCCACCTCGAGCATGTGTTACTTGTAAAATAGGATTCACACATGCTATTATAATTTCTTCAACTTGAGTAAGAACTCTTAAAATATGAGGTTTATCACCAGGATCCATGTTATTATATCGACAAAAACGATGGGCTCCTCTTTCACTCTTACATCATCTATAAGTATTTCCTTCATAATGTCTCAAAACTTGGATTCCAGGATGTGATTCTTATCAAAGGTGGCACATTTGGACAACTAACAAGCTATCTATATTTGATTGAAATCTTTTATTCACTATAATCATGTTTTCATCCAAATGAATATGATCTCTACTAGATGAACCATGTTGAAAACCATTTGGAAGAGTAAAATTTCTTCTAACATGTACTTCATCTTCAGGAACATGAGATTCCCTTCGCAAATTTGAAGCATGTGGAATGGATCTATGAGAAGGTCTTTCCAAATTTATGGTTTGCATTTCACGAACCTGAGAGGATGTAAAGGTATATTTGTCATAAAATACTTCAAAATTTAATTTCCAACTAATTATAAATGAAAAAAATGAAAAAGAATCAAATCCATTCAAAAATTACATTTGTGTCTTGATGTGGATGAGGGTTATGAGATGGTTTCTCCTAGCTTCTAACATCAGTGAATGGAACATTTTGGGATTTAGTTTCTATGCTTCTATTCCAATGAGTTGTTTCATGTTTCAAAAAAATAAAATACATTATAAAACAAAATGTCCGAAAAATAAAGAATAAAAAATGGAAAAGAAATCAAATACATTGAACATCTACATTAGTTCTACAATTTGATGTTTTGGAATCCAATTCTCCAACCTAATGAGATGAAATCATGGTTTCTCCATAAAAGGTTACAAAACACAATGTCCAAGCAATTGTAAATGAAAAAATGAGAAAAATATCAAATGCACTCCACATTTACATTTGTTTGGCGATGAGGATGAATGCTATGAGAATGTTCCTCTTCACTTCTAACATCAGTAGATGGAACATCTACGAAGTTAATTTGTATGCCTCGATTGAAATGAGTTGCGTCATGTTCGAGGAAAATAAAATAAGCCATAAAATTCAAAGTCCAACCAACTAGAAATATAAAAAATGAAAAGAAAATAAAAAACATTGAAAATTTACATTAGTCTCACAATTTGATCGTCGAGGATAATGCATAGGAATTTTATGACATGCTTCATATTCACTTCTCATATTAGTAGATGGAATGCTTTGGGAATTAATTTCTAGACCTCTATTAAAATGAGTTGTATCCTATTCCAAGAGAATAAAATAACTGTAAGTTTAGTAAACAAAACTTTGTAAATATAGGAATGTAATAAACAAACCACTATTGCAGCAAAAATCAAAATATCATTCTGTTACCTCCATTTTTCCATGTGAAATTCTATCAAGGATGATTGATTCTCTTCGTGGGACCACATTACTTTGAGAAGCGGGATTGGAAGATTTGATGTTTCGAGAAACTAGCTCCAAATTATCAAACAAATGGCCAAGTAAACTATCATCCAAATCATCGCACAAAATGTCATCATTACCTCCACCATGGATGTTGTGCAACCTTTGGGCATCAAAACATGCAACTGGACACACGAAAGGGTTAGGGTGGACATTTACATCCACATTTTCGATATGGCGTTCTTCCCAATCGCAAGATGTTTACCCAATTTTATGAACATTTTCAAGAGAGCATCGAACAATAAGATTATGTTGACAAGGAGCATATCTTGATAATGAACTATCATAAGGAAATGTTGTTTCCATTATATCATCCATAGTACGATACTTATGAGGAATTATAAAATCATTTTCAAGAGTGGCTTCACTCGTTTTTCTATTATATGTAGCTCTCCTATGCTCATTTATGGCATCCTTATTTTGTTGATACCGTAAACGACGACTTTCATTAGACCTCTCACATGATTCTGCTGACAAATTTCATTTTCATGTAGGCTTGCTTGTGCCTTCAGATGACATGTCTACAATGAATAATAAAATATTCATTATGGAATCATAAACATGGAACATAACAAATATCTAATATAAACAAACAAAAAGGAATGAAAAAGGCACAAGTCTTTTTTGGAAATCGTAAAAGAACATAAAAAGTGTATATGTTATTTTTTTCCAACCATATAAACTTATCAAAATGTATAAGGCTTTTTCCAAATAGCTAAAAACAAAAACGAATTTTTCAAAATGGCAAAAAACATAAATGAATTCTTCCAAATGGCTTAAACAAAAAAGTCTAAATTTCCATGTATCATATTAGAATCAAAATGAAACCCATACTATTGGGACACAATACTCTAAGAATTATATGAATTGGAAGTATATCTAAAAATTTGGAACTATATACTATCAAAATATAAATGAAAATATTAAAATGTACATAAACATATAACATTGTTTGAGAATCAATGACAAAAACCAATACAAATAACATGTATAACATAACTCATAGCAATTATAATTATACAAACAAAGAAAAATGCATAACATCGAGACACATTTACATGTAAATAAGAAAATTTTAGGGGAAACAATATGAAATATTGCACATCATAAAGATAGATACAAACATAATTTTAAAGTATTACCATAAAGACCCATAATATGTACAGAGATAAAAATGGACATATTTTCCACAACCATAGAGAGTATATAAAATGGAAATATTTATAGGAACTCCTAAGAATACTAATATCCTAAGAATCCATATCCATATCCAATGGTGGAAACTCATCAATAGAATCCAAACGGGGAGAAATTGCAAAAACATTTCCATACTCAATCAAATCATTGCAATCCTCCAACATTGGGTACCAAAACCCAGACATCTGTTCATTAGTTGAATTATCAATATCTATTGGAAAACATATGCCAATCATCATGTCATATAATACGAAAGGAACTTCACTGCAGTTGCACATAAGAAGCAGACCATGGACTGTTCGAAATGGAAGATAACTAGGAAATTTGCTATTTATATCTGCAGAAATTTCTTCCAAAAACTTCCATCTGAAACCCAATCATCTTCAAAGTATTCAATTCTTCATTCAACACAGGGTTGACCGAATTGGAAATGATCTAATTCTTCCATTGACCATACAGAAGTGGAGCCATCATTGACAAGGCTTATCAATTGATCCATGTACATTGCTAGCGACATACACTGTATGTCACTAATTGGAACAAATGAAAAACCCCATTCATTTTTTATTACATCAAACCAGTAGATTGTATACCTGCACCAAGGATAATCTTCATACTCCTTGTCCAGATGCAGCCAAAACAATTTACTTCTATAAAACACTACATTCTTAGGGGGTGAAGTGCCACCAAACGGAACAAAAACCCTTTTCCATACCCTATCAAGACTACTGTAAACATAAAATTGAGACTGCATTGTATCATACATATGGTTTAGGACAACCCAGTCATATTTTTTGATGCTTACATTTTCCAATAATGAAAAGAATCCTCAGTTTCCAATTCATATTGGCCCTATGTTTTTAAATTCCTTTGTAAATGGATTCGTTACAAAATAGTTGTGCCTATGGGAAGATTCTATTGGTAAGGATAAAACCACCATTGGTCCAACAATACACTCTACTATGTATCTTGAATCTATGAATTGTAAATGAAACTGAGATGTGTGCCCATTTTGATTTAGGTATTGAGCAGCAAAACAATTGTATTCACTATTGACGAAAGGAATGAGAAATCCAATTCGTTCATAGAGACATTCTTGCAATGTAACAAGAAAGAAGGGTTTTGCAAAACATTCTTCCATTTCTTACAAACAGTGCTAAACTTTATCACAACAGATAAAGGGAGCCATAGGAAGACAATTTCAAGAACTTCGAATGGAAGACAACTCCAAATAGTTGGATCCATGATCAAACAATGAAATCACCTAACAGTAAAAAAAAAACACATTTGATATCAAAAAAACCATTTAATGTTGAATAAAATTAAAAGTAACATACATAGATAATTTACCATATACACATACATAAAAATGCTTATTACGACACCTAACACAATTCCACAATTTTTTAAACCTAATCTCTATAATCCAAGATTATTAATGTTAGTACACCTATAATTATGTTTATATTAAGGTCTATGTTTAATAGTGATGCTATAATGTTTCTACAAATATATTTATAATATCAAATAAGATCAACTTATTAGGTAGGTTTCCATGAATGGCAACACCAAATTCATAATGCCAACAAAAAATTGCCGAGAAAACATCATGTTATCTTTTTATTGGACTACACAAATTTCCAATGTGTTAAGGATAAGAAATGTTAATGGTTGTGTAAGAGTGAAATTTTAACTAGTAAAAAATAGTTGGGAAACAACTTGTTTTTTTTCTAGATTCAAGATCACATGGCTACTTGTTTTGTATAGTAGTGAATTTATTTTAGTTATATGTTTTAATTATGTATGTAATGTGATTCATAATTGACTATTGTCAATTGTGATTAGGTGTAATAACCACCAAAATAAGGAGTGGTCTTTAAGGTGTAATAACCACCTAAATAATTTTTGGTTGGAATTTGACAAATTTTTGTTGACTCAATCATAATAAATCCAGAAATATCAAATTAAAATTATATTACTAAATTTCTAAAACAACCCATTCTTATATATATATATATATATTTAGAATTAATCTAAAATCATTTTACTTATTTATTAATAAAACAATAGATTGTTAATATCATAAGATAATCCTTGTAATGGATTGCATTAATATCACAACTTAATCATTCTAATGGACTACATTAATATCTACATGATTATGATTATGTGGTATATGGAGCTTAAATTAATAAATATTAGGAAATTTAAAAAATAAAAAATGGATTTTGCTTTATGTTTGTGAGATTTTTGAACATAATTTTATATATTTATAACTTTTTTTTTAAATATTTGAATTTCTTAATATTTATTAAGATAGTATTTCTTATTTAATATTGTAAATTTTAATCATACAGTAGTCATAATAATTATAATTTAAATGTTCTTAACCATTAAGAAAATGTGTTTATAAAACAATTAATTCTATATGTCTCCATTGTTTAAAAATATAATGATATATAAGTTGATCTTAATCTTAAATCTGAATTATTATTTTTATTTTATGTATTTATAAATATTTTTAATGGGTTGTGATGCAGGAGCATTCAGCTCAATAATATCATTGTATCTTAGTAGACATAGGGGGTCTTGTGTTTTAAGGAAGTTGGTTTCCTAAGTGTTGAATTAATGTAATTATTTAGGCTTTTGAGTGATTTTAATGAGAATAGCATTTAATTAAATATAGTAAGGCATATTTGTAAATGTTCTAGAATGTAGGAGAACATGAGAGAATCAAGATAGTTGAGAGATTTAGAGATTTAAGAATTAACTGTAAATCTTAGATTAGGAGTTAGTTCATAATTTTGTGGATTAGAGAGGATCCTTAGAGATAAAGAAGAGATTTTAGGATTTTTTTGAGAAGTTTATGGATCTAAACCTGGAATTGGTTATAGAATCCTTTTGTATAAATGTAAGCCTAAAAGGCATAGTCAAAGGTTAGCTAGTTAGTAGGTTAGCTAATTTGAAGGTGTGAGTTACATAGGTTTGATTGTAAGCCTATGGGCAGATTGTGAAATAGAGGCCACTGACATTGGAAATCAGGCCAAAGAGACAAAGAGTCTAATTATGTAATCATTTGTTTGTATATACATATACAAAGATTTAATTCCAAAACTGTGTGTTTTGAGTATTGATGATAAGTTATGTGTGTATCAAAGGTTTGCATAGTATATGTATGCAGGCGGAGTTCGGTAGCACACAAAGAGAAGAATGATATGAAGAATCATAATTGATCGCTTGAATCCATTGGAAGGATCACAGTCGAGATTCAGGTGTGACTGTGTTAAGAGCACGCAGAGTTAAGCTCAAGAGGGAGTTATGCGGTAGAATAGCGGAAGGACTAGAACCCTAAAGAAAATAGAAACTACAGAAGAACTTTGAAGAAATGACATAAAAACCCAAGTAAAGAGAAGAACAAGAAGTGAATTGTTGATGCACAGGAGTGGTTGGATCTAGGCGATCAATGGACGGGATGGTTCATGATGAGCAGCTAGGATTAAGTCACAGAGAATGGAGCACTTAGAATCGCATCACAACATATTACAGGAGTGAATAAACCCCGAGATTAAGTGATTTGCGATTGCAATGAGTGATGTGATTGCTGACCGTTGGATCAGGTGCTTTGATCAACAGTAGAAGCTCGTGATAAACCTCGCATTGCAATATTTCTTTATGAATGAATTAACCTTGGGTCTCTAGAAAGTGCAACGTGTGATGTACGATGCGATCGAGATTAGTTCGCATCACAATATTCATGGTGGTGTACCTTGGCCTTAAACAACTGTGATATGCAGTATTGCGATGTGTGATGCTGAGCAGACCCAAGAGGATTTGTGATGTGTGATGTAAGAGCAGACCTAAGAAGGTTATAGATGTATTTTATTGTATTTGAAGTCGGGTTGTGTTTATCGCATATTAGTGTGATCTACGAGAATTGCGACAACCGATGTATCTGATGGAGTAAATGAATGGTGGGGAATGAATGCATAAAGGTCGTGGAATGGAAAGAGTAATCGCATCCTGTAGATCGGGAGTTTTGGAAGCATATTCTTAAGAGTTTTTGAATCCTGCGATTGCGATAAAGGAAAGCATTGGTAAATGTGCAAAGGCTGAGGAAATACGAAAAGGTATGGTTTACGTATGTTGTAAAAGATTTCTATTGTATAAGATAGAAATAAAGTGTCGATATAAGGTTTTATGGGTAAGTCCAAATATAACCAAAGTAAAGTGTGGGGGTTGGTTATATGTTCGGGCATTAAGGATTGATTAAAGGTTTATGAGGGTGAATAACTCCTGATGAGAAATGATTGTTCCACAGGCGATTTTACATAAGGGGGCCTTCAACCTTAAGTAATGTAGATTTGACTAAGTAGGTCATAGAAATTCCTGGGGCAAATAGATATATGCATTCCATATGCATACTGTGGGTACCACAGGAGTTTCCTACATCATTTTGGTATCAGAGCTGAATTATGGTTGAAACGTTTGGTATTAAAGTAGAACAAAGGAATTTTGTGTGAAAATTTCTTTGAAAATAATTTAGAACTGAATTATGTTTGAAAGTGTGTATACAGGTGAATGGTGATGAAAGCAGGCAAGAGGAGATCAGATTCTAATCTGACAAATAGTAGGCACACAGAGATAAAGTACAACAAAATATTGGGAGAATTGTAGATGCAACATAATAGAGGACAATCCATTCAAAGTGCAGGTGAACGGTAGAAAAAGATCATGCAGAGATCTTGAAGGTGAGATGATATGTTTTGTTTTAATCTGATTTGAAGATTGGAGATTGTGTGGCCTTTATATTGATGCATAGGTAGCAACATAATAAGGTGAGAAGATTGCAACAACCTAGAGCAAGGAGTGCTCAATTGGTTCCAGAGAAAAGAACCAGAGATATGCTAAAAGACTGAGCTCAGATGAGAGAATCTTAGTAAGGCATATATGGCAAGAAGGAGGCTTGTTATTGCAGAGGTATTGTTGCAGCTCACAAAAAGATCACAAAGGTAATTCCACAAAGGATGTGGGTATAATTGCTAAGTAATGAAGGAAGCTGGTAAGACTTTCTATGTGAATGAAGAGGTCGTCAGAACCAAGTATTTCATGGTGATTGAAATACAAGAGGACAGTTGTGTTCTTAGAAGGTGTAGATGAGTTGAAGCCTAAAGGAGCAGAGAGAAGTGATCAAAAAGAGGTTCCAGAGATAGAGGACCAAGGGCTTGCCAAAAGACCTAGTATAGAGGAAATCTTGGTGAGGTAAGTGGAAGCAGGGAGGACTTGTTGTTGCAGAGGCTTTAATGCAACAAATAGTGAGTGAGTGAGGAACTCATAGAGATGGAGGAGAAAATGACTACTGATAGTCATAGCAGAGGTTCTAAGGAATACCACAATAGAAAAAAAGTGAAGAAGGAGGATGCCAAGGCAAATGGCAAGAGAATGAGTCAAGAGGAGCTTGACAGGGAAATTACAGAGATGAAAGAACACCTCAATTTATTGAGGACGATACTAGAGGAAAGCTAGAGATAAGGTTGGGTCTTAAAGAAGAAGACAATGAAGTGGCATAAGTTATAGAGAAGGCTACTGTCATGCGGAAAGAGTCAATTTTGCGGACAAAACCGACCTCCCTAGAAGCTAAGGCTTTCTAGTGACAAACAAGACAATTAAACACTATCTTTCCCTAAATATGCATTTAGAATACAAGTAATCAGGTGTTTATAACATACCTTTAGTCCAACACTTTGTAGTAGTCCAGTCTCTCCGATCCGGATGAGCTCCTCCTTCTCTTCAAAACCTGCATTCACTAACAAGCAAACGATTACATAGCACCTGAATAACTCATAAAATAAAACATATTCATCATAAAGACCAAGGAGTATATGAAACAAATCATGTATAACAACTTGTTGAGAAAAATGAGCTTAATTGTATTAAGTGGAAACAAAAGAAACCATTACAACCTGTGCCTTGGTGTTGTGCAGGTCCCTCCCAGGGTCCAGCAAGAGTTCTCCTTTACTTTGATCAGCTCACCCACTTCCAAATGAAGCTAAGAAAGGATGGGAATCTCTCCTCTCAAGCTCTATAAGGGAGTCCTAATTTCAGCAGCATCTACCCTTAGGAATCTTCAGCTTTCAACCTCTCCTCCCTCTGGCCCAATGCCTGTATTTATAGTGCTTTGGAGGAAGTTAATCAGGTCCACCATGAATGGGATAAGCCCCTCTTTCAATGGGATAGCTCCCCTCTTCATGGGATAAGTTCCTCTTTCATTGGGATGCATGAACCATCTGAAGGCGCTCAATCCACGTCAAACCATCTTCTAGAATGCTCTAGAAATGACCCCAAGCATAGAAAATTTTAGGGGCGAATGTTCGCCCTTTGACGAAATTAAGGGATTTTAAATTTTTAGTGGGCGAATATTTTCTATCATAGCACATTTTTACAAATCACCTCAAATAGCCCACCTTATTTTAAGGGAGAGGGTAAGAAAGGTAAATTTAGCCCTTGAAATTAGGAGTTACAACCTTCCATTCGCCCATTTTCAAGAATAGATTTTATTTAAGTGAATCCATTCGCCCATTTTCAAGAATAGGTTTTATTTAAGTGAATCCTATGGGCCAAATACCATATTTATAAAATAGATATGGTAAATTAATAAAAATATAAATAAATGAGAGGTATGGTAAATAAATAAAACATTTTTTATATTTACTCCATAAGTCACCTTATATACATGCAAGGGTGTAAACAAATAAAAATATAAGTAAAGTGGAGGTATGGTAAATAAATAAAACGTCTTTTTATACTTACTCAAAAGGTATGGTAAATAAATAAAAATATAAATAAACTAGACGTATGGTAAATAAATAAAACCTCTTTTTATATTTAGTCCATAACCCTCATTCTATTTATGAAGGCTCAAGAAAGAGGTTTTATTTAAGTGAATCCTATGGGCCAAATACCATATTTGTAAAGGAGGTATGGTAAATTAATAAAAATATAAATAAACGAGAGGTATGGTAAACAAATAATTTTTTTTTTTTTTATATTTACTCCATAAGTCACCTTATGTTTAGGAACACTAAAAAACGCGTTATATTTAGGTGAAACCTATGGGCAAAATACTATGGGACAAATACCATGGACTAGATTGTTATTAATACCATGAAAAAAAACATTATTAACCCTAATACTAGTATTAATAAAAATAAAAATGGCACATGGTATCGACCCATGGTATTCACCAAAATGGCACATGGTATTGACCTGGAATGTAGCCTATTTAAATGGGGGAATTAAAGCAGCAAGAGATCCATCTTATGTAGCCTATTTAAATGGGGGAATTAAACCAACAAGAGATCCATCTTTACTCTGGATCTACTAACCCCCGAGTGGTATCAAATATCGTGATATGAAAACTAGCATAGAGTGAAAAAATATTTGATCCCTCTCGGGGATGGATCAAGAGTAAAACTGGATTTTGTAATTTAATGTATGTGAAACATTTCAGCTTGGTTAAAAAAAAATAAAAAAATCAACTATTAATTTTATTAAGTTTTATAAATTACTAATAGTAATTTTTAAGCTCCAGGTTTATGATAACCCATGGTATTGACCCATGGTAATACCAAGATCTTATAATATTTTATAATTGAGTAAAATATTTGCCATGCCTGGTGAGAGATTCGCCAAAAAATTATATATACATATTATATTATAGATAAAATCGCCTTCCATTTTTCCTATATACCATGGAGATTCGCCCATTTATTATACTTTTAAATTTGGGGGGGTTCTTAAAATTTTCCCTGACCCCAAGTAACTTTTTTGAAGTGAAACTTGCGCCTTTTGACCTTTACAGGAGTACTCACCCACCCCTTTACAGACAGAGTGCGCAAGTACGCAGGTATTGTGAACTTGGGATGCGTACACACAGGTAAGGCTAAGAGAAACTGCGTAACTAGAGTTAATTGACTTTTTAAGGACTTTCTCTCTTTCTTGGAGTTTGACATGAGGAGCAAAGGTGTAAGACTTGCCAAGGAGGATAGTATGACAGTTGATGGAGCCATACTAACTGCAGATAGTCATGGTGACAAATTTTAGTGTAACAGATTGCCCCCTAAAGTGCGAAGCCTGTAGTAGATTAGGGTTTCATATCATCTAGGAAGGGTGAAGTACTTTATCATTTCAAGGATTATCTTGTGGAGAGCCCGGTTGGAACCTGCAAGTATTCAACACAAAATACATGTATGAGATCATATCATCGTTGAGGTAGGCATTCCCATACTCAGATCAAAAACTTTAACTGGTAAACTAACTACTGCTCTGATACAGGAATGATTTCGCAGTACATCATAATCATAAACTCATGTAGACACAGTATGGACGCAGCCATCTGTTTATAGTTAGTCTACTATATAATGAATACAAAACTCCTCACAGCCTGGATGGTGGAAACTAGATCCAGGGTCTTCATCTCTACTTCTCGAAATAGTACGATTCTATCCATGCGAATAAATGAGTTGATGTCGAGCATGGTAGAAACCACTTGATTACCAGTCAATGATGTAAACTGTTAAAAAGTGTGAGAGAGACCACCAGTGATGTCAATGGTTCTCAAAGTACCCAGTACAATCCATGAGATGTCAATGAATGTGCTGATGTCGAACATGTCACGGAATCCTTCGATCGAAAGTCAATGATGTAAACTGTCGTCGAAGGCGAGAAATCTACCATTGATGCATGCGTATTTCAAGGTACTGACGATTTCTAGATCATCTTTCTAGATAATGTGTCGATGTCGATAGAAAGCGATCCGTCGTAGGCAAGCCCACAACACGAAATCATAAATCAAGTTGAAGAAATGTAGCTGTAAGGACTGACTCAGGGATGGTCAAGATGGATGACAGGTATTTTGCAGATGAATGGTTTATTTGCAGCGACCTCTTGAACACATAACGACACAACAGATGGCTTGGTGACATTTGACCCAAAGTTAATACCCGGCTGAAGACTTTCAATGTGGTTCAATCAACTGTGAGGCAAAGGATTTCCCAACCAAAGTGAATGAAAAGTGTCGTGTTTAAGAGTGGTGATAAGGTTTCTTCTGAGACAAAGGATAAAAAATAGGATCATTTTCCTCTCTTTTCCCCCACCATTTCTGGCAAGTACCTCTTTATTTTTTACAAGCTTGAGGAGGATAACATATGCTTGATTATAAGCTCATCCTTCGGATGAGTCCAACTTAGTTTAGATTCGAACCCTAAGAAGGAGTGGTTCATTCTTGTTTGTAATCGAACAGGTCCTTTACTGTAAAATTTTAATGAGTCCAGTATAGGAGAAACTCGGCGTTTTTCAATTTTAGAGAGTCTGAAAAACTTAAGAAGACTCCAAGGTTGAACTTTTTCGTAAATTTGTGTCTCCCAAGCCCGAAAAAGTATAAAATAATACTTGAGAGAACCGCTTGGTTTTTTACGACCAAGGAGTACTTTCATAGTTAGTGTCTTTGACCTGAAAAGTAAAAAGCGATCAAGGACACGTCGTTTTATTTCCAGTATCGAATTTGAAACGACAAAAATTCGGCAATCTTTTCCTGTTTTTATGGTCAGAAAAAGGGCTATAAGGGAACCGTCTTTTAATTCTGTTTTAACGAGTGTAAAAGAAATGCTTGGCAATCTTTTCGTGTTTTAGGAGTCAGAAAAGGGCTTAAAAGATGACTCTGATGTTTTTGTTTGTGAAAAATGACAATTTTCCCTGAAAATCCTTTATCCTGCACAAAAACCAACACATTACTCATACCTGTTTAAAGATAGATAAAAATACTTTGAAAAATACCTTTTCACGGTGGAAAATAAACAAATTTAACATTTATTTACTCAAAAAACCTATAAAAAGGGCTTTTACCATTTCATTTTTACCATTTTACTGTTGAGGAGAGAAAAAGGGCTTTTGGCAAGAAACTTCCCGTGGATATTGCGGAGAATCCGACCGTCGAAACCGAACGTCGTCTCATCAGGTATTCTACAACATCCTCCCTTGCATTTCCATCCGTTTAGAATTTGTTTTTAAGCTTTAGTTTCATTTTTTGGAGGCCTTGGGGTTTCAAGGTCCGCTTTTCGGGGTACGCGGTGCTCCACTGGTGACCTGTGTAGCCCGACATTTTCTCAGTTGGGAAAATGCTGGGCGTACGCAGCTTGCCTTAAGAGAACCTGCGTACACACGCTCTGTCTCTAAAGGCGGGCTGCGTACACCGCGGAGAGGATTTTCAAACCCCCATTTCTCCAAAATGAACCAAAAACTTTTAATTTTATGGACTCTAACAGATATTTTATGGTGTGTAGATTGCCGACCATGCTTGATTGGCGCGATAGAGAACATGAAGATGTTGATTTGGCCGCCATTAATCACCAACCTTCCATTGATGCTTTGAAGGCATGCGGTCTTTACAAATACTGGGCCATACCTGGCATGAGGGCCCAGGTGAGATTTCTAGAGTGGCTGTTTGAAAGGTGGAACGTTCAGGATCAGTGCTTTTACATTGGAGGGCACCAGCTCGAGATAGAGCCCTCAGATATTTACTTTCTCACTGGTTTGCCCAAGAGGGGCGAACAATTGACTCTGTCTGGGACTAGGCCGGGTGGCCAGTCCATTGCTAGTCTCCATCTAGAGTGGTGTAATAATCAAAACCAGGAGAGGGGGATAGAGATTAAAAAGATATCCCGACCTGAACTTATGGTAATTGCCTTTACAGTTACTAGACTTTGTGGAGCTGTCGCTTTGCACATTGCCACCGGGTCCCAAATGCGGATGGCGATTGATTGCTATCAGGGCACCATTTTCAAATGGTGTGATGCTGTGTTGGCCAATTTAAAGGGCCAACTGACTAGGACGAAAAATGGACAGTTAAAGACTTTTGGTTATGGGCCTTTAGTTGTGAGTTTTGCCCTAGAGAGGGTTCTGATGCTGATCCCACAACAGCTCACTGTTGAGGTTGGGCCTCCCCGAGAGCCTAAATTGATGCGATGGGTTGCGGTACTGGCCCGTCATCCTGATGAGGGAATGGAGATTGTTCGATTTACTCCAGAGTACTTTCACTGGTTAGAGGACCAGGTCTTTTCGATACAGGATTTTCCTTATGCCGGAGTTGATTTTCGTGGAGATCCGGACATGATTCTTCCACCGGGAGAACAGTGGGATGACACAGGTACTTCATTTTTCACAAGTTTTTAAATTATCTATTTTTTTTTTGTTTTTATATCGTCTCAAAGCTGACAGTGACAATTTTCAAAATGCAGATGTAGGCCCACGGCGTCCAGCCAATCTCCGGCCTTTCGAGAGGAGACAACCAGTTGCACCGGCACCGGTCCCACAGGACGAGGCTACAGAGACCTTAGCTGAGTTGGAACAAGACCTAGAGCGTCTGACGGCAGATATACCAGAGACTACTATAGATGACATTCCTATCAGGCTTCAGCGCTATGTAGTCGGAGTCCCAGGACCTTTTAGAAGGTTCTTGTGTAGGGTAGCTCGTGCAGTGGTGTCATATAGAGATCATCACCAATGATTGGATGATCGTTTTTGTAGACACATGTGACATTTTGGTTTTTTGTACTTATCATTTTTGCCGATCATAAGGTGTTTTGCAACCTATGATCGAAGACGATGTATTTTTGACACACTCCTATCTATATATATCATTATTACCGGCTTATCTCATTAAACATGTGTGATTAAATGTTTTTAAATTTACATGTATGATTATCGCAAATGTTTGTCTAACATTCAAGAAGCAATTGCATCTGCTAATGTATTTAAAGACCTTGGAATATGCTGATATTCAATGTGATCAAATTCACGTTCCAAGAGACGCACTCTCAAAAATAACCTTAATAACACTGGATTTCTAATGGCATACACTCTATAAAGCTGTAATACAACGAGTTCAGAATCTAACCTCACTATCAAACTCCGAATCCCAAACGAAATAGATTCAGATAATAACTCAATCACTGCACTATATTCTGCAATGTTGTTTGTTGTTTGACCGAGGCTTACCCCATGCATAGAAACTAACTCATCAGAGGGCGAATAAATAACCCAAGCTGCGGAAGAGATATTCCGTGTATTATGACAAGCACCATCAGCAAATCCAATGTATGTCTGGAGAGGCGTCGACATCTGCAATATCAAGAGTAAAACCAAGATAAGCCAGAATAACGACGAAAAACACACTTTCTAAGCTAAGTACACTGTCTAAACTAACAAACACACCAGCTAGAAAGAAAACCTAACCTAACTAAAATCTCCATACCCATCATTTAAGCATAATACCTCTTTAGGTAAAGTCCATTTCTGGGTTTACCCAAAGAGTCCCCGTCAAAGTCAACTAGCTCATAGGCCCCTTTTGCTAGCTTTCGCTTGACAATATAGGGCCCATGCCACATAGGAACGAATTTTCCAGCACCTAATTTATCGTTAGCTTGATCATATAATAGTACTAGGTCTCCTTCCGAAAAATTTCGAGGGGTCACATTTCGATCATACTGAGCTTTCATTCGTTTTGCATGAGTCTCGATCGCCAATGCAGCATCACGTCGAGTCTCATCTAATTGAGCTAAGTATAATAAACGCTTCTCCTCTTCGGAAGTAGCTGGAAGTAATTCGACAGCCATTTGCAGTGACGGGATTTCGCATTCAATAGGTAGCACAGCTTCCAAACCATAAACTAGTTGGAAAGGAGTGAACCCTGCTGATGTTTTCAGTGAGGTTCAGTATGCCCAAAGCGCGGAAAATAACATGTTGTGCCAATTCGACCGATGAATACCAATGACTCGTCGGATCATGATAACTAAAACTTTGTTGATGGACTCAACCAGACCGTTTGCTTGGGGATAATAAGGAGTTGAGCTATCATGACGCAAACCAAGCTGGCCTGTAAGTTCTGTCATCATAATGTTTCAAAAATGGCGCCCATGGTCAGTGATTATCGCTTGTGGGACACCAAACCTAGCAATAATGTGATTGAATACGAAAATTGCAGCTGTCTTGCCGTCTGCCTCAAATGTAGGCATCGCCTCGGCCCACTTAGTAAAATAATCAACTGCAAGGATGATATACGCATGCCCCCTGGCCGAGTGAGGGTTACATGTAATAAAATCGATACCCCATTTGGAAAAAGGACCAACGGCAATTATAGGGTGGAGAGGAGCAGGTGGTGCGCGCATCTTGCGATCAAACACTTGATAGTTGTGGCATTTCCGGACCGCAATAATACAGTCTTTAAACAAGGACGACCAGAAGTAGCCAGCGCGCAATATCTTTTGGGCTGTGGCATACCCAGACATATGACCGCCACACGCTCCAGAGTGACAGTCATTTAGAACCCTTTCTGCCTCTTCATGAGTTAAGCAACGTCGGAAAACCAAGTCTGCTCCACGGCGATAAAGAGTATCTCCAATAATTTTGTACTGTTGGGACTGGAATCGAATTTTCCGATGTTCCGACTTTGAAACTTCAGGCCAAAAGGATTGGGTTTGGAGATAGACGATTATATCCCCATACCATGGATCTAAAGTGCTGATGAAAAACAAAGATTCGTCCGCAATGGGTTCCTCTGCCACAGTTTCTGTGTCAGCACGCGGGAAATCACACATCAACTCTGCAAAAACTAAAGATTTCTTAGACTTAGATTTTTCAAATTCCAAGTCGAACTCCTGCAGGATAACAATCCATTTGGAGTACTTGCCCCCTAGCAATTGTTTAGTCAAAATGTAGATCATAGGGTTGCAATCCGAAATGACTGTAGTTTTACGGAGAAGAATGTAGTGACGAAAACGTTGGACAGCTTGAACGGCTGCCAAGGCCAATTTCTCCACATGTGAATATTTGAGCTCAGTTGGATTTAATGTCCAACTAAGGTAATATATCACATGTTCCGTTCCGAATTCGTCTTCCTGTACTAAGACCATTCCAATGGTGGAATGAGCAGCGGCGAGGTACAAAAAGTAATCCTGGTTGTAGTTGGGAGGATGCAGCAACGGTGCATGGGTCAACGCGTGCTTGAGTGCATCAAAAGATTTCTGAGCTATCTCATCCCAAGAGAATTGAGCGTTCTGTTTCAACAACCGGGTAAAACCTTTTGTAATCTCGGCATAGTTAGGAATGAATCGGCGTAAAAAATTTGCTTTCCCCTGCAAACTTTGGAGTTGGCGAAGACTCGAAGGAGGAGGCAATTTGATGATAGCTTCTACCTTCGAGGGATCGACACGAATGCCGGCTTTTGAAACTACAAATCCCAGCAATCGTCCCATTTCTATACAGAAGACACATTTGTGTGGGTTCAACCGTATACGATAATGCCTACACCTCATGAAAATTGCTCGTAAATGGACAAGGTGATCAGCTTGATGTAATGAATGAGCGGGCAAATCATCGAGATACGGTTGCACAATGTGTTTGATGTCATGAAACGCATAAGACATCGCCCTTTGAAAAGTGGCTCCGGCATTCTTAAGCCCAAAAGGTAATTTGCAATAAGCAAATGTCCCCCATGGACAAATGAAAGCTGTTTTTGGTTGATCGGCAGGTAGAATATTGATTTGATTGTAACCGGAAAAAACATCCATAAAGGAAAATATTTCACTGCCGGCACAATCATCAATTATTTGATCGATATAGGGTGTTGGAAAGTTGTCCTTGGGACAAGCACGATCGATATCCCTATAGTCGATGCATATTCTTATTGTTCCCTGTTTTTTGTTTACTGGAACAATATTCGATACCCAATCCGTTAACGGGATTGGATAAATGAAACCTGCTTTCAACAGCTTCTCAACTTCTGCTTTAATTGCAGCCGCTTTTCGTGGGTGAATCTGACGCAAACGTTGCCAGACGGGTTTAGCATCCGGGTAAGTTTTGATCTCATGAACAACAATTGCGGGATCAATTCCTGGCATTTCCTCATAGGACCAGGCAAACACGTCGCGGAATTCTTGAAATAGGGCCTTGTATATCTGAATTTCGTCATCTGAACACGAGGCACCTATATGAATGTACTCAACAATTCCAGGCTTGACTGAAATGTCAATGGGAATAGTGCGAGAGATGTTTCCCAAATTCAGCTCTGAATCAGGATATTTCATTGGAGTCTGAGCCTTCTTGACATATTCAGCTGTAAAGATTGATGAGAAATCGTTTTCAAAATGATCATCCTCAGGTAAAAACGAAGATCTATGATGGAGATCTTCCCATGGTAAATCGTCTACACATAGGACTTCACAAAGTTGTTCGTCAGATGACCCAACTTCGGGAAATGCTATTAACTCTGAGGTTGACGTGAAAAGTGATTCCTCACAGACCACATTCATTTGGTCGATTTTGGTTGAACGTGGATCGGTAAAAGACTACACGGCTTCATAGGCAATTTCATATGGACTCAAAGGCATAGCATTACCAAATGAGTCTATTTCAGATTCAGAAGGAACGATCCAAGGATCGTCGTAAACAATGGTATCTGATGTAATCATATGAATGGATGCAAACGAAGACACGACGTTGATTGGAGGAAAAGGAAAAGTTCCCAGTAAACCGGCATCTTTAACTAATCCTACGCCAACATCCCTATAAGGGATAGTTGTTTTACCGACATGCTGGATACTCTCTAAAGAGGCTGGGTCGGATGAAAAGTAAGCCAGCTGGTCTATGGTTACGATCTTGCCATTATGTGGAAACTTTATTACTCTGAAGACCGATGAAACGACCGCTGTCATAGCATAAGACCAACTTCGACCCAAGAGAAGGTTGTAGTCTAGAGGGGCATCAACCACCTCCACATCTAGACTAACGGTTTTTCCTTCAACCCCTATAGGAAAATCCTTTAGAATGCCAAACGGATGAAACCCACGGTCATCAAAGGCCTTAAGAATTGTCGGGGATTGATTTAGTGAAGGAGAACCAAGCGATCTCCAGCGCTGTATCGACATAATACACGTGGAAGCTCCCTCATCAATTACAGTCCGATGAATAGGCCTGTTTTTGACTATCACTGGGATCTGGAAAGCCATTTGATGAGGTAAACGCGGTGTACTATTTTCTAGATCAAAGATTATTAGGTTCGGGTCCTGAACATTAACAGCTCCTATAGCCGACAAAAGTAATTTTCGCTGTGCTGGGCATGATTGCAGCACTTCTAAAGCCGACATTGCTGAGGGTGAAATAGCTAAATCCTCAACAATGTTGTAATTCTGGGCCGCTCTCGCATGTGGATTGAAAGCAGACCTTCGAAGTACACCCTTTGCAGGCGGTTTGATTACTAAGTCTGGGTTAGGTTTCTCGATCTGTAGTGGATCGAAACCGGGAGCTGAGGTTGATGGATTAGAATGAGAAGATTCTGCTTCTTTCGATCCATCAACAGGACTTTTACTACCATAATCTTGCGATCGAGTCGCAATCCTTACATGAGACATCATCAATATGGGTTCTTCACTAGCACTCGAGGAAGAACCTATCATTTTACTCTCCTGCTTTGGAAATGGATCTTTCAAAACAGCAGGAGTTGGGGAACCCTTGACGATTTTCACAACCTCGGCCCGATGAGGGTAATCTCTTGTAAAATGATCTTCTTCACAAATAAGACAAGGATATCGAGGTTTGCGCTTTTCGTCATTGGTTTCCGACTTTTCTGTTTTCTCCTTTGGAGTTTTGTCTGCTTTATTCTTCTTCTTGCCTTTCTTCTTCCCACCGTTTTTTGATTTAGCCGTAGACGACTCTACAGCGTGAATATCAGTGGAAACTTCAGCAGAAGAATCTCCTGTCGGGGAGTCTGGTAAGGTTATAATGGGCGAAGAATTCTTTGAAGACTTCTTCTTGCTTTTAGTATTCACCGTACCAATCATGCCATCAGCAGCATGAGATCCCGAAGGAGCAGCAGCGATTTGATTTGACTTTGGAAGATCTGGGATCTTTTCGTGTAACGTACCTGACTGAGTGTAAACTAAGTCGAGGTACTGCGCTTGAGCAATCACTTGCTCCTCAGTAACTACTCCTGCCTTAGCTACGTCTTCAGTAATCTTCGGTAATAATGATTTAACAAACCATTCAGCTAAGATTTGGTCCGGGATAAAAACTTTCACTAATCGCCTTCAATGTCTCCATTCATGAATATGATCGGAAATATAAGTGGACGTCGACTGTTTTAATGAAGTTAGTAACTCCGTGCCATTATCATATCTGACCGGCAACTGAAAATGAGTTAAGAACGAGGTAGCTAACTGACTAAAATTATAAAAAGAGGCCCGTGGTAACTCAATGTACCACTTGGCCGCGAGACCAATGAGAGTACGCTGGAAGAGACGTAAGCGGATCGAATCATCCGAGATGGAATTTGAGGCACACCAGAGGTGGTAAGTCATCACATGATTCGACGGGTCCTCTCCATACTTACCCTCGAACTTGGGAATGTCACTGGGCAACTTATTCGGCATTGGCGGCGAAAACGGAAGATAATTGATCAGATTGTTCGTTAGGCACGTCAAGTCTGGTAAATCCAAAGTTGCGATAAACGACAATTGCCGATTAGGATCCCTAAAACTCTGGGTCACGAGACCAGTCCCAGGAGGAGGATATCCAGGATAACTTGGAATAAGAATCGCATTCGGGATATTGTATCCTCTCGGAAAACCAGGATTAACCGGACCATACTGGGGTTGTTGTGGTTGTTGATAAGTGTACCCAGGATACGGTTGATACTGGTAAACTGGTTGCTGGACAGCAGGCCCGTATTGGTACTGTCCCTGGTACGGTTGATAAATGAATTGTGGTTGACTAGTGACAACCGTACTTAAACCAGGCTGTCCTACAGGCATCTGAACCGTAGTTTGAATCGTGGATCCAGACAATGGTAAAGATGTCTGAGGAGTAGTGGTAGAGACAGTAGAAACCGGAGCTGTCGATACTCCAGAAGTAAGTGTGGTGGATGGAACAGATGTTGCGGTAGTTGCAGCAGTCGTTTGAGATGGAGTACTAGGTGCAATGGGCGACTGAGTAACTACTGAAGGTACAGAAGTTTGAACATTAGACTGGACTGGTTGCTGGGGTGAACCAGAAACTAAAGGTTGTCTAGTTTGAGATGACAACTGTATGCTTGGCTGCAACACCTGTTGAACTTGCGATGGATCCCACATTATGTTCATTCCGGGGTATTGACCCATGACAGGTTGAGGATATTGAGATCCATAACCAGATTGAGGGTAGGATTGATAACTGAAAGGTACATTTCCCGTACCTTGAATATACGATTGACCTTGGGGTGGTTGATAACCTTGACTCGAGTACTGACCTTGGGGTAGATACCCTTGAGGTAAGTACTGATACTGGGGTTGACTTTGAGGCATAAATTGATACTGAGGTTGGCCTTGGGCTACATATTGAGGCTGGGGTTGACCTTGAGGAATGTATTGTACCATGGGTACATACTGTCCTTGAGGTTGCCCTCCAGATGCAATTTGTGTACCTTGAGGTTGCCCCCCAGGCATTAATTGAGGCTGCCCCCCAGGCGGTAACTGGCCACCTTGAGGTTGAGAACTGGGAATTGAACCTGACATCATGTAAATGTCTCCTACGCCCAACGGTTTATTACCATTGTTTCCAGTTAATAACACATGTTCAATGGGTTGAGGAGATGCTCCCGCAAAAGTACCAAAAAGTGACTGATACCCAGCGGGAACAGAAGGACCGCCGTACAAGAAAGATTCAGGAGATTGACTAAACATGGACGACTGACCGGACATATTTACAGGAGTATAAATACCTCCAGGTGGATAAGGAGTATGAGGTGGAGAAAAACTTGACCCTGAGTTGTCCAAATAATTAGTTAAGGAAAGATACCAAGTAGTACTTCTAGGTGGACTGTAAAAAATGGATTCACGCTTCCTTAGATCAATAGTAGGTTGATCTTCAGGGATAGGGACGCCTATTTCTTCTTCTGGAGCAAGTTCTTCAATAGATATTAAACCAGAAGGAAGATTTTCGGTGATGACTCTTTCTACCCTAGGTGAATCAGGAACACTAGAAGTTGGACTAACAGGTTCAAATATTTCAAGTTCTTCGCCTATATCACTAGTAGATGAAAAACTACCAGCAAGCTCGGAAACTGCAACAGCTTCAGGATTATAACCTGTTTCTAGACTTTGGTAATTAGGATGAACTACCAACGAAGACTCTCCTTCTTCAGGTGAACCTACTTTACTGCCACTAGGAGTTACAAGGACCTTCAAACCTTCGTAATGACCCGGGACGTCTTCAGGAGGTTGGCCCCGAAGTCTACGGGACTTCCTCAACAAATCGGCCACGGTAACAATCTCAGGAGACTGGCCTCGAAGTCTACGGGACTGTCTCGGTAATTCAGCCACAATTAAAAACTTTTAACTACTGCACACGCAAACAAAGTAAAATCTCAAAGCAAACCGCCTAAAGTCTCTAAAGAACCAAACAAATTCGAATCACACGCCTAAAGAATCTAGGGCGTCAAACCAAACACAAACAGTAACCTTCCGGACCGAAAACACTAGTTGGTGATGAAACCCAACATCGCCGAATTCAATACAGAAGTGGTGGGTGGAACAGTTACCCTAGCAACCTGCTTAATGAATAGACCAGTACAAGTTCCTCCACTTTAACCGTCTTGAGTGAAGTGAACCCCCCGGAAAATCCAACTGAGTCTAGCCGACGTCTGCTCCAGGTACAGTGGGATCTTCCCTCCACCGTCACCTCGGGTAGAATCCTAAAGATAATGGTCACTAAGGTTACCAACAGCAACAAATATACCTGGGGGAACAATCTACGACCCGATAGCACGCAAGGGCAGAGTAACAAGCTCAATCCCCTTGCCGGCTCCTTGACAATAATCCAAGGTTTACCGACAAGTGACCCCAGGCTCCTCGACAATAATCCGAGGTTTACCGTTTGTAGTATGTGCGTATCTGGCGTCTTTCCCAATGAAGGAGGATTGATCCCCTCACTGGTTCGGACACGGTCTCGTGCTTCTCCTTTAAGAGGAGCTTTCCCAGAGTACAAATGAAATAGTTGGATTTATCCTACCACAAGATAAGCTACTTGTTTGGTTTTACTTGTCTTGGAGAGTTAATTACTCTCCTACTCCAAGACACTAGCCTGATCTATATTGGTGTTTTAGAGCCCTAGTAAATAAAAAGTTACTAAGTTGATTTTACTTTAAGCGTTAATTTTTATGGCTTTTCTTTAGGACAAAAGGTAGCGGAGATGAAACTAATGGTGTGTAGACTCGACTCAAATCCACTAAAAAGATGCACTTAGGATGATTTATACTAACTTTCTTTCTCAATGAATTCCCTAGCTAAGAGAGTTGGAGAATGCAAAATTGATATAAAGACAACTTTCTTGGCAATGAAAATCAAAGAAACAATCTCTTTATCTTTTCCAAAGAATACAACACATGACCACTAATTATTTCACGAAAATTCCTTTTCTTTTCAAAGACTCAAATGCTACTAAAACAAACTTTTTCTTCAAAAGAGATTTTTGGATTTTTCCTACTTAACAAAAATCAAATTTTAAAAATCTAAGACAATCAAATCAATTCTACTTAAAAGCAAATCAAAGAGAAATTCACCTAATAAGAAAATCTAATGAGGCCAAAACCTACAAAGTATGATTCCAGGATGTT
Source organism: Pinus tabuliformis (assembly GCA_031772625.1). NCBI lineage: Eukaryota > Viridiplantae > Streptophyta > Pinopsida > Pinales > Pinaceae > Pinus > Pinus tabuliformis. The sequence continues at coordinate 30,641,587 of CM062808.1, read as the reverse complement.
TTACTCAGTCATGATTTAACCAAGGACTAGTTAATGCAGAATCATAAACTAGTCAAAAACAAAAATAAAAATATTTTGTTCTTTTTCTTAAAAAATGAAATTCACAGTTTAATCAACAAACTTTTCCGAGATTCCGCAAAGAGGCAATACAAAGGTAGGTTTCTCACAAAGGTGGATTCTATGAAAGGTCCGACTCCTAAGAAGACTGAAAAGACCAGGGATATCCAAGGTTTTACAACTTCTAAAGCCAAAGTCACTACAGGACCAATGCAAAAATCAAACCCTAGGGCTAGAACCTCTATAAATTTCACTAAAACTCTTGACACTGATGAAACAAGTTTCGATGAAGACTTGTGGCAGGTAAACAATGGATCTGGGCAGTAAAAACAACTTATCAACAAAATCTAAAAGGCAAAAAAGAAAAAAATGAAATTTTCTCAATTTTGACAGGGTACGCAGGCAACCTGTTTGCACAGGTGCGTGTACGCTCTGTGTACAAAGCTGCAGTGTGTACAGGTACGCACTGTGCTTAACGCAGAGGCTGCGTACTTCTAGCAAAACCAAGAAAAACTAAAATCTAACTTAACCCTAAGCTATCCACCCAAATACACAGTCAAACAGCCAAAAACCAGAAAGAAAACGACTTTTCTCAAATCAAAGTTTCACACAAAGGAGAAATCAATCACATCAATGGAGTTCCCCAGTGGAGTCACCATTTTGTCATGCGGAAAGAGTCAATTTTGTGGACAAAACCGACCTCCCTAGAAGCTAAGGCTTTCTAGTGACAAACAAGACAATTAAACACTATCTTTCCCTAAATATGCATTTAGAATACAAGAAATCAGGTGATTATAACATACCTTTAGTCCAATGCTTTGTAGTAGTCCAGTCTCTCCGATCCGGATGAGCTCCTCCTTCTCTTCGAAACCTGCATTCACTAACAAGAAAACGATTACATAGCACCTGAATAACTCATAAAATAAAACATATTCATCATAAAGACCAAGGAGTATATGAAACAAATCATGTATAACAACTTGTTGAGAAAAATGAGCTTAATTGTATTAAGTGGAAACAAAAGAAACCATTACAACCTGTGCCTTGGTGTTGTGCAGGTCCCTCCCAGGGTCCAGCAAGAGTTCTCCTTTACTTTGATCAGCTCACCCACTTCCAAATGAAGCTAAGAAAGGATGGGAATCTCTCCTCTCAAGCTCTATAAGGGAGTCCTAATTTCAGCAGCATCTACCCTTAGGAATCTTCAGCTTTCAACCTCTCCTCCCTCTGGCCCAATGCTTGTATTTATAGTGCTTTGGAGGAAGTTAATCAGGTCCACCATGAATGGGATAAGCCCCTCTTTCAATGGTATAGCTCCCCTCTTCATGGGATAAGTTCCTCTTTCATTGGGATGCATGAACCATCTGGAGGCGCTCAATCCACGTCAAACCATCTTCTAGAATGCTCTAGAAATGACCCCAAGTAACTTTTTTGAAGTGCAACTTGCGCCTTTTGACCTTTACAGGAGTACGCACCCACCCCTTTACAGACAGAGCGTACAAGTATGCAGGTATTGTGAACTTGGGATGCGTACACGCAGGTAAGGCTAAGAGAAACTACGTAACCAGAGTTAATTGACTTTTTAAGGACTTTCTCTCTTTCTTGGAGTTTGACATGAGGAGCAAAGGTGTAAGACTTGCCAAGGAGGATAGTATGACAGTTGATGGAGCCATACTAACTGCAGATAGTCATGGTGACAAATTTTAGTGTAACAACTACAACAGAGCCAAGTAAGGTGGATGATGGAAAAACTCAGAGAAGTTGAGTTGGAAATGGAAGTGTCCATTTGTGAACCAGAGCAAGGTGAAGTTCTGGGTGAAGATGAAGAATGGAGATCAGTAAACTATTGGGATAGTTTAGAGCTGCATACTAAAATGTTGCCAAAGGAATAAGAGACACTGAGGTCTTATGTTTTTAATTATAATGATTGTTTTGTGAGTGCATGTTTTTCAGAGGATTGGTAGCCTTATGAAGTTGTCATGAAACTTGATAAAAATTAACAGAGTTCAGAGGAGAACTTGGATCAATATACTGATGTACTGATAGAGGGTGAAGAGTACCTTTCAGAGGATAAGTATTCTAGAGCAGAATATGATGAAGAATGCCTCTTGAATGAGGAAAATATTGAATTGATGTAGCAGAAAGGAATTGTTAATGAATTGATATTTGGGACTATTATAAAACAAGGACAGCTCCTTGTGGATGAAGGAGATGAAGATCAACCTGAAAAGCTGGTATGTGAAACGTTAGTTGAGGCTATTGAGTTGTACATTTTTCAAACTGATAATTGTTGTGTGAATACAAGGATTATAAGTGTTGAACAAGCACTTATTTCTGTGGAGATGAATGAGACAAAATTGTCTATGGAAGGCAGTCCGATTGAATTGTTGGAGAATAGCAACCATGTAAAGGATGAAGCTGGAAATGGAGAGCATTGTGATACGAAACTTGTTAAATGTAAGGAGGAAATTGAATTTCTAGAGAGGTTGCTAGGAGGAAATGGAAATATGAAAGAAGTGGTTACAGCAGTACTTAACAGTAGCAGAGGGTCTTTAAAAGACATGGGGACAAAAGAGTGTTTTGATTCACAAACCAATAGTTTGTTTGCAGGAACAATGCATATAATGAATGAGTGTGGTGTTGTTATTGAAGAAATTGAGCAGAAGTTATTTGGAGATGAAATGGAAGTTCAGAATCAACAAGAGGGTAAGGATGTAAGGGTGGCAGTAAGGAACCAACAACTACAAAATGAAAGTAACTAGCAAAAGATTAAAGGAAAATTTAAAGAAGAGACTATGTTAGCTGAAAACATAGTAAAGAATCATCATTCCATCATGATGATAGGTACAATGGAGATAACCAAGGAAGCTGTTGAGGCAGTTGATAAAGAAATAGGACTAAACTCTCATCAAAGGATCAGTGAATGGGAGACAGAACTAGAGCTACTGGAGAAATGGCTGAAAGCACCAGTAGGGAAGAAATAACTTGATGAAGATTGCAAAGGATATGCAAGAGAGGAAGAGGAAAGGGTCTAGCAAAGAAGTGAGTTGGACATAGAGATTGAATTGATGATGGATTTGATGAGAAAAGAGTCTCAAAGGGGGGAGACAAAAGAAAGAAAGCAAAGCGGCAACAAGAAAAAGACAGCAGCAGATTGTGAAAGCATAACTAGTGGGGCAATGCAACAGAAAGTGTGGAGACCTGGAGAACCACAACAAACAACAACAACAACCAAGGAGAGACTACAAAACAAAGTATGGGATCTAGGAGGACACAAATCATAAGCACATAATCAGGCGATCATGATTATTTTCAACCTTGAGAGTCTGATGCAGGAGCATTTAGCTCAATAATATCATTGTATCTTAGTAGACATAGGGTTTCTTATGTTTTAAGGAAGTTGGTTTCCTAAGTGTTGAACTAATGTAATTATTTAGGCTTTTGAGTGATTTTAATGAGAATAGGATTTAATTAAATATAGTGAGGCATATTTGTAAATGTTCTCGAATGTAGGAGAACATGAGAGAATCAGGATAGTTGAGAGATTTAGAGATTTGAGAATTAATTGTAAATCTTATATTAGGATTTAGTTCATGATTTTGTGGATTAGAGAGGATCCTTAGAGATAAATAAGAGATTTTAGTATTTTGTTGAGAAGTTTATGGATCTAAACCAGGAATTGGTTATAGAATCCTTTTGTATAAATGTAAGCTTAAAAGGCATAGTCAAAGGTTAGCTACTTAGCAAGTTAACTAATTTGAAGGTGTTAGTTAGATAGGTTTGATTGTAAGCCTATGGGCAGATTGTGAAACAGAGGCCATTGACATTGGAAATCAAGCCAACGAGAAAGAGAGTCTAATTATGTAATCATTTGTTTGTATATACATATATAGATATTTAATTCTGGAACTATGTAAGTGTGTGTTTTGAGTATTGATGATAAGTTATGTGTGTATCAGAGGTTTGCATAGTATATGTATGCAGGTGGAGTTCGACAGAACATAGAGAGAAGAATGATATGAAGAATCATAATGGAGCACTTGAATCCATTCAAAGGATCACAGTCGAGATTCAGGTGTGACTATGCTAAGAGCATGCAGAGTTAAGCTTAGGAGGGAGTTGTGTGGTAGAACAACGAAAGGACCAAAACCCCGAAGAAAACCAAACTACAGAATAACTTTGAAGAAATGGCATAAAAACCCAAGTAAAGAGAAGAAAAAGAAGTGAAGTGTCGATGCACAAGAGTCGTTGGATCTAAACGATCAACGGATGGGATGGTTTGTGATAAGCAGCCAGGATTAAGTTGCATAGAATGGAGCACTTAGAATTGCATCGCAACATATCACAAGAGTGAATAAACCCTGGCCTTAAGAGATTTCCGATAGCTATGAGCGATGTCATTATTGACCGTTGGATCAAGTGCTTTGATCAACGGTAGAGGATCGTGATAAACCCCACATCACAATACTTCTTTGTGATTGAATTAACCTTGGGTCTCAAGAAAGTGTGACATGTGATGTCCGATGCGATCAATGATTAGTTTGCATCACAATATTCATGGTGGATGTACCTTGCCCCTAAACAACTGTGATGGGCAGTATTGCGATGTGTGATGTAAGAGCAGACCTGAGAAGGTTATGGATGCGGTTTATTGTATTTGAAGTCTGGTTGTGTTTATCGCATATCGGATGCGAAAGGAGGAAGGCATGTCAGTGTGATCCATGCGAATTGCGACAGGCGATGGATTTGATGGAGTAAATAAATGGCGGGGAATGAATGTATGAAGGTCATGGAATGGAAAGAGTAATCACATCCCGCAGATCGGGAGTTCTGGAAGCATATTCTTAAGAGTTTTTGAATCCTGTGATTGCGATAAAGGAAAGCGTTGGTAAATGTCAAAGGCTGAGGAAATATGAAAAGGTATGGTTTACGTATTTTTGTGAAATATTTATATTGTATAAGATAGAAATAAAGTGCCAATAGAAGGTTTTATGGGTAAGTCTAAAAATAACCAAAGTAAAGTGTGGGGGTTTGTTATATGTGCAGGCATTAAGGATTGATTAAAGTTTTATGAGGGTGAATAAGTCTCAATGAGAAATTATTGTTCAAGGGTAAACTGTGGTTAGTATCAAATCGTTCCACGTGGGATTTTACATAAAGGGGCCTTAAACCTTAAGTAATGAAGATTTGACTAAGCAGTTCATAGAAATTCTTGGGGCAAATAGATATATGCATTCCATATGCATACTGTGGGTACTGCAGGTTTTTCCTACGTGAGGTTGTCTATAACATAGATGTTTAGGAATTTTTGGTTGGAATTTGACAATTTTTTGTTGACTCAATCTTAATTTTTATTGTTTAAAATGGTTTTTTGAGTGCATACACTCTCATTGTGACGAGTTTACAACTCAAATTTACTTGTAATTCCAAACAATATTTTCCAAATTATAAACAATAGAAAATCTAACAACACATGAATTTAAACATATATTAAGTAAGATATTTAAAGTTTATTTAAAAAAAAATGAAAATATTTTTTTAAGGAGGCGAACGAGGTTGCAGAAGTTTATTAGAGAGAAATCCCAATTCAAATTCAAGGAAAGATCTCGCAGACAAAGGAGGAGGTCAAATTGGAATGGGGTAATTAATCTATTCTTATACATATTTTTATTATACAATGTTTTTTTTGTAATTATAATTTATGCAACAAAAAAAATGTTTCACTAAGAGATTTAATATAACTTTTTTATAATATAATTTTATAAAATCCATTTCTTATTTTGCTAACATATTATAATATGTATGTAATATAATGAGAACATTTTTTTCATTATTCTCTTATATAATAATATAATTCTATTTCTTTCAAAAAAGTTGAAAAAAATGTTTAAACAAATCTCAATAACATATTAAATACATCTAATTATTTAAATTAATACATTCCACCTCAACACATATACATTATCCAAATTCCTATAATATTAATAACAACTAATTACATTTGAAACCCGTATTTATTTATTAGTCAATGAAATTTTTATTCAACGATACACATGTAAGTATTCATAATTATACCTCACACCCTTTTATTTAATCCAACAAAATTTCCTCCCTCAAGCAACCACACACACATAAGATTTGACATTATCAATTAGTAGGAAACTTGGATTTCCTTATCCACGTGATTATGATTATGGGGTATATGGAGGTTAAATTAATAAATATTGGAAGATTTGAATAATAAAAAATGTAGTATGTTTTAAGTTTGTGAGATTTTTCAACATAATTTTATATATTTATAAATTTTTTTAATTATTTGAATTTCTTAATATTTATTAAGATAGTGTTTTTATTTAATAATGTAATTTTTAATCATACATTAATCATAATGAAAAAAAAAAATATAGGTTGATCTTAATCTTATATAACAAAATAATGATATATAAGCTGGTCTTAATCTTAAAATTGTATTATTATTTTTATTTTATATATTTATAAATATTTTTAATGGGTTGTCTAAAACCTAGATGTTTTGGAAGTTTTGGTTGGAATTTGACAAATATTTGTTGAGTCAATCATAATGAATCTAGAAATATCAAATTAAAATTATATTATTAAATTTCTAAAACAACACATTCTTATATATTAATTTTTTTCATATTTAAAATTAATCTAAAATCATTTTACTTATTTATTAAGAAAACAATATATTGTTAATATTATAAGATAATCCTTGTAATGTACTGCATTAATACCACAACTTAATCATTGTAATGGACTACATTAATATCTACATGAATATGATTATGTGATATATGGAGGTTAAATTAATAAATATTAGAAAATTTAATGCTACTTATGTTAAATTTCCCAATTCCAATAATAGGGACACTTGTAATTATCACAACACATTTAATATATTTGTACATGCACTCCTTTCATATCCATCCACCAAATTTGATATATTCGTCCAATCCATTACAACTAAATGCAACAACAAAATGTGTTTGGATATAATATATAAGCACACTTTAATATCCATCCACCAAATTTGATATATTCCTCCAATCCACTACAATTAAATGCAAAAAAATATATTTGGATATAATATATAAACACACTTTAATTAGATGTTAACCTTTGTATTGGTTTTATGGTTGCCCTTAAAATTGACTTCTTAATGCTACCTTTCTATGGTTTTCAACCCACTTTATTATTATGTAATCACTAAATATTCTCTTCAAGATATTGTTATCTTATATATTTAGTAGAACACACTCCTTTAATATACTATCCCTTCATTATCATATCATCCCAATGCAATTCTTTGCTTGCCGTGCTTTTCTTGCAATTCTTTTTTAGTGTAACACTCCTTAATTCTATGGAATAAATTATAAATTTAGCTTTAAAATATTTATTGAACACATTTTGTGATTTTTTTGATATTATCTTTGAATGGTTTCGAATGCACAATTATTCAAAATATGAACAATTATTAGATTCCTAAGCAAATATAAACAATTATAACATTACCCCGATTGTTAAAATAATTACGATATTTAGTGTTGTTTTCAACTTCATGCAATGCTCCTTTTAAAGAACTTTGACCTTTTAAAATACGAAATCCATCCTTTTTCTTCGTTGGTCCATGTAGAGTGATGTTATTGTTGCATAAGAAATCTCAAACATAATTATTTTGGTGGGAAAAGTTTAATGGTATATATTTAATCATAATAATTATAATTTACAAATAAATTGATGATATTCTTTTTTCAAAGTTTATAATTTTGCAACAATGTTATTTAAAATTTCAAATACATTATTTATAATTAGATAGGTGAACTATTATTTAATTATCTTTTGTATACTTGATTTTGATTTTTTTGCATAGGTTTTAAGATAAAGTTATCCAAGAAGCTCAAAGAGATAATGGTTTTTTTCTAAATTGAGAGTTGATGTTAAACTTAGGACTACTAAGGGTTGGTTGGAAGAAATTAAATGCTATATAGGAGTCAAGTAAGGGTGTCCCTTTTACCTTGATTTTTTTTGGCATATATATTGATAAGGTAGAAGAATGTCTGGAAGATGTAGGTTGTGTTGGCCCCAATGCTATTATTCTTTTGGAAAAGAGATATTAATACATTTCCAAGTAACTAATAATCCTCCAATTTTTTTGCTCCAAGATGAATATGACTGTTAATAATAGAAAAATTAAATTCATGATAATTAAATCCAAAAAAGAACATATACTATACTTTCATATCTAAATTTTAAATTGGTAAAAAAATATTTCATCACTATCACTATCACTATCACTATCCCTCTTATCACTCAAAATTTTTAAATAATTAATAATATACACACTATCCCTCTTATCACTGAAATTTTTTAAATAATTAAAAATATACACATTGTTACCTTAAACCCTTTTTTTCTTTTAATCTTACCCTAAATAAAAATCCCTTATCATTCATATATTATCTCATCCGTAAACTCAAAAATTAGTTTCTCCTTCCTTTAAATTAAATTTTCTAAGAACTTAAAAACTTCATAATCATTAAATTATTATATTATATATCAATATCTACATATGCATATTCAACACATTTCTTCATTATTTTATTCCAATATCTACATATTAACAATATTTCGTCATTAGTTTATCTCAATATCTAATTATATTTTATATTATATTTGAAGTGATTTTATAACTATATAATTTATATGCTCCAAATCCACAGATATTTTTACAAGAATGATCGAGAATAAGTCTAATGAACTATGCAGATTCCCATGGAGAGAGAGAGTAATTGCTATAAATTAATATTTGGAGTGTTTTAATAGTGTATCTAATTATTGTTTATCTAAAGCTTTCTCAACTATTTGTATATAGTATAAAGTGATTATATTTATTGGAAAATAATATAAGAGAATATTTAATTAAATGATGAATTTAGTAATGAGGAATTCTCGACTATTTGTATATAGTATAAAGTGATTATATTTATTGGAAAATAATATAACAGAATACTTAATTAAATTGTGAATTTAATAATTAGGGATAAGTTTTTCAAATTTCTTTAAATGTTAAATTTTTCCTTTTAAACATAGATGAAACAAAAAATAGTTACTAAAACATTATATATAAAGTAAATTATGGGAAAATAGTGATATTTACCTATGTGTAAATATATGCAATTTTATGAAATCTTTTGATATGGATAAACAAAGAATGGTTTCAAAATAGGTAAAAAATATGCAATAAGATAGTTTGTAATAGTTGCTACAATGAAAAATATAAATCAACACAAGAAATTATTAAATGTCCATTGAAATGAGGAGATTCATAAAATGAGTGAATGCCAAAAAACTTATTCATACTAGAAACAATGTTTCTTAAACAAAATATAAATTAATTGGCATTGTAACTTGTCATCCTAAAAGAATGTGAATATAGTTACATTCACAAAGTTTATTGTTAGGGAAAAAATTAAAATTAAATGCTAACATATGTTTTGGAGCTTAATAATTAAGAGATTAAGGAAAATTTCTCCTTTGTAAGTAAATGTATAATAGGTTATTTTACAAGGCAATTTAAAGAAGTGTTAGTAGTGTGAATTCAATCCATTGATATTGTGGCAAAGACGAGAATATATTAGCATCTTTAAATTTAAACCGTCGGATCAATTTTTCTAATTAGTAAAATGATTAAAGTGCCCAATTCCAATAGGGGGGATGCCTATCAAGAAGTGTTAAACATCTTGTTAAGAGAAAAGGCCCTTTACCTTTATAAGTTAGTTTTTAACTTACAGACACCTGTTATTTAGAATTGGAAACACGTTACCAATGGTTTGAAATGTATGATCATCTTATTCGGAAATACACCTTTCCACTACTATGACAAGTGTATGTGTAAGGTGTGTGTTACATTTTTTAGTCTTCTCATTATGCTTAATCCTTATAGGTGTCAATTAACAAATGGCATAGTAATTTTTTAATGAAGCTTTGTAAAATATTAATTTAAACAAGGTGTAATTAAGTTAGTGGTGTGAATTCAATCCATTGATATTCTGGCAATGACAAGAATATATTGGCATTTTTAAATTTAAACCGTACAAGCCCAATTCCAATAGGAGAGACTCCTACGAGGGTAATTAATTCATTCTTATATGAACATATAAAAAAACATTATCTTAAAACACATATAATGAGTGTTGGCATCCTTTCCCAAGGCCCATAATAATCTTCTATATATCACTTCAATTTTCTATATATCATTCCAATTTTATGAAATATATATATTTATATACCCAAAAAAAAAAATCTTAAAGAAATGTGATTCCTTCCGAACAATATATTATACCTATATATAAATATACAATATGGCACACAATAAAACAACCATTGGAACCAACTGTAAGACCTTCTCAAATGAACCCACCCTGCCCTAAAATCAATGCTCAAAATAAATATTAGAGCACTAGACCAACTAAACCCACCTGGAAAAATATTTATCAAAAAGCGTAAACAATAATTCTAAAAAGTCAATATTTGTATACAGATATGAGAGGCACTGCGTCTCACCTGAACCCCAACCATAGGGAGAAACTAACCATTGGAGTTCAGGATATCAACGTAAGGAACAAACAAGTTGCTGCATTATTTCTATCCCACCAATGTGTGAAGACGATTTGATGAAGCCCACTCTAGCATCATTGCATTGTACCTTCGGATTGTCCAAACATAGTCTCCTTGCAATAGGGTAGAAGTGAACCAAAGCCTCTGACAGGTTTCTCCAGGAGCTATAGTGATCCAGGTGGTTCTAGAGACACACACGGGAGAAAGAGGGCTTATCAATGCTAAAAAATAGAAGTGTTTGAATTATGCTTGAACCAAGTTCATGTTAAATATATCGTCATCCTGGTTGCGGTGATGTTAACGGTTCGTCAAACCGAGTCCGTATGTGAAAGTTAGAAGCAGTCAAATTTCGATTGACTTTCGCTGACTGAGCAGGCTTAAGGATGCCACAATTTGGGCAGAACCCGGACACCAGATTACGGTCGACCTTAGCCAGATTCTAGGAGCATTTGTGGCCCAGTTATTTTGCACCTTTGGTCCTTTTTCAAATTTTTAAAAATGGTGAAGTTGTTCAAATAAAACAAAAAAAAATTAATTTTTGGGTGGTGGCGGGCCACCAATCCTACCACCCCTCACACCCATATATAAAAAAAAAATTATTAATTCTGGGCCAAGGGCCATGACCCCCACTGGACCTACCTCAACCACCAAATATTAATTAAGGGGTGGGTGGCCATGACCCCATCACATCAGATCCCTCTTAAATGATGTTATAATGGCAGGGCGTCGGCTGTCAACCCCGCTGCCCTCACCACCTCCCATTGCACAGAGACTGCCAGAGAGAAATAGGGGGAGTGGGCCACTGATTTAGGTGGACCCGCCCCAAAATAAACCTTAAAAGAATTGTGTGGGTAATTTGGGAGGGGCGGGATTTGATCCCCCAACCCCTCCTCATCTAATTTCACCTTAAACCAATCCACCTAAACTAAATTGTTGTTTAATCCACCCTAGAATTTATATAATCCTTCATTTGCACAGTGACCCAGGAGGAAGAAGGAGGAACTAGGATCAGGCCTGAATTTCAAGGCAGAGGAGGCAGTGCACGCAATTCGAGGCAACATTTTGTAGGAGGGCCAGATTTTCACTTTTTTAGAACAAATTTTATATGGTTTCAGCACTTCTCGATGCCATGAACGAAATGGCACTATCCATTTCTCCATCAGAGTTGCGCATTTTTAGCCATTTTTTCAGTATGGAGGTGGAAACATGACTACTACAGAAATAGGGAGTGAAACCATGATTTGTGAAATTTTCCCGAGGAGGTAATTTTTCTCCATGTCGGAATATAGTCAATTTTATAGTCGTTTTCCAAGGTTTTCTGCAGGGATCACAATGCTAAGGGAAGATTCACCTTTTGAGTTGTAAATTTCCAGTCCACTCATGGAGTAGAATCTTTGATGAATCTAGGGCGAATTTAAAAGATTCCTTGAGCTCGGGATTCTCAATTTCTCAGAATTCAAAAATTTGACAGTCGATTTTGCACTATTCGATGCCACAAATCTGATGGTGAATTCAGACTTTTCATTTTCTCATTCTTTTCTTATCCCACTTTCTAAGTGGAATGCAGGTGTCAACATTTATGTGCGAGCAACCATTTCCATGTGATTGATGTCATGAGGTCGATGGCACGAAAAGCTTCAGCAGTTTGACATCCACTTCTTCAGATGGCCCTGGTTGTGAGGTATATGCAGTGTGTACATGCACTTCTTTTGCTATTCATTGTGCTACACAGATCCTTGTTTGATGTTGATGAGGGATCTTGTCTATTACTTGTTTTCATGATTCCTGCTTGATGTGATGCGGAATCATTTGCGTGATGTAATTGTTGTCATGATTCATCATGTTGTGTTTTGAGATCCCTTTGTTGTATGTTGATGGGATACTCATGTTGTCGTCATGTATGTTTGCATTGGGATCCTTTTTAGTCCATGTTGGAAGGATGGTCATCATGAATGAGTTTATGTCATACTAATAGTAGTCCTTTTTTACTGAGAGTTCCTGTAGGGGGACATCTCTTGGAGCCACTCCTGTGTGAGGGAATTTTCCTTGTATGATAGTGACATCAGCTCTTATGTACATCATCACTATTGATAGCACTTAATGCAGCGGCCTACACTATCTTGACACTGGGTCCTGGAGACGTAGTCCCTCCTGGACGAACTCCGTTATCAACAGCTTATGTTTTCACATGCTGATCCTTGTCATGTTCCTCTTCTTTACAACATGCGCATGTATTCATTTATGTTCTTTTAAAAATGAAATTTAACACATCACAAAAGTAAAAGGTCTTAGAAGGGTCCTTTGTCACACCCAGACCTGGATCAAGTGGTATCGAAGCGGTCTTTGCGTGGATGTGAATTGTAAGTGTGAACAATGGAACGTGCAATGACAGAGGATGAAAAAATGATGTATGAGAGCATGCTCAAAATTTCCAAAAGGGTGGGAATAATGTAAGAAATTCTATAGAAAGAAACAGAGGAAAAGGAGTGATTGCAACTTCAGTTGCAAGCCACATAAGAGGTCATGGAAGAACTCAAGCACAAAAAACATAATCTTCAAACAGAGAACGATGAATTGAAGATGCTTCTACATGAAGAGAAAGAGGAAAAAAAAAGTTTCCTATGACAGCTGCAAGATAAGGACGAGGCTTTGGAAAAGTTGCAGTGTGACCCATGTGAGGTAAAAGTAATTCTCTAAATTCATGTATGTGTCTTGATGATGGTTTCGTTGTTTTTGAAAATCATACCATAGGAATTGGCTCCAAACTGTTGAAGAGAATGGGGTATGAAGGGAAAGTCTTGGGCATTAATCACCAAGGCATTGTCAACCCCATAAAAGTAGAAGAATTACCCCATCAGGCAGGACTTGGGTATGTCAGAAAGGAAGTTGGGGAATGCACCAAGACAGCTAGCGAACCAATAACAATAGATGATGAGAAGCCCTCATCAGTTCTTTGCAAATCAACAGGGGAGGTAAAAGATGTTGATTTCCTTTCAGTTTCGTCGTCACATAGTATGATTTCTGTTGGAGATGTAGAGATCCCAATTACAGGGACAATCATGAGCCTCCTTATCAGGACGAGGCACGAGGAGGAAAAATAACTTGGTGTTAATAACCAAGGAATAACTCAACCTTTAGAGGTGGTGCATAAACATCGATTTGCAGGCTTGAGATACACCAAAGGGGAATGCTCGAAGGTGTCATATGCTTCCGAGACATCGTCAAAATATTCGAGTAAAGAGAATGATGGGAACACATCCCCATCATCCCATGGTAGTGCCCATTACATGGAAAGAGCTGAGGCAAGCTCTCATTGCCATACTTACACCAGAGATGGCAGGGAAAGGTATAACCACTCTCAACATTCGAATGTTCATTTTGATTACAATCATGTTTTTAATGATGAGCGTAGAACATGGCATCGAGAAACATATACCTTTTGTGGATTACATAACCATACATTTTCGAATTGTTGGAAAAGAATGGCAGCACACAAAAGGATGAGGCATGAAAGACCCTCTCAATAGCAAGTAAAGAAACATGTTAAGCAGATCTAAAGGAAGAAGATGTATTACAGTCATTGCAATAGAAGTGGCCATCAAAGAGCCACTTGTTGGAGGCTCCATCTAGAGCAGCGCCTTAAAGACAAAGTGTCGGTGGATGAACCAGGTGAAACAGTCGTTCGACAAGCAAAACCGCCACAAGGAGGCGACCCATTCACCTTGATAAGTGAGAAATGGTTTTTAGATATGTTAGCTCGTCATGGTCGTGTTTTTGTAAACCATTTGTTGCATTTTAAGATGTAAAAGTGATGATGTGTTTTCCGTCACTTGTTCAGCAACAATGATGTCTGGTATTTTTTGAGTAGCATGGTAAACTGTGAAAGTGATGTCGTGTTTTCCATCACTTGTCAAGACAAAAGTGTTGGAATTATGATTTTAAATCATGTGTTGCAGTGATGATGTGTTTTCCATCACTTGTTGAAGCAACAATGATATTTTGGCCTTGTTTTCGTAGCTGGGGTATTGTGTCCATCTTGTTGTAAACTTGACCACCGAGTATGTGTTATAAACGCGTGGCAAGTGTGGGATGCTTAGGTCATTTGTTGGTCATGAAAGTAAAGCATGTAATCTGCGAAACAATGTACGATAGGTTGCAGAGGTTACAGGTGTCGGCTCATCACTTAAGGCTTCGAAGAACAAAGGTGAAGGAGATGGAAATGAGGCCTTTCAGGATGCTTGTGATGCAGACAAGGTATAGAAAAGTTGTAGATTGTTTTTCATTCTTTTGGAGGACCAAAATCTCCTCAATGGGGAGGATTGATCCAGGTGGCTCTAGAGACACACGCAGGACAAGGAGGGCTTATGAATGCTCAAAAATCAAAGTTTTTGGATTATGCTCAAACCAGGTTCATGTTAAATATCTTGTCATCCTAATCACGGTAATGTGAACGGTTCGTCAAACTGATTTTGTATGTGAAAGTTAGAAGCAATTGAAGTTCGGTTGACTTTTGTTGAGTGAGCAGGCTTAAGGAGGCCACAATTTGGATAGAACCCAGCCACCGGATTCCGGCCGATCTTGGCTAGATTCTGGGTGAATTTGTGGCTCGGTTAATTTGCCTCCTTCAGTCCTTTTTCAAATTTTTAAAAATGGCTAAGTTGTTTAAGTAAAACAAAAACAAATTAATTTTCGGGTGTTATGGCCACCAACCTCACCACCCCTCACACCCATATATAAAAAAAAATATTAATTATGGGCCGACCGGCCATGACCCCTGTCGGCCCTACCTGAACCACCAAAAATTAATTAAGGGGTGGAAGGCCATGACACCGACACCCTGGAGCCCTCTTAAATGATGCTATAATGGTGGGGCGTGGGTTGTCAACCCCACTACCCTCACCACCTCCCATTGCATAGAAACTGCCGCGGAGAAATAGGGGGAGCAAGCCACTAATTTAGACGGACCCGTCCCCAAATAAACCTTAAAAAAATTGTGTGGGTAATTTGGGAGGGGTGAGATTTGATCCCCCAACCCCTCCTCAAATAATTTCACCTTAAACCAATCCACCTAAACTAAATTCTTGTTTAATTTGCCCTAGAATTTATATAAGCCTTCATTTGCACAATGATCAAGGAGGTAAAGGAGGTAGTGCACACAGTTCAAGGCAACATTATGATGGAGGGCCGAATTTTCACTTTGTCAGATTTTGACATATTTTATATGGTTTCAACACTTCTCAACGCCATGAAAGTAATGGTGCTATCTGTTTCTCCATTAGAGTTCTAAATTTTTTGGCCCTTTTTCAGTATGGAGATGGAACCATGACTGTTGCAGAAACAGGGAGCAAAACCATGATCCTTGAAATTTTCACGAGGAAGTAATTTTTCTCCATGTTGGAATATAGTCAAGTTTATAGTCATTTTTCACGGTTTTCTGCAGGGATCACAATGGCGAGGGCAGATTCACCTTTTGAGTTGCAGATTTCCAGTCCACCCATGGAGCAGAATCTTTGAGGAATCTAGGGGGAATCTAAAAGATTCTTTGAGCCCTAGATTCTCAATTTCTCAGAATTCAAACATTTGATAGTCTAATTTGCACTATTCGATGCCACAAATCTGATGGTGCATTTAGATTTTTCATTTGCTCATTCTATTCTTCAACCACTTTCTAAGTGGAATGCAGGTGTCAGCATTTATGTGCAAGCAACCATTTCCATGTGATTGATGCCGTGAGGTTGATGGCATGAAAAGCTTCAACAGTTTGACATCCGCTTCTTCAGATGGCCCTGGTTGTGAGGTATATGTAGTGTGTACATGTACTTCTTTTGCTATGCATTGTGCTGCACAGATCCCTGTTTGATGTTGATGAGGGATCTTGTCTATTACTTTTTTTCATGGTTCCTACTTGATGTGATGCAGAATCATCTGTGTGATATACTTGTTGTCATGATTCGTCATGTTGTGTATTGAGATCCATTTGTTGTATGTTGATGGGATAGTCATGCTGTCGTCATGTATGTTTGCATTGAGATCCCTTTTAGTCCATGTTGGCGGGATACTCATCATACTTGAGTTTATGTCATATTGATATGAGTCCTTTTTGACTGAGAGTTATTGTAGAGGGACATATCTTGGAGCCACTCCTGCATGAGGGAATTTTCCTTGTATGATAGTGACATCACCTCTTATGTACATCATCACTATTGACAACACTTAATGCAGCGACCAACACCATCTTGACACTAGGGCCCGGAGACGTAGTCCCTCCTGGATAAACTCCGTAATCAACGGCTTATGTTTTCATGTGTTGATTCTTGTCATGTTCCTCTTCTTTACAACATGCACATGTATTCATTTATGTTCTTTTAAAAATGCAATTTAACACATCACGAAAGTAAAAGGTCTTGGAAGGGTCCTTCGTTACACCCAGACCTAGTTCATATAGAGATTGATCGGTCATGATAAGAGGTTGTTGGTGGATTTGGTCATGATAAGAGGGACCTTATATATCTCCTTTGAGGGGCGTTATATGGAATTTTAGATAGGGGGCTTGCTAATGCACAAAACTCTTCAGCAATCTGAGCGTTCTAGAAATAAATATATATTTTTTCAACACACTATTATTAGGGACATTGTTAAATCTATCAAGAGCATACATATGAAAATATAAAAGATAACTATGATTCTCAATCCATGAGCCGAAACTTCACATTTCTAATTTGATTATCCATTATCTAACTAATCTACTGTCCCCTAATAATTTGTTGAATGATAACTGACTACATCTATAAATTTATTGCCCTAATTCTGATAACTCAGAACACAAAATTTGTTGGCTAAGTTGTTAGCAATTACATATCTTATTTTAAGCATTATCCTCAACACTCCCCGTTAATGCTTAATGAGGTGATTCCAAGGATATCCCTTAGGCATTCATGTTAATGCTTAATGAGGTGATTCCAAGCATATCCCTTAAGCATTCATGTTAATGCTTAATGAGGTGAGTCGAAGCATATCCCTTAAGCATTTGAACTTCACTTTACGTAGTGCTTTTGTAAATATATCTGCAAGTTGTTCATTTGTTGTACAAAACTTTATTTGAATTTCTCCTTTTGCCACATAGTGTCTTATGAAATGATATTTGATATCAATGTGTTTGGTGCATTATGAAACACTGGGTTTTTAGTTATGGATTTCCTCATGATAGGAACGACTTTTGTCTTAGCAAATATTTCCTCTTGCTTGAAAAGCTCGCTCAATAGATTTTTTAGAAGATCTATTCTCTTTGCTCATGAGATTGAAGAGAACCCATTAGCTCATTCAAAGGCAATTGAGTTAGATCCTTAGACTCCTCAATAGCAACAACAACCCCATCAAATTTTGCAGGCAAATCTTCTGAACAATTTTTTGATATTTTAAATCTTCGCCATAAGACCTAATTTCATTCACTATACCCATAAATCTAGTGAGAAAATCTTGAATACATTCAGAGTTTTGCATGCACAAAGTTTCAAATTCTCTTCTTAAGGAGTTCAACTTAACAATTTTTACCTTATCAGTGCATTGATATGCTTGCTACAAAGCATCCCATGCCTCCTTTGATTTTGTTACTCCAACTAGTCTTGGAAAAATAGAATCATGCACTACTTGCTGGATTAGGAAGAAAGCCTTTGAACCTTTCTTATGATTTTCATTTAGTTGGTTTCTTTGGTCTTCAGTGCAATGGGCAAGTGCGTGAGCATTTCAACATCTGGTTCTGTATATCCATTCTCTACGAAATCCCACAAATCAATGTTTTCATCTTAACGGTCCAAAAACTGAAGTTCTCACCTCTAAACATTGGTATTTGTCGCTGAGAAATATTCATATTGTTGGCCATTGCTGAGCACTCCCACCAATAACTTGAATATACACAGGCTTCACAAAATTATGAAAATTCTTGCGAATGGCTTTCACAAACTTTTGAAACCTCGTGCCAACAACACACACTTTACATATAAATCAACTCTCTTAACCTAATGTTAAATCTATCAAGAACATACATATGAAAACATAAACAAAACTAATGAACAGAAATAAGAGAACTGGGATTCTCAATCCATGAGCTGAACCCTCATTGGAACCTCATATCTCTTCGTAAGAGCAATGAATACATTATTATATAGCCTACATATTTCTAATTTGACTATTCATTATTTGACTAATCTAGTGCCCCTAATGATTTGCTAAATGATAACTGACTACATCTATAAATTTGCTGCCCTAATTCTGATAACTCAAAACAAAAAATTTACTTCACCAATTACATAGCTTATTTTAAGCATTATCCTCAACACACATTTCATACCTCCATTGAGTAAACACCTTAACTCCTATTCAACATAGGATCCTGATTCGCAGCCACTGAAAATCGTAAAACCCAATCTCACAAGCATTGTCGAGGCAATGAAAACGTTATTATGTTATACGCTTAGCAAAGCTGTGCAACTATAGCTTTCTGTGTTCAAGAATATTATTACCCTTACACAACAAAAGTTAATGAAGTTGATAAATCCTGCAACAACTACCAAGATCTCAGACTTTAGTTAATGAAGCTGATAATGCCTGCAACAACCACCAACATCTCACTATTCTCATTTGACCTGAGAGCTTCCGTGCATATAAAGTTTTATTTACTTACAGCGGAATGAATACGCTTCATGTGTAGCGTCCACGAAATTAAAAACTTTCAAATTTATTGCCAGAAAACTGACGGGTGAAATGCTGGTTGCTTAAGCTGTAAGTCAACTATTTTAGAACAAGAACAAAGCAACCAATGGTCCAGAGGTCAGCCTCCAGGGATTTCGGACAATTTTTCCTGGGACCGGCAGCCCTTCACAGGGCATTTATTATATTATTTGAAATTTTAAAGAATCCTGCACAAATAAAAGTTCAACTTTTTTTTGACGTGTAATTTTATCTTCACACTTACGGGACCTGCTAGAGCCATGTTGACGGGCTGTGACGGGTTCAATTTTGAACACTGGAAGCAACACCAATAGTCGTAACAAGACGTGGCAGATGAAGAGCGTCAGAAGATCACTGGGAAAGCTAGGTTTAAGAAAGAGTAACGGGGGAAGCTAGGTTTCGGAAATTAGGGTACCCTGAAAGCAGGTAAGGATCTGGCTTGGCTCTTTTTCTTGCCACTCTGCTATTCTCAATTTCCCCTACTTGCTTCACTACTTCCATTGCCCTCCCACGTCTTCCTCAAAAGACATTAAAACCATTGCTGCTGCAGCAGCAACAATTACTTTAATATTGGGCAACCTCCCATTTCAAGAGAGCAGAAACCCGGGTGACACAATAACGAAGGTGCCCGACATAACGCGACAGATGAATCTCCATCCGTAGCTGAGAATTTTAACCCAACAGCAGACATAATGTCGAAGCAGTACGCGTGTCCCGTTGTTGGAAGGTTGGCCAAAGAATATAGAATTTGATCTCCCGACCACGCCAACCCCTCGGGTCGAGGAGCAGATATTGATTTCCAAGGAGGGAGAAGAACTATTACTTTGGGATTTCTGCGTGTAATATCATTTTCTATAGGTGAACATTAATAAAAGGTTGCACATAGTCTTCCACCCGTTGTGTTTGAATGAAGGGCATATTTATGTTGATGGTAGATTATGGGAAGGATGGGGTGAAATGATTTACGTTTATGTGGATATTTTGATTTCAGAACATTTTGGTAATCTGCAATCGACATAAATTTAAGGTTTTTCTTTTTGGTGGAGCTAGTGTTGTTTATGTGGTAGAGGTAATAGTAGTGAATTAGAGATTTTTTTAAGAAAAGAGGAAATAATAGATTTTTATGTCTAGCCTAATTATTTGCAAATGTAAGATGCTGGAACATTATCATGTCATGTAATAAAATCGAGTCTATTCTTGAGACATATTTTTTTAAGACAAAAAAACAATTTTTCATTCTAATAACAGAGGAAGTTACATTTGTATGTATTTATATCAAATCATACTCATCAGATCATACAGATCAACTCATCAAAGAGGAAGATCATCTACAGGTGTTTCTGAAAAGCAAAAAAACAAAAGTCAGGCTTTCCCACCCAAAAAACATTATCAAAAATTTCAAATGATCACATCAGAAATGATAATTAAATCTCAAACAATCTCATACCACAACCCCAGCCATCAAGAAACTTTTCAAATAACATAAAACCCTGACTGAAAGAAACACATTTATAGCAATGTTCAAAGAAAACCCTACAGGGAATTTTCAAAGAGCATAAAGCCCGGACAGAGGGAAAGACATGTCTAGCAATGTTCAGGGAAAACTCTAGAGCGAAGCATTGCTGAATGTATTCCAGCAACTTCATAGTTCATTACATCCTTCAAACCTAATTTTAGCATACCACTATGAGAGGAAAATTGAAACAACTGAAGGCGTAGTGGAGATTGGAGTTCAAAGCAGGTATTTTCTCTGATCATCCTTTACTTTTTCATTACCTTCTAAACTTCAAGTAATTTGCGGTAATCTGCATCACACATTTTTACAATCAAATAAAAGATCCTTTTCTGTTTAGAAAAGAGCAGCAGTTCACTAAGTCTTTTTTCCCAAATTTAAAATCATTTTGAATGAAGGAGAAAACTGGTTAGATATGGAATATTTCGGCTATTACACTGTTGTCAAATCATCATGTGCGCTCGAACTATCAGGATATGAATTATAGCCCAAATCCATCTAATATATTGTTTGACATGTGGTTTTTAAGTCTTATATCTGAGAGCATGCATCGTGAAAATCTGGTTTGCGTTGCAATGAAAATAACGCCGAGGTATCACTAGAACCATAAACTCTAGAAGTTCAAAGGTTAGTCTTCAAATTAGTTTAACGTGTTAATGGCGCACATTGTGAAACTTTTATTTGCGTTGAAATGTGAAAAAACTCCGATGTGTCCGCGGAAAACATGAACTATGGAAGTTCAAAGCTTAGTCTCTGAATTACTTTAACAGGTTATTTAGAGAGTTGAGTGAGGTGGCCAAAAAAACTGAACACTAATAATCTGAAAGTTTTAAGCTAGGAGACTTGAATTAGGTAACTGAAACTCTTGACGTTGACTGTTTGGGCTATGATACAGGTCTGACACGTTATATAGAGATGTATGTGCAGAGAATGTGTGATTTCATATGTTTCTCTCTTTTTAAATATAATACTTTTTAATACATGTTATGTAGTTTTCCAAAATTTCAGAATTCTGTTTTATTTTATTAATTGTAAAATTCTAACTTTTATTAGTCATTCGGAAATCGTGGGGTGTTTTTCTTATCATGTGAATTTAACATAATCTTATAAGATGATACTTGAAAATTTATATGTTTGAAAAAATAAATAAATTTTGAAATAATTTGTAAGTGGTATTTTTTAGTTTTATAATATATAAATGATTTATATTTACAATTTAAAATAGAATGTGTCTGTTTTTTTTTCTCATAAAAAGAAATAATTTTATAATTTAATTTTAGATATTTCAAATATATATTATTGATATAAAATGTAATAGAAAAGTAAGTTAATACAAATATAGATATATATATAGATAGATAATATCTATGGTTGTTTATGCTATATTAGTTAATGAGGATTCATATTTTAGTCATCTATTAAAAGGGACTAGTGTTTTTATTAGAAAGTGTTAGTTTTGTGAAATTTCTTTATTTATGAAAGAGAGAGTAGTATATTTTTCATCTTTAGGAGGGAATACTAGTTTTTTTTGGCTTTTCCTTTATCCTTTAAGATATGATAGGGTTAACGAAGTTTCTCAAAATTTGGTGTTTCATAATAGTCATCATTGTTTTCATCTTCTTTTATTAGTGGAAATATACAACCTTTTGATCTAAATTTAGCCTTGCTTCTACTATGAATAATGATGCATGAAGGCAAGAATCTTGTAAATGTCTTGAAAGATTAAAATTTTTGCACCATAATATTGTGGTTTCTTGATCTAAGACTTCATTCTATTTAATTCTTTTACATTTAGGAAACAATTTACTTGGAATATCCTTATTAGGATCAATATCAATATCAAGCATACAAGCATATTCTAACTATATATCTTTGAAATTGCATTTTTTTGCAAGTATTGAAATTATTGTTGAAATCCCCTATAATCAAAATATGCAAAGATAGAAGGGAAAATTGGGAGGATGAAACCAAACTAGCACCCAAGTAACCCAAGTAAGGGGCACAGATCTTAGATCAAATTATAGGAAGAAAGGAATTATGACGAGTGTTAACTTCGACCCATCCGGAGTACCTCTCAAACACTCACCGAGTCTTATTTTCCTCCACTTCGTCTTTCATTTTCCTATACATTGTTGTTTTTCCTGTCAGTCTCATTCTTTTAGCAAGTCTCGAATACTAAGGTGATTATGCATTATTTGAATCGTTCTAGCACTCATTTGGTTTTTATTTTAGTGCATTCATCTAGCTAATCAATTTAGGGTATTGCAACTATTTTTGCACACGTCAAGGGAAGAGTGATTGCTAGTTACCAGAATGCGTTGGCTTGATGCATCAAGTCAAATTTACCAGAATAGGTTGTCCATGCAATTACAAAAACAGAGAACAACTTGACATTCAGAGTCCAACATAGATATTTACTTTGAGTTTCTATGTTTTTGTGTTGAGGATTTTGATTTTGAGATCTAAGAGCATCTACGGTATTCATTTTTAAGTTTCATGTTTCAAGTCAATACCATGACTCATAGATAGATATTTATGTCCGTGATCAGTCCAACCAAAAAAATCCTAATTTTGTTGTTTAGCATATATTTTGTGTACTAGACAATCTTCTTAGTTAATGAGATATTTGTCATATATGTTATTGAGGTACTGAATTGTCTTCTTTTTAACATCCTCTTAGGATCACCTCATATTTTTAATATATTTTTTTTTTTCAGAGGAAAAAAATCAGCATAGTATTATATTGAGCAAATATAATGAGCATTACATGTGAACCAAAATATATCAGCGGCCAGAAATGAAAGCTGGGCCTGTTCAAGCTGTAAACTGGACATATCCGAGGGAGATCATGATAAAATCATAAGTGTAGACCCAAAATCAATACAAAACAGGAAGACATCCAGTGAAGAAAAGGAGAGACAGTAAAAAGGATCAGCATAGTTCAGAAAAGAGGCTGAGAGGGGAAAGAAGCAAAAAGTGAGAAAAAGAGCCATCATTGACAAGCGGACTCGAGCATAGCTGAAATATGCATCACAGTGGAGCTTATAGGGACCTTGGAGTCCTGAAAAATACAGGCATTCCTCCATTTCCAGAGGCACCAACACGTGGAAATAAATAAGGATCGCCATAGAGGGCGTTGAGCGCCCCACCACCGAAAAGCCTCTTGAACTGAAGGGAAAACCTGTGGAGGAAACCCGTGAGCTGTAGATAGATCGTGCCAGATGAGAGCAGATGCAGGACACTGGAAAAATATGTGGTCGTTGGATTCAGATGCAAGCCCACACATTACGCATCTGCTCGGTCCAGACCAACCCTTTCTTTGGAGGACCTCCCAGGTGAGGTTCCGGTTGGAGGACCTCATATTTTTAATATATAGTTTTGCTACATTTCCAAAACATAAGCTCATCAAGGACATGCCTAGGAATAATAAAAGTCACCGTTCATTCGTAGCTTGTAATATATAGTTTCTTTTTGAAATTTAATCAAAACATCTCTATGGCTACCAAAATGTACAAATTTTGTAGCTAATAAAAAATTTGCAGCGTAGCCCATGGTTAGACATGTTTCTGTGAGCTTGAAGGAGAAAAAAGTACATGGATGGATGCCAAATGTCGAGCATATGGATATCCACCTATCTCACCTACCTAGCAAATCACAGAGCTCGAGAATTTTGATGGTCAAACCAAAAGCCAACTATGATTATAACAGTGTATCCTTGCGCAAAATTTGAAGGGAGGTAGTTTCATCATCAAGCCAGCGTGGAGTCGAACGACCAAAGATGGGATTTAAATATTATGATGTTTTGATATGAAATCTTCTCATCATTTCCTCTTCTCATAGCAAATAATGAGGAGCATATTTCCTATTTTGATTAGAACCTTTAGTTGTGAATTGAAAAATATAGTTTCTCGGCTTCTAATTCTTCAAATATTATAAATTCCTTTGAAGCAAAGACAATCGAAATTTTTTCGAACTTGTAGTTGTTGCCATTCGAGACTCTACTTTCATAAGTACAATTACTTTGTTCCTGTTATAATAACATGCATTGGTGATTGATTTGTTGATTTGAATTATTTCATTCTTGTGCTCAATAGGAGGCCCGCCTTAAGAGTCGTAAGCTAGTGTAACATTAAATTTCATCACTGTTTTAGGAGATATTTCAATTTAATTTGCAAATACTCAAATGATTCATGGTTTATTAATGCTTTATGTTCGATTCTAGTTTATTCATCGTTTTTTGTTTGCACAGGTTGAGTGCTCATCATTAAACTCAAAATACCAAAAATATTTCTTTCTTTGTTTTTCCTATTTGAATTCTTTTCTTAGTCTCAGATTTTTATTTGATGGTTAGATTAACTCTCATTATGAGTGTGCTCATCAGTCATTTGTTAAGATTATCCATCCACTTCTTTTCAAATTGATTTTTTTTCTTGAATGTTGATAGAATAATGGTTATTCGAATTTTATTAGAACATAGAAGGGATAGATTAGATCTACTTTCTTTCAAGATCGTTAAAATAGAGTTCCTTTACTTGCTCAATAACATAGTCTTTCAATTCTACAAAATAACATAGACTTTCAATTCTCCAAAGTAGCATAAACTCTTAATTTTGTTCACTAACATAGCTTTTCAATTCCGCTCAATCAGTATAGACTTTTAATTTTGGTCATTTCAATTCCTAGATTAATGTGCTTTAATTTCTCACATTTTCGTTTGATTAGTTTATCTTACAAAAAGAACATGCGCATAACTTGACAAGAGATAGTCTTGAATAATTGAAATTCACATTTTGCATTTAAATTTAAAATCTTTAATAAAAAATAGACCTCCTAGTATATATAGTGTACATACTCTTCACAAAGATATAAACCCAAAGTTTCACAATTTAATGAACTAATTTAACTAACAATTAAATTACCCAACATATGTAATGTTGGTTGGACAATTGTGTCCTCTTATTATATTTTTGTATTGAATAGCCACACAATTATAATGACTCATGTATGTTTCTCACCCTAATATGAGGTCTATAAAGCTATATATATCTCTAGAAATGGTTAAATAAGATTAGCCGTTAGGCTAGTTCTGTTTTTCTATTGTGGCCCATTTATTGTTATATAACTCTATAATCTTTTCATGATTTAATATATAAACACTATTGCTAGTTTTTATTATTGGTAAATCTTATTTCCACCTGCAGTGTTCCCAGTTAGGGAGGGCCCCATGATCCGGTATGCATTTGCAGTTTCATAGATGTGTGAATATTTGAATAACATAAGTCTATTCTTATGTTTGCATGTTTGTATTATGAATTTGATGCAGGAGCATCCAGCTAAGGGTACCATGACCAGGTTTTTGCTCTGAGCTAAGGAGTTGAGGTTCATCATCATTTGGTTTTACTTATATTTGTTGATTAAAATAATGTTTAGGGACTTGTTTTTATTTTCATATTTAGTTAAGGGATATTTAGGAACAACACAGTTAGATGTAGGTGGTTACAGCCACACTGTTGGTTTTCTTTTATTTATTTTACAATTGTTTTCTTATATATATATATATATATATATATATATATATATATATATATATATATATATATTCCACAGAGCAAGAAAACTCAAATAGCAAAATGGTTAACAACTGTGTAACTGAAGAAACAACTGCAAACAGTTTGAGTAACTGTATCGTAACAATACTAAAGAAAATGTACCACACTTTGTAAAGGGTTTGATACATCAGAACGAGAATAGAATACAGAAGTAAATAATTATCAAAGACCTGAGCATCTCGTCCATCTGTAACAAGCAATCTCTCTTTTCCCACTAATTACTGTGTATGACAATTAGGCAAAGAAATGAATTTCTTTATTTTCACAAATCTTTTCTAGTTTACAAAGGATTTTTCGGCGAAGATCACATGAGACATCATTTGTCGACGCGTTTCGAACCAACCAATGTGGTTCATCATCAGGACAAGTTGAAGAAACAGATCCAGCTTAGCAGGTTAAATAGACAGAGCAAATACTCCAACGACTAAAAAGACAACAGCTCCGTTTGACTAGGTCCAGGGATCAAAAACCCTATTTACTAAAAATGTTAACCTAGGGGGGCTAGTCCTTTAAATAAAATAATAATATGATAAAAATATTAATAAATAATTAAAATATTAAAAATAATTAAACAGTTATGTTCGATTAGTACCTAAAAATAATTCCTAATAATAGTTAGTTAAAGATAAATAATTAAAAATTATATCTAAGGGAAAAAATTAATCTAGAGAGGGACCAGTCCCTTAAAAATAATATTATGATAATAGTTAAATACCAATATTAATAAATAATTAAAATTTTTAACTAAAATAATAAAATAATAAAGCAATTATGTCCAATAAGTAACTAAAAATAATTCAGAATTAAAATTCTATTTAATTATTAAATATAATTAAAATTATATAAAATTATATTAAAATTAAAATATAATTAAAATTATATTTAAAATTATATTTATATTAAAATATAATTATATAAAATTATATTAAAATTAAAATATTATTAAAATTATATTTAAAATTATATTTATATTAAAATCATATATCAGTAATTAAAGTTATATTATCCTACGAGGACTAACCCCTTAAAATGATTTAATGATAATATTTAATTAAAATATTTTTCTTTTTTATAAATTAAATTAGTAATTAAAAATACAAATAAATAATTAAAAATACGATGGAATTAAAAACAGGACCATTCTTTTAAAAAATAAAAAAAATTAAAAAATAAAAAAAATAAAAAAAAATTAAAAAAATAAAATAAAATAAAATAAAAATAATACTAATAATAATAATAATAATAAAATAATTCAGAATAATAATAGATAATAAATACGTAAGTAAAAAAAAAAAAGAAGACTAGGACGAGAGTGCTGGGATCCAACACCGACTAATTTTCTAGCCATCATCTCTATTGAGATTACTCAGCCTCTTTTCAATCTCAAGCACCTCCCTAAATTTCCGATGATGGAAGTGCGAAACCTTAGCAATAACACTAGCTTCCTCAATACAAACATGATGATTGGTTTTCTCGGCGTGCTCAACTAAAGCGGAAGACTTAGTACACCTATGCTTCAGATCTGCTACATGCTCACTAATCCGCTGATTAATGGAGCGACCAGTTTCCCCAATGTAGGGGGTCCCACAGGAACAGGGGATCAAGTACACACCTTTCAAATCTTTTCTAACAGACAGAGACATAGTTCTTAACTTTGAACGACGAGAATAAGGAGCATAGTACTAACAGGAGAACTAAATACGTAATCCCAACAATAGTACAAGTTCCAGACACATGGCGCAAGAAACAACCATAGAAGTGAGCCAGCAAATTCCAGGACTGTAGAATGCATTCATGATAGAGGTAACCCATGTGTAACTGAATATCTTTTTTTTTTCCATTATAAAAAATTTAACGTTGGCATACAGAAACAAATAAAATTGTAAAGTTCTAAAGACCAGCAACAACAAAGTGGAGCGATTTCCTCTTCAGGAAGACCAAACAACAAAGCTAGGGTTTGAAACCCTGAATGGCTACCGTATTGTTGAAAATAAGAAATTATTTACAACCTAGACTCGAAGGTCGTTGGATGCTAAATAACTGATAGAGAAACCAAATCTCTCAATTCCTAACCAAATAGAAGACTACACCAGTGAGGGACCTGAAGAAGGAAGTCCACAAACAATAAGACTATAATAGAGAACGATCCTACTAGTTTCATTGGTAGAAATCCGAGCAGTGACTCAATCTGGAGCCAACCCCAACCTGCAAAGGGGACAACAGAGACATATTAATTTTTGCATTCCAAAAAAAAGTTGTGAGAACTAGTGACGAGCAGTGGAAGTAAGGTCCATAACTTAGCTTACAAAAAGGATAGAAAGTGCCAGCCAAACGAATTCGAAACTGGGTCGCAGCCACAAGACGGAGCCATGCTCACAATGAGCGGCTACCCTTAGTACCACAGTAAAACTGAGTAAATAACTATAGAAACGAAGGAAAGGACTTACCTTGCTAGTATTTGTTGAAGCCGAGCACAGCGGTCCGTTCTGACCACAAACTAAAACCCACAGAGAATTAATAGCAGATTAACCAGAAATTCAAACAAAGTAATATATACAGAGAAAGTTAAGAGAACAATAGAAATAGAAGTGTCCACAGAGAAGAGAAATAAACCAGGCAGAGGAATCCATAACCAAAAGCAGACAAGGTGCCATTACAGATCTTAACACATTTGTTGAGAAACCCTCACAAACCCTCATCGGAGTAGAGAAAAAACAAAGCACCAAAGTGACAAGTGAAAAGCGGGAAGGAGGAGTATAGTTGAAGCATGGAGGGTGAAGACCGAGGCAAGGATAGGTGTCCCCTCGCACCTATCAATGTACTAGCAATAACTACGCCAACAATCCAAAACCAAAAATATCTGCGCTAGTCAACTGTTTAATGTTAACTATGATTTCTTTGACCTGATCCCAAATATTAATGTGTTCAACTAACTTTAATCCATAAGTTAACAGGTTGGTCCCATCATATTGTCGTATCAGAGTAGGATTTGGAGTTTTCCTGAGAAATGGAAGTTGGAAGACGAGGTCGTGGAAGAGGTGCTCGGAGAGTAGTAGAGGAAGGATTGCGGGAGGAAATTAGGATCCTTACTGCCCATTTGGAGGCTGTTGAAGCAGGATGGAGAAGGGATCTAGACGTAGGAGATGATAGCAAAGAAGAAGCCATAGTAGCAATAGATGGATTGGATGAAGAAGGGCCAGAAATTAGATTTTTGAGGTTGGTCCTATTGGCTAGCAGCAAGCCTAAACCAGAAATTCCAAATTATGATGGCAGCTTGTCCACAGAAGTTTTGTTGGACTAGATCAGTGAATTGGATAAATATTTCGAGTGTGAAGAGGTCAGCAAAGACCGGAGAGTTAAGTTCACTACAACAAAGCTGAAAGGACACGCAACCTTGTGGTGGGACAGTGTCCAAGCGGAAAGAGGAAGGATGAATAAGTTGCCAATAAAGAGATGGCCAAGAATGGTGGCCAAGTTGAAGGGTAGATTTTTTCCCAAAGATTACCAGATTACACTGATCAGCAAGTGCAGAATTTGAGGCAAAAAGGGATGACAGTGAGAGAATATACTGAAGAATTCTACCGGGTAAATTTAAGAGCTGGTTACATGGAGGACACCCCGGAAAAACAGAAAGGTATGTAAATGGTCTGAGATTGGAAATATTAGATGAGATAAGCATTCTTTCCCCAAAGAATATAGAGGAAGCCTACTAGAGTGCCATGAAGGCAAAGGAGAAGATCACCAGAAAACAAAATGCTAGGAGGGGACGGGGAAGCGGTAAAGGAAGAGAACAATCCTATGGCAGAGGACGAACTGCCAGTAATAGTGAAGAGGGCAACAGTTCCAAGACTTCAAGAATAGCAGAAAAAGGAGATAGCACTAGAGGTGGAAGGCCATATCAGAGAGAAAGAGGAAATGGCCAAGGTAGAGGAGCTGCCTATCAGTGCTACAGGTGCCACAGGTGGGGGCACAGATCTTTTGAGTGTCTTGAAGTGGAACAAGCTTGTCAAAGGGCAGCATAACAGCCAGAGGAAGCAGAGGCACCACCCCAGGAAGCAGAAAATGTGCCAGAAATAGGGGAAGCCTTAGTTCTAAATAAAGTGCTATTGAAACTAGCTAAGGAGACAGCTGAAAAAACTCAAAGGAAAGCATTATTCCGGACAGTTTGCAAGTCACACGAAAAATGCTACAAGTTGATTATCGATAATGGGAGCACGGATAATCTGGTTGCCACATAGATGGTAGAGAAGAAGGGTTTGAAGCGGCTAAAGCATCCCACTCCCTACAAGGTATTGTGGTTGTAGAAAGGCGATCAGGTGTTGGTTGACAAACAGTGTGAAGTTGAGTTCCATATTGGCAAGGTATAAAGACAATGTTATTTGTGATATTATGCCAATGGACGTATGTCATATACTACTAGGAAAGCCATGGTAGTATGACCATAAGGTAGTACATGATTGGAAGACAAACTGTTACGAGTTTGTCAAAGATGGGATTAAGCACACACTTGTGCTCATGAGGAGGAGACAACAGAAACAAGCGGGACGAAAGTCTTACTAATGGGTGGAAAATAGTTTTTGAAGCAGATTTAAGATAGTGAAGTGAACTATGTTGTTGTGAGAAGGGAAAAAACAATGTTGTTACACACAGAAGTGTCTGATTTGCCTGTAGAAATTCAAAAAATGTTGTAAGAATTCAGCAATATTATAGTGGACGACTTACCAGATAAATTGCCTCCTAAGAGAAGTATAAGTCATCACATTGACTTTATACCTGGAGCATGTCTACTGAACAAGGTAACATACCAGATGAGCCCCAAAGATAATGAGGAAATCAGAAATAAGGTGTAGGAATTGTTGGATAAAGGGATGATAAGGGAGAGTTTGAGCCCCTGCGCAGTTCCAATAGTTCTCGCTCCCAAGAAAGGAGGAGAATGGCGAATGTGCACAGATTCGAGGGCCATCAATAATATTACCATCACGTACAGGTTTCCACTGCCAAGGATGGATGATATGATGGATTGCCTGAGTGGGGCAACATGCTTCTTGAATATTGATCTGAAGAGTGGTTATCATTAGATTCGAATTAGGGAAGGGGATGAGTGGAAGACAACCTTCAAGACCAATGAAGGGTTGTATGAGTGGCTGGTAATGCCATTTGGATTAATTGATGCTCCTATTACCTTTATGCAATTGATGAACGAAATGCTGAAAGAGTTCATTGGAAAGTTTGTAATAGTGTATCTTGATGATATATTAATTTTCAGCAAGACTAAGGTGGAACACTTTCGACATGTTCGATGTGTGCTGGAAAAAATGCAGTAGAATAAGATACTGATAAATCTTAATAAAATGTACTTTTCTCCAAAGCGAACTGGTTTATCTGGGTTTTGTGATTGCAAAGAACGAGTTGAAGATGGACCCAGAGAAGATTGCAGCAATCATTAACTGGCCATCCCCAAAAAGTCTATTTGAGGTACATAGTTTTCATGGGTTGGCAAGTTTTTATCGCAAATTCATAAGGAATTTTAGTGAGATGTGCGCACCTATGTTGGACACTATAAAAAAGGCAAGTCAGCCTTTTTATTGGATCAAGGTAGTAGAGAAAATATTTCAGCTATTGAAGAAGAAGATCACAGAAAGACCAACCTGAGATTACTAGATTTTAACAAGCTTTTTTAGGTTCGCTGTGATTCAAGCGGTATGACCATTGGAGCTATACTTAGTCAAGAAGACAAACCTGTTGCGTTTTTTAGCGAGAAGTTGAATGAGAGTAGGCAGAAGTATTCATCTTATGACAAAGAATTCTATGATGTTGTCCAAGCATTGAAGCATTGGAGACACTATCTGCTGGGAAGTGAGTTTGTTTTATTTTTTGATAATTCTACATTGCAATACATGATGCAACAACATAAGCTGAATCACAAGCATGCTAAGTGGGTCGAATATTTACAGAGTTTCACTTTTGTGTTGAAACACATTAGCGGGTAGGCCAACAAGGTGGCGGATGTGTTGAGTAGAAGAGCCTTGCTCTTGCAGGAAAGTACGATACAGGTATTAGGCTTTGAGAATTTGAAAGACTTGTATCAGACCGATGCAGATTTCAAAGAGGCTTATGAAGCCTATCAGAATACTTTGTTGAGAAACAATAGTCCATGGTTGGACTATAATTTATAGGAGAAGCTATTGTTTAAAGGGGGACAATTATGCATTCTCGATTGTTCAATGAGAGAGAATATCATTTGGGAGAAGCACAGTGGAGGTCTAGCAGGGCATTTCAGCATAGACAAAACATTAGATCAGCTCAACCATGTTTATTATTGGCCAAGAATGTGAAGGGATGTGCAGAGATTTGTGACCAGATGTAAAGTGTGTCAGATGGTGAAAGGACACAGTCAGAATACGGGACTCTACACACCATTGCCTATTCCGAGTAGACCATGGGACTCAGTCAGTTTGGACTTTGTCTTGGGTCTACCAAGGACGCAGTGGGGTTATGATTCTGTGATGGTAGTAGTAGACTAGTTCTCAAAAATGGCACATTTCATCCCTTGTAAAAAAACCAGTGATGCCACTCACGTGGCCCACTTATTTTTCACAGAGATCATCAGGCTACATGGCCTGCCTAAGTCCATTATTTCCGACAGGGACATGAAATTTACAGGGCACTTCTGGTGCACCTTGTGGAAGAAGATGGACACACAATTAAGTTTCATCTCTGCTTATCACCTACAGACCGACGGGAAAACATAGGTGGTAAACAAGATCTTGGGGAACCTACTACGAAGTTTGATAGGGGAGAATTCATGAATGTGGGATTGTGTACTTGCCTAGGTAGAGTTCGCTTACAACGACTCACCCAATCGCAGCACGAGATACAGTCCTTTTCAAATCTTATATGGCATGCATCCTTGCGGAGTGCATGAGTTACGAGATCTAGGATAGCAGGAAAGATGGAGTGCTGATGGGAAGATTTTGCCAAAGCAATGAATTGTTAGACCAAACAATGCTCAGCGGAAATAAAAAAATAAAAAAACATACACAGCACATTAAAAAATCACAAACCATAACACACAAATTTAACGTGGTTCACCCAACCAATTTGGGCTACGTCCACTAGAACAGAGGCATCGACAATCTTATTATTCAGCAGGAGATTACAACTATTTTAATTCTTCGCACATACTCTCAGATCACCCTATTTTCTCTACACTCTCTACACACTCAATCCTATATAGGATTACATTTCTTATAGCTGGAGTATAAAACTGAATCATAAATTCCCTCACAACAAATATAGGATGCATTAACTCCTCCTCAAAAAATACTGGAGCTAATATAGCAACTAATCCTATTGTTGTCACATACATGAGATTTTTTCCAAAAATTAATTAACAGAAAAATCTCAACAATCTCCACCTTGACAACAATTAGCCTGATACCCTGTTCATTTATTATTTTTATCTTTTCTGCAAGCCAAGAGAAGCCAGACACCAACGTAGCTTCTCTAGTAAAACTGGTTTCGTGAACATGTCTGCACAGTTTTCCTTCGTATGCACCTTTTCAAGAGAAACACCCATTTCAATGATAACCTGTCTTACAGAATGGTACTTGATAGGTATATGCTTTGATTTACTATGATAGGCCAAATTCTTAGACAAATGAATTGCACTTTGACTATCACAAAATAACTTGATGTTGTCCTGTAACCTACCAAACTCACCAATCAAACCTTTTAACCAAACCGCTTCTTTGCAAGCATGCGAAGCAGCTATGTATTCTGCTTCAGTAGTGGATAAAGAAACAATATTCTGTAGCTTTGACATCCAGCTAATAGCTCCACCTGCAAGAGTAAAGACATACCCTGAAGTTGACCTTCTCTTATCCAAATCACCTGCAAAATTGGAATCAACATATCGGCAAACAAATTCACTACTTCTGTTATAAGTGATACAATAATCACTTATGCCTCTCAAATATCGAAGCACCCATTTCACTACTGAGCAATGTTCTTTTCCTGGATTTGCCATATACCTGCTGACAACCCCAACTGCATGTGAAATATCTGGTCGAGTACAAACCATCGCATACATTAAACAACCTACTACATTGGCATATGGAATTCGAGACATATATTCCTTTTCATTTGTATTAGGACATAAACTTGAAGAAATCTTAAAATGGGAAGCTAAAGGGACTGAAACAGGCTTCACATTGTTCATACCAAACCTCAAGAGTATTTTCTCAATATACT
Source organism: Pinus tabuliformis (assembly GCA_031772625.1). NCBI lineage: Eukaryota > Viridiplantae > Streptophyta > Pinopsida > Pinales > Pinaceae > Pinus > Pinus tabuliformis. Next base: position 30,606,793 of record CM062808.1, on the reverse strand, counting down.
TCTGTTGTGATAGCCACAGCTTACCATTGCTCCTCTCTCTAAAAATCTCCATGCCCAAAATTTGTCTTACTGCTCCTAGATCTTTCATATCAAATGTCCTAGCTATTTGAGCCTTTAACATGTTGATCTCTGTTATGCTTTTTCTTGCTAAAAGCATATCGTCAACATGTAACACTAAGATAATGAACATGCCATTACTTAATTTCTTTAAGTAAACAGAATGATCATATTCACTTCTTATATAATTTTGACTCAACATGAAAGAATCAAATTTCTTGTACCATTGTCGAGGCGATTGCTTCAGACCATACAATGACTTCTTGAGCCTGCAAACAAATTTCTTGTTGCGATCTTGAACAAACCCTTCTGGTTGTTCCATGTAAATCTCCTCATCTAAATCTCCATGTAAAAATGCAGTTTTAACATCTAGTTGCTGTAATTCCAAATCAAGTAAGGCAACTAATGCTAATACTATTCGAATTGAAACAATTTTTACAACTCGTGAAAATATCTCATGAAAATCAATGCCTGCCTTTTGAGAAAAACCTTTCGCGACCAGCCTTGCTTTGTACCTGTCCTTTGAATCATCAACACCCCTTTTCAATTTGTACACCCATTTACATCCCACAATTTTTTTGTCTTTAGGAAGTTCTACCAGATCCCATGTGTCATTCTTGTCTAATGCCATCATCTCGTCCTTCATAGCTTCTTTCCACTTTTAAATTTTAGAACCTTCTACAGCTTCCTCATAGCACAAAGGTTCATCATCATTAACGGTTAAAGCAACTGAAGTAACATAATCATCATACCTTCTAGTACTTCCACAATTTGCTGATTATTATCTGTAGGAACTTCTTCATGATCAGCATCTGAATCATGTTCATGATCTACATCTGAAACTTTTTCATGACCTGCATCTGAAACTTTTTCATGACTTACATCTGAACCATGTTCATCTTGATCATCATCGGTATTTGGAATGGTTTCAAACTGAATGTGTTGAAGCTTAGATACATTATCCTGTTTCAATTTATCATCTACATTTGAACTTTCAAGTGAGGATTCATTAAATTTAACATCTCTGTTAATGATGATCTTGTGAGTAGTAGGATCCCACAATTTGTATCCCTTAGTCCCATCACCATATACAACAAAGATATATCTTTTTGACTTAGGATCTAATTTAGAATGCTGATGTTTTGGAACTAGAGCATATGCATCACAACCAAAAACTTTTGAGGAATTTCGAATCCTATTGCAGTTGATGGTGATCGATTTATCAAATAGCAAGCTGTAGCAACCGCTTCTGTCCACAATTCCTTTTGCAAATTGGCGTTACTCAGCATACTTCCTGCTCTCTCTAAAAGAGTCATGTTCATGCGTTCAGCAACTCCATTTTGTTGAGGCGTATATACAGTGGTTTTATGTCTTTCGATCCCAGCTTCCTTGCAATAATTATCAAATTCCTTTGAAGTAAACTCATCACCATTGTCAGTTCTTAAACATTTAATAGTTCTTCCAGTGATGTTTTCAACTAATGCTCTAAATTGTTTGAAAACTGTAAACACGTCAGACTTCTTCTTTAACATGTAGACCCACACTTTTCTAGAGAAATCATCAATAAAAGATACAAAATATGACGATCCGCCATATGAGGTTGTAGGAGATGGACCCCAAACATCAGAATGGATATAATCAAGGATTCCCTTACTAGTATGTTTTCTAGTTTTAAACTTCTGCTTGCTTTGTTTCCCAAACAGACAATGTTTGCAGAAATCTAACTTATCAGACTTTAAATTAGGAAGTAACTTACGATCAGATAAAATATTTAATCCTCTTTCGCTCATATGGCCCAACCTTTGATGCCATAAACGAATAGAATTACTATCATTTGCAGACACTGTAGAAACATGATCTGACTCTGTTCTTCCTTCCAACTGAAAAAGATTTCCAACCTTCTTTGCTTTCATTACTAGTAAAATTCCTTTATAAACTTTCATTACTCCACCTTGAATAAAGGTTTTATATCCATTTGTGTCCAATACTCCTAATGAAATGAGGTTTTTTCTTAATTCAGGTACATGTCTTACATCAGTTAAAATTTTATTTGTCCCATCAAACATTTTAAGATGAATGGTTCGAATTCCCAAAATGTTACATGTGGCATCATTTCGCATGTAAACTACTCCATCATTGATTGGTTTATAAGTTTTAAACCATTCCTTATGAATACACATGTGATTTGATGCACCAGAATCTAACAGCCAATGTTGATCATGACTAGACAAATCAACTGATAACACTTCATCACTCATACCTGTCTTGGATGCCGAACCTGTATTTGTCATGTTTGCTTCTTTCTTCTCTGTTGAAGAGTCTTCTTTGGATGCTTGCTGTCTCTTCCAACAGTCCTTCTTCAAATGTCTCGATTTGCGACAAAACCAACACTTTACCTTACTCTTCTTCCCTTTCGATTTTGAACGCGAGTCGCTATGCTTTTCGAAGCATCTTTCTCTAGAACGAACTCTAGCCATCATTGCTTCTGATGTAGAGGTTTCGGAATTTGACATCTTCCTTGTCTCTTCGGTCAACAAAGCTCCAACAACATCATCAAATTCAAGGGTTTCTGATATACTTAGACTTATAGAAGTAACAAAATGATCCCATGACTCGGGCAATGAGCATAATAAAGTTATAGCTTTATCCTCTGATTCAAATTTTACTTCTATACTTTCTAATTGCACCAGGAGAGTATTAAAGACATTCAAATGATTAGTAATAGCTGTACCTTCCTTCATGCATAGACTGTACAATTGTCGCTTTAGAAGAATCCTATTGGTTAAGGATTTTGTCATGTATAGCTTCTCAAGCTTTGTCCACAAACCAACAGCAATTTTCTCTGACACGATGTTAATCAAAACATCATCAGCCAAACACAATCGAATACCGCTCAGAGCTCTTCCATCCAATTCATTCCATTCATCATCTGTCATGGTGTAAGGTTGTTTGGGTTTTCGCAACAGAGCCTTCACCACGCCTTATTGCACAAGCAGATCATGCATCTTCACTTTCTAGATTTCGAAGTTATTTTTGCCATTGAACTTCTCGATCTCAAAACGAGCACTTTGAGTTTTTGCCATGTTGTAACAAACAGAATCTCCAATTCCAACTTAATAAATAAAGTTAATATCTAACAAGAAATGCCTTTGCCCTCTACTATGCTACCTTTACCTTATCATACAATCCTTCTGTTGTACAAACTACAGATTACAAATAAAAAACAAATAACAAAATTGCAGTTTTACCAAAGTGATCCTCGCTTGGTGCGTTGGCGCTTCTTTGACAACAGACGATCTGCGCCGGAGGTACAAAAAGATTGGCCCCTGCAAAATTCTTCGAAAATTTTCAGCCAATGCTTCTGAATTACAGTTGCCACCAGGAATAGGCATCTTATCCATCTTCAATGTGGCAGACTTGTTTCGATATATTTCCAGTCCTGAGGAAGACAATACAGCACAGCCTACACGAGACACACATGAAGGGGGTGAGACTTGGATGAGACAAATGCCTTCATCTCAACCCCTTGAGATTGAGAGAATCCTTGACACTCAGGTGCCCAAGAAAACTAGGTGGAAGGAATACCTACAGTATCTGGTCAAGTGGAAGAACCGTCCCATTGAGGACAGTTCATGGCTTGATGCTAGACAAATACAACAGGCAGGCTATCTAGTTGAGAAGCTCATGGACGGGAGTCATGAATTTTTCTTACCCTGGGAGCCTGATGCAGGAGCATCTAGCTGAGGGTACCATGACCGGGTGTTTGGTCTCAGCTAAGGAGGAGAGTTTCATCATCATGTGGTTTTACTTATATTTGTTGATTAAAACAATGTTTAGGGACTTGTTTTTATTTTCATATTTAGTTAAGGGATATTTAGGAATAACATAGTTAGATGTAGGTGGTTACAGCCACACTGTTGGTTTTCTTTTATTTATTTTACAACTGTTTTCTTTAAAAAAAAAAAAATATCATCTATGTATTCCACAGAGCAAGAAAACTCAAACAACAAAATGGTTAACAACCATGTAACTGAAGAAACAACTGCAAACAGTTTGAGTAACTGTATCGTAACAATACAAAAGAAAATGTACCACATTTTGTAAAAGGTTCGATACACCAGAACAGGAATAAAATACAGAAGTAAATAATTATCAAAGACCTGAGCATCTGAGTCCATCTGTAACAAGCAATCTCTCGTTTTATTTCTTTTCTTTTCCCACTAATTACTGTGTATGACAATTAGGCAAAGAAATGTGTTTCTTTATTTTCAGAAATCTTTTCTAACAGACAGAGACATAGTTCTTAACTTCGAACGATGAGAATAAGGAGCATAGCATTAACAGGAGAACTAAATACGTAATCCCAGCAACAGTACAAGTTCTAGACACACGGCGCAAGCAACAACCATAGAAGCGAGCCAGCAAATTCAAAGACTGTAGAATGCATTCATGATAGAGGTAACCCATGTGCAACCGAATATCTCTTTTTCCATTATAAACAATTTAACATTGGCATATAGAAAGAAATAAAATTGTAAAGTTCTAAAGACCAGCAACAATAAAGTGGAGCGATTTCTTCTTCAGTAAGACCAAACAGTGAAACTAGGGTTTGAAACCCTGAACGGCTACCGTATTGTCGAAAATAAGAAATTATTTACAACCTGGACTCAAAGGTCATTGGACGCTAAATAACTGACAGAGAAACCAAATCTCTCAATTCCTAACCAAATAGCAGACTACACCAGTGAAGGATCCGAAGAAGGAAGTCCACAAACAACAAGACTATAATAGAGAATGACCCTACCAGTTTCATTGGTAGAAATCTGAGCAGCGACTCAATCTGGAGCCAACCCCAACCTGTAAAGGGGACAATAGAGACATATTAGTGTTTTTGTTCCAAAAACAAGTTGTGAGAACCAGTGACGAGCAGTGGAAGTAAGGTCCATAACTTACCTTACCAAAAGGATAGAAAGCATCGATAGAACGAATTCGAAACTGGGTCGCAGCCACAAGAGGGAGCCCTGCTCACAAGGAGTGGCTACCCTTAGTACCATAGTAAAACTGAGTAAATAACTATAGCAAGGAAGGAAAGGACTTACCTTGCCAGTATTTGTCGAAGCCGAGCACAGGGGTCCATTGTGACCACAACCTGAAACCCACAGAGAATTAACAGCAGATTAACCAAAAATGCAAACAGAGTAATATATACAGAGAAAGTTAAGAGAACAATAGAAATAGCAGCATCCATGGAGAAGAGTAATAAACCAGGCAGAGGAATCCATAACCAGGAGCAGACAAGGTACCATTACAGAACTTAACACAGTTGCGGACAAACCCTCACAAACCCTCACCGGAGCAGAGCAAAAACCAAGCACCAAAGTGACAAGTGAAAAGTGGGAAGGAGGAGTATAGTCGAAGCACAGAGGGTGAAGACTGAGGCAAGGACAGGTGTCCCCTCTCACCTACCAACGTACCAACAATAACTATGCCAACAATCCAAAACCAAAAATATCTGCGCTAATCAACTGTTTAATGTTAACTATGATTGCTTTGACCTGATCCAAAATATTAATCATTGTTTAATTAACTTTAATCCATAAGTTAAGGGGATGGCCCCATTAGAATTGAATTCCTTTCTATATAGTTTTGTAGACATGTGTTATTGCTTAAAGTAATTACATTTCTATGAATTGGAATTACATGTGCGGAGTGAGGGACTTGTTTGGAGGAATAATGACCAAGAGATCCAGAGGGTGTCATGTGCATAACTCTAGGACTCGAACTTATATTCGTCAAATGATTGGTCTATTTTATATTCATCATGGTGTGATTTATCGAATTTATAAGATAACTGCATAAGATACCAAACCGGTTGGACATCCCTACGATGTTAATGTTTTTTGTAATTTATGTATTCAAGCTTCTATGATCCATAATGAATTAAAAAAAGTCTTTCGATAGAAATCACATGAGAGAATTTTTTGGCTGACATGCTTCAAACCAACAAGTGTGGTTCACCATTAGGACTAGATATAATTATTTTTGTACTTAAATGTTGAGTTGTGTTTTGATTACATGTGAGCGATGAATCTAGGTTCTATAATAATAGATTAATAATTGAATGTTGTTACTTTTGATTGATTATTAACCCGTTGATTTTAACTTTGCATATATTTTTCAGGTACATTGTCATCTTATGATCCCTCAGTTGATAATTTAATGAAAAACAATTTAAGTAATTAAATTGTGCATCATTTTTGGCATTGTTGTCATGGAGGTGCCAAGGAATTATATTTAAATTTGTTTGATGTGTGAATAGGTCCCCTTTCCTACAATATCTAAGCATCCTAATACATAAAGTGGAAATAATGGTAAGATGAGAGGTAAGAACCTATGCATCCACTTTTATAGGTTTGCCTGCGTCACTAGATCTTGATGATGTTGGCAATGTATGAGTTGAGGCAAAAGGTAAAAATGGTAGGGGTAACACAAATTTTAGTACTCCAAATAGGGATGTAAAAACAAAGAATCCCGTAATAATAAATTTTTGATAGTTAATAGTGCAAATATGAAGAGAGAAGGTAGAGAGCTGGAGGGGAAAAATTGGAGGGGACATTAGTAGCTAGTATAATGATACATGCTACCACTTCCTCCAATAATCCTAAGGTTGAAACATTATTGGGAGGAGGAGAAAAGTCACTATTTCAAAGTAACGCAACCACAGGGTTCCTGCCACTAAACACTGAATTTAGCCTTTTCATAGGAGAAATTATGGTTGAAGGTGACGTTGAATAAATCAGACAAGGAATGAGGATGAGCTAACCTTTGGTTACCCAATCATCAATCCAACCTCCAATGTTCATATGAATAATATTTATCTGTCAATACTTATGTGATTTCAAGGACTGATAAGTCCCTGGAACTTTCTTATTGGAATTTCATTGCTTGTGTCATTGCATGGATTATTTGAATCACATTCACAAGTTGAATCTACCCTGTGATGTTTTATGGCATTACTAGAAAAATAACATTATTACCTAGGAGGTAATGAGGAAGGAATTCTTTCAAAAGTATTAGGATTGTTGTAAGACTCAATAATTGAAAGAGAAAATATTCATATTGGTGAATAGGGAAGATGATAGCTTGAAGGATTACTCAAAAATATTCTTATATAGTCTTCAAAATGCTAGGAAACATGAATTGGATCGTGACATGAAGAATATACTCTTCTTAAAGGGTGTTTAAAAAGAATCGATGACCATGGTTAATTTGATGGGGGAGGTGATATTTCGGCTTTTCATTTTAATGAATTTGATGATATTTGTGGGAGATAATATCAAGGGCAAGGAAAACCTGGGAATAGCTCTTGAGATTTCCCTAAAAATCATAAAATAACCATAAGAAAATTAGGTAATATACTAAAATATTTCAAAATTGGTATATTAAGAACTCTAAATTTACAACATGATATCTTGACTTTTAAGAAGATATAGGAATAAGAGAGCACCTCCCTTTCCATTTTCTGCCTAAAATATCAGAGGAAGCACCCTAGGAAATATTTTCCTCTTGATAGAATCACCATTTGTGCCATATGTGTAGAAGAACACTTCACTAACAATTGTCCTTATTCTCTAAGTCCTAAAGAAGTGTACCGAGTAGATGATCAAACAACATAGAAACTTTATTTTTTAGCGACTAAGAAATTGTGGAATGTTACAACACCATGGCATATGTTGATTTAGTACCCACTTCCAAACCAACTTTGACAGAAGGGTTGTCAGGGATTGGGTTATAGGCCTTCACCTCTATAGATTTATCTTCTAGCCCTAATATCCTCTGCAATATCAATTCTTTTTACAAAACTATCAATCCCTAGTATCTAATACACAACTAAAATTACCCTCTAATTAGCATCCTAGGCTAAATCAATTGCCTATTCTACCTATCACTAACCAAAACAATAAAGCAGCCTATCTTTTCTTGCAAGTTGAGTTGCAACCCTTATCAACATATACCATTACTCTTGTAGAAGTATAGGATATCCATCCATGTTTTGGTAAGGTGCTACCAAATTCTAGCCCTATTATTGTAGAATAAGAGAGAGAGGAAGAAGCCTCTACTCGTGTAAATAGCACTAGTAGTCATATGAAACCTCAATAAGATAGAACACCTTTGGAATAACCTTTGATATTAGTAAATCCAACTTATCAAGAGAGGATGAACAAAAGTGAATGAGTAAAACCCCCTGAGTATGATGTGGTCAATGAATTGAGGAATATTTGTGTTAGGATCCCATTACTGTAGGCCATTCAAGATATAACTATTTATACTAAAACAATGAGGGATATGTGTCTTAAAAAACCATGGAGAAAGTGGAAAGATCTTCCTACTATTCATCTTGTTAGGGAATGTGTTGACTAAACACTGGAAAGCGTTTAGAAAATAAATATATTATTCCTAAAAATCCTATTGTTTCTGTGCATATCATTGGAGTGTGTATTCCTAATACTTTAATTGAGCTTCGAGCATCCATCAACATTATGAATACACATACCATGGAACAACTTGAGTTAACTGATCTAACCATTCCTGAGTTAGATGATAGATCTATAATCAAGCCAAATGGAGTTCTGGATGTTGTGATTGTATCCCTTGATTTGTGGGAGTACCCAGTGGATTTTATGGTTTTCCAAACTAAAGCAACAGTTGGAGGACGTCCTGTAATTATAGGAAGGCATTTGCTTGCTACCATGGGTTCATTTATAGGATGAAAATAAAGTAGTATATTTATTTCTCATGGAGGAGTTGTAAAATAAATCACGTTGTATCCTCCTTCAAAATCCATATCAAAATGAAAAGAAGTCCTTTGGTTTCATGATTCGATGAGTGATGAGGAAACAATTCAAATAATGTGCATGGTAGATCATGTAAAAAAATTCCATGAATGTTTTAAAGTGAACCAGCTTAATTCTTTCCTATGTAATTCAGATTCTTATGATTTTGATGATCATCCACTAGAACGTCTTTTAAAGAGTTATGCACATGAGAATGATGATCTAACAATTTTGTCTTCATTATGTAACGATGCTAATGTTTTACCACAGGAAATGAAACCATATTGTATTCTTTCTTAAGTTTGTTCTAGTAAGTTTTTGAATATTAGTAACGAACTTACTAATGAAAGAAAAACTAACGGATTCAAGTTTGACAAGAATAGATAAAAGCCTTCACATGGTACTATCGATACATGAAGGGAATTGATCCTGCAATTTTTTCACACTATATTTATACGCAGATCGATGCCCAAATTGTCTAAAAATGTTACAAGTGTATCAATACAACACTCAAGGAAGTGGTAAAGGAGGAGTTACAAAAGCTTCTTTATGCTAATCTGATTTACCTGATATCATATAGTAAATGGGTTTCTTCCTTAATTGTGGCACCAAAATCTTCAGGAAAGTGGCATGTGCATGTCCATTTCCGTGAATTAAATAAAGCCACTATGAAGGACTATGACCACATCTTAGACATAGAGGTGGGAAAGAAATATTATCATTCGTATATGGGTTCAATGGGTATAACTAGATCCGTATAGGATCAAAGGATGAGGAGAAAACAACATTTACTTGTCCTTGGAGAACATTTTCCTTCTGTGTTTTTCCTTTTGGGTTGTGTAACGTCCCTTCCACCATTCAAACATCAGCATTGGGAATTTTCTCAGACCTTATCTATGACTATGTGGAAGTGTACATGGATGAATTTACGAAAAATATATCTACACTTTAGTTAAAACATTAAATGATTTTAAGTAATATATGTTACAGTCAAAATCCATTGTATATCTTCCTAACCCGAATGTGAATGGCATTCTAATATGAAATGATGTAGATGGAAGACGCAATAAGTGGATTGGAAAATTCCATGAATATGATGTAAAAATGAAGCCCATTAAGGTCATTAAAGGGAAGGGGATCACTAAATTGTTCACTGGGGATAATTTCACGAAAATCTATGTTAATCAAATAACTAACTTGAGTTGCATTGCCAAATTTGCAGGTATAGAGTAGGATCAATGTCCCTAGGCGTTGTTACCTCATTCAAATCATTTACTAATCAGTTAAATATTTCATTCCTTTGATTGGTACTTTCAAAGTTTACACCGGCCTTAACATTTGAGAAAATCTAAAAAAACATCTCTAAAAGTGAAAGCTATTAAATATTGTATCATAGAAAATAAATTATGCTAGAAAGATCCAATAGGTTTTTTGTTAAGTTTCATTTTACTCGATGAAATTAACTTTCTTATCACTCGACATTATAACTATGTTCGTAGCGGCCATTATGCATGGAAGGATACCATACATAAAATTTTAAGAAGCAACTTTTACTAGCCTAATTATTCTCCGATATAAACAAGAAGGTCAGTTCTTGGCATCACTGTTACATTTTTCCTAGAAAGTATAAGATGGTTTCCCTTCCTCTAAAGCCTATTATGAAAAAATCCCTTTCCAATCAGTGGGGCTAGATTTTATTGGGGAAATACATGCCTCGTCTAATGCGGTATCATTGGATCCTAACTTCTATGGATTATTTTAAGAAATGGGTTAAGTTTATTCCTTTAAGAAAAATTAGTGATAAGGTCATCCTGGATTTTTTAGTAGAGAATATCTTCTACCGTTTTTTAAGTCCTTAGAAGTTTATTGCAAATAACACTAAACGTTTACGTTCAAGACCTTTCGATTTCTTTTGTGACAATTATAATATTAGTTTGGGGAATTCATCTTCTTATTACCCACAAGGGAATGGGTTAACTGAATCCACAAATAAAAACATCATGAAATTCTCAAGAAAACCTTACATTTGAGGAAGACAAATTGTAATGTTTCTCTCAAATACGTTGTATGGGCAAATAGGATTAGCAATAGAAGATGACATAGATCTTTTGTTCTAGGAGACAGGAGCGAGGGTTTAAAGAAAATGGTCGCTGCTAACACAGGTAGCCCTATCATCACTGGAGCTGACAGGTCAAAGATCCTTGTGCAGCGGTTGCAGAACATTCGAATCGGTAAGGAAGGTTATCTACGATGGGGGATTTGGTACCCTCTTCTGGAAAATGAGAGATCTATCAAAGATCTGGAACATGGTGCGATGGATCAAGATTTTGGTGCACAAAGGAGAACTGACATCGTTCTTCAGATCACATCCCCTTCCTAATCTGTCGCAAACCCGACAATTTTGGCTCCATGGGGTTGCAGCGTTGACGAATTCTTGGATAGACACACGGATATCTTTGTATTGGCATCTCCAAAGGCATTCAGTTTCACGTTGGTTTAGATCCAAGGATAAGAAGCTCACAGGGACCATAATCCAGAGGTAAGGATGCACAAACTTAACCTTAATACATATCGAACCTCGGAGCAGATCAATTGCGGGGGAAATTGACACCATGGTCTAGATCGAAAGTCACCTGAAAATGCATGGGTACTGAAAGGGTTTTGCTTCCCCCAACGAGGAATACCTGTCATTCATGGGCCCGGATCAACCCCCCACACCTCAAGAGGGTATATTAATCACCGATCTGCTACTGAACAAATAGATCTGGCGCAAAATAGAGAGAACAACCCTCATCAAGGTCAGATCTGGAGATATATACGCACAGTCGCTCCATCCCACATAGCATCTCAGTCCCAGATCGCAGATTTGACATGGGGACACGCTCGTGACATGCCAGATCTGGAAGCATCTGCTCCTGAAGCGCCCAAGGAGAATCAAAGCAACATCTTTATCAGATCCATGGAAGGGAACACAATATGTATCAGGATAGGGAACTGGGAGGCGATAAAAACGCTCAAACAAAGGATACAGGAAAGGACAGGCATACCACCATGCAAACAAATCCTGAACTACACCGGAAAAATACTGCAGGAGGAGCACAAACTAAGCAAATATGGCATAGGCAAAGACTCAACCATTTTCCTTAGCACAAGACTCCACGGAGGAAGTCCAGGCACAAGCTCAAAAGGACCTATTTCGTTCAAAGATGCAGTGAAAGGGAAGAAGGAAACACAAGCACATACAGATCAACAAGTTACAATCCCCGGACCCTACATCGTCGAGCAGACAACACAAAACCCTGCAATAGCAATTTCTGCACCTGAGGTAAAATACATGAGGATTATTTAACCAAAGCTGTGATATGCAAGTTCAATGGGTTTTGGCCCAAACCAGAAGCCCTTCGTCAATGGATATACTCCATATGGACAGTAAACTGCGACATCCATCTCTGTTCTAAAGGTTTCTTTATTGTCAAATTTGATACAGTAAAGGACAAAGAATATGCATTGAACGAGGGACCATGGTTCTGGGGCAATGTTGGACTATTTTTGACACCTTGGTTCCCGGAATTTGACCCTAACACTATGGTGGTCTCCAAAATGCCCGTGTGGGTAAAATTATACAACCTACCCCTTCACTTTTGGCATTTCAAAGTATTAGCAGACAATGACAACGCATTGGGGAAATTTTTAAAAGCAGATAATGAACGCCTCTCCAAGGACATCTACACATTTGCCACGATTTGTGTGGAGGTGGATCTCAGCCAAGGATTGCCAGACCACATCCTCTTACTATACAACGGAAATCAATGGGCACAACCGCTTGAATATGAAAACACATCCTTTAGATGCCGCATATGTCGTCAAACTGGCCATCTACAAAGTATGTGCCCTCAAAACAAAAAAGACAAGAAAAGAAGACAACCACCAAGGCCGAAAGGATGGCAGTTTTCAGTCACAGATGGCATAGCAGAAGAAGAAAACACAGAAGATATCGACATAGCCCAAGAAGCAGAATATACAGGAAATAATACAGAACACAGCCCACATAATGATGAAAAACAGATGGGGTCTGCATTAGTGCAAATCAACCCACAGCAGCAAAGCGAGAAATACAACCCAGAACAAGAAATCGGAGGCAACAAGCGAGCACACTCTACAGAAAGCTCAGATTCTGAAAAAGAAATTACAAACGAAGCACAGATGGCAATTGTAATAGCCACACCCAACAATGAGGGTTGGCGGAAAGTGGAAAAAAAGAAAGGTAGAAAAACATAGTTTTAGACTGAAAACCATTTTAGATCGTGAAGCATAGGACAAGTTTTGATAAAGCATATGCTGATTCAGCATCTACAACATGTAATTTTACTCAATATGAATAAAATTATGATTTTTCCATGGGAAAAAAAGATTAGCAATAGAAGATGCATAGGTACATCTCCTTTCCAATTAGTGTATTGAATGTGCGCTATCATTATGTTATATTTGGGCTCTAAAATAAGAAAGTTATGACAAGAACTAAATGAAGAAAGTGATTATTTTCAATGAAGAGATAATCAAATAATTCACATAGGGTAAGAAAGAGAAAATGTTTCCGATAAAATTGCTAAACATCAATCAAAAGTGAAAAAATGTTTGACAAAAGAGTTAGAGAAAGAATTTTTCTCCCTAAGATATTGGGTACTAAGATATTGGGTATTAAAATAGGATAAGCGGAATGAGAACCTCTAAACTATGGAAAGTGTTATAACATTTGGGTAAGGGCTTAATGATTGATAAAGTGGAAAGAGTTCATTCTCTTCTGAAATTTGTGAAGATGAAATAAGAGGAACCATGTGAATGGTATTTTACTTGAACACTATTTAAGTTATTGAATTTTCCAAGTAAAAAAAAATAAAAAAAATAAACCAATAAACAAATTATGGTTGTGAATGTCCAGCTTTGTGGCATAAGCTTCTAAATCCTATTTCCGCCGCAGGCTGATAATTTGGGTGGAATATTACACACATAAATGTAAAAATAAAAATAAAAAATTATATATAATTTTTCTAAAAAATATCTCGGTGATATTTTTATTTCAACTTCACGATCAATAAATGAGAGATAAAGTATTAAATTCCATATTATATTATCTATCCTGAGATATCTTTTAACAACCGAGTTTATATTAGAGTTGACTTTAATGTAATAAAAAAAAATTATATATAATTTTTCAAAAAGATATCTCGGTGATATTTTTATTTCAACTTCACGATCAATAAATGAGAGATGAGGTATTAAATTCCATATTATATTATCTATCATGAGATATCTCTTAACAACCGAGTTTATATTAGAGTTGACTTTAAAGTCTAACATCTCTAAATGGATATCCAAAAATATGATTATCTGTTAACTTACCTCGTTTGTGACCTTTCATTGCCAGTAATTCCAGAGATAGATTCCTTGTTTTCTTGGGTGGGGTATATTGATATCCATAAAGATGATTATCTGTTAACTTACCTCGTTTGTGACCTTTCATTGCCAATAATTCCAGAGATAGATTCGTGGGGTATATTGATATCTCTGTTGGGGATACAAACACTCACCAGAAGTAGAGCAAGGTCTGCCTTATTCGATTAAAATCCTATGTGTAATCATCCCATCATTTTGATTAATACAAAAACATAAATGCATGCATATATTTACAAAAATTGAATAAAGGAAGTTAGGTGAAATAAAGATCAAAGAAGAAACCAATTTGTTTTTTTGTCTCGGGATGGTGAATGAATTTTTTGGGGATATAGACACTCGTTAAGTACCGATTACTTCTAAAAAAGACTTCAAGTCACATATTTTTTAAAATAGTGGCATCATTATTCTATCTCAAATCATAAATAGACATGCAATTATCTATCATAGCTAAAATCGAAATGCTTGAACAATGCAATCTATCGAAAAATAGCCAAGGTATATATATATATATATATATACAACTAAACTAAAAATAACATTCAGAAACAAGTAATTTATGAAGAAACTTTTATTTAGACTTTATAACATTTGAGTCTAAAATTTCATACAACATGTTCAAAAGTACGAAGTTTTCGGAAAAACTGAACTGGTTGTAAAACCCATAATACAAAAAGTTACCAGTGTTAGAGCTTTTCCTCATGGCTACGAACTCTTGTTAATCTGAAATTTCTATAATGTCCTTTCGGGAAATGCATGATCCCTTATGAACATCTCCTCCTGAAATCCATTTGCGTTGAAATCCATTTGCGTTGTAGTTTAACAATTTTATGACATCCATCCTGAAATCTTATTTGCGTTGAAATGTGAAATAACACCGATGTGTTTGAGGCAAACATGAACCCTGGAAGTTCAAAGCTTAGTATCTGAATTACTTTAACAGTAGTATCTGAATTACTTTAACAGGTTATTTAGAGACATGAGTGAGGTGGCCAAAGAAAAATGAACCCTAAGCTGAAATATTAAGCTCGAAGACATGAATTAGGCTTCTCAACTCTTTACATTGACTATTTGGGCATTCCCATTTTTGACATTTTATATAGAGATGTATGTGCAGAGAATGTGTCATTTTATATGTTTTTATACATTTTTAAATATAATGATGCTTAATACATGTTATATGGTATTCCAATTTTCCAGAATTTTTAAAGTTCTATGTTATTATACCTACAGAATTCAATTGTGTTGTAATTAGTTTGTCAAATTGATGTTTGAATTTCAGTTAGTTTTTAATCTTTTAAACATAGTCTGTAAAGTTTGCGAAGGTTTTTAAAAAAATAAATATTAAATTGGTATTTTAAAAATTTAAAATTAATTTTGAAATTTAAAAAAACTATATTTATATTTTCTAATTGGTTAATATATATGAAATAATTAATTTTAATTGGTGAATATATATGAAATAACTAATTTGATGTGTTTTTCAATAGAATTGCCAGAATTAAAATTTATTTGAAATTTTTTAAAATAATAAAACTTCTCCTTTCCCGAGTATACTAACAATCAATTACTAGTGCACATGCAAAATCTTAATATTTATAAAGGATTTGATTCTCAGTTTACAAAAGACTCATCCAATGAGTTGTCAAATTTATGATTTGTACTCTGGGGTATCTTTGTACTTCCAATTGTATTGTAAGGAGTACTCTACAAGTCCAAAATAATGGGGTGATGTGATGCCCCTCCGCCCCCCTCTGACATTTTTTCCATTCTCGATGTCGACTGTCTCCTCCTCCCATCATGCTCTGCCTCCCGTCAAGCCCCACACCCAAATTCACGTTTGTTGACTCGCCCCTCCTCCTCTCGTCCCATTAGCCTCCTTCCCTGCCGACACCCTCTGCCACCTTACATTAACTACGAGAGTCCTTAAGTACAAATAATTCAAATGGAGCTCCCATTCAGCTTGATCCCTCCCTCCAATTCATGCGCCTTGCTCCAAAGTTCTCCCTTGCCACCGAATGCCACCATGCTCCCCTTGGACTAGAGCTTTCACATCAGAGAACTGCTCCAATTCCAAAGGTATGATACAAATACATTCGTAAACTATATTTCTATTTAAATTACCCTTGAACATGCCATGTTTTGATTTTGGGGATTTAATTTTTTGCACTTGAACTCCGGTAACGCCCCTGCAATCATTCCCCTATACAATATAGGGAATGCTTAGAATTATCAATCAATCTCTATATCTTTATTTAATGGTATGACTTCCATATAGTGGGCACTATTATGTTATTTGTGCTAGTCAAATTGTGAGCTATGAACCCGCGTAGTACATAACCTTCAATGAGAAATTGAAGGCGGGGATGTCAATGATGAGAGGGTCAGTTGCATTCTTGAATTGGTAGATTGAATTATACTCGAACAACCTTTGAATGATTCTAGGATTTCACGAGACAAACCAAATGAGACTTTTCAGGGGTGGGTGTTTAATGCAAAACCTCTCCATTGGTCTTTCATAATTTTCCATGGGATGCAAGAATCTTCTCTTTTACACGCATTGTTCCCATATAACAACATGTATCCAGCGATTATAATGTTTGTTAAATTTTAGATGGGTGCTCTCTTAATATCCTCAATGATGATGTCCGTCCTCAATGATGATGTATGGTCACATGCATGTTAAATCCCATGATACTTGGGCCCATGGCTGGGAGGAGAGGAAAGGGGAATGGTAATAATGATGTTATGCTTATAATTAAAAATTACAATATTCTGAGTGAAAAATAATAAGAGTGCAATGGGAGGTTGATTATAGTTTATTTTCCAAATAGATATATGTTAACATAGCATTGAAATAATGGATGACTAAAAATCAGAGAGAAGATTATGATGTATAGACTCTATAAATGAGATCATAATTGATAGGTAGCTAATTTTTGGCTTGAACTCTTTGTTAAGGCTGGAGTAGCATGTGCATCTTAATTAGAGTCATATGGCATGCATTTTGTGTAGAAGTTTTATTTCCAAATCTTGATATTTAAAAATATTTTTAGCAAACGGTGTAATCCATGTAGCAAAGCATAATGTGCTGAAAATATAGGAGTTTGTGGGACTCTGTAGTTGGTTGTAAGTGTTGAAGTTTATAGAAACATGTAGAAGATTATTTCTATAGTATGCTTGTAGGTGTTGAAGTCTGTAACATAATGTAAGGGATGTAGGTAGCATAATTGTAGGTCTATAACTTTTTAACACTTTGTAGAATATTGATCTTGTATTATAACTATAGGTTTCAAACTATCCTTCTATTGAATTCGAACTTGCAAAGACTTGATTTTGAATAGGGCCAATATCATTCTTGTATGTGTCCCTATTGACTGGATATGATGACTTTTATACATTGACTTTTTATAATGAATGAGGCAGTTGAAATTTTGTGCATGCTATCTTTGTTGAATATTCTTTTGTAGGATTTATTGCTAGGCAATGATCGTCTTCCCTGAAATTTACATCAAATTATAATAATACAATGTGTCATGGGAATAACCAGTGATCAATGGAATGATGAATATTAGCATGTTGTCGAATAATCAAATATTTATTCTTAGTGTTTTTTGTGGTTTTGATGACATCCATAGTTAAATGTATGAAGGAAACTCTAATGGCCTAGATGTAGTTGTATTAAACTTTCTAGGATCAATTTTATCCCTGAATTTGAAGAGTGGCCTTCTTAGTTGTAAAGCATCAGTATGCTTTTGAGGTATGTTTGACTTCATGCTTGATCTGGGTGGCTCGTGAAATAAAAGTGGCCTTGAAATAGCTCAAAAATCAAAGTCATAAGCTTGACCTGAATCCAGAACCTAATCATAATGCTCCTTGCCTCAATTCCAATGATGTGAATGGTACTCAAATCCGAGTTCATATGCTCAAGCTATATGTGGTCAAATTTCTGGTCAAACTAGGCCAATTGGCAGTCAATAATGAGGAAAGAATTTGGCAAAGGGATGGCGCATGGAAAATGGAGGTTGGGAAGGGTGAATTTCTCACCTCCATAATTTTCCAAATAACCCTTAAAAACCGACAATGGAATTTTATCCATTTTTAAATAAAAATAATAAAAAATTATAAAATTGGGGTGGTGGGGATGGCCAGCAACATTGCATATATATGTATTATGTGATATGAAGGCAAGCCACCATAGGTGGACCCACCACTCTTCTAACGCTAGTTGTAAAAACCACCGAGGCCGAGAGGGTTTGAACTCGCCTGACCAGCAAGGTTGGCTCGCCACCCGGGTTACCCCAACCAAAAGCCACCAAAATACGATGCAGGCATGCCAAACGTGGAGGCCCATAGATTTGATCTTGGGACCTCCTGCCAACTGAAATTCCTAACTCGGAGCCACTAGCCAAAGAGCCAACAAATCATTTGGTAAACTCTGCCGCACAAAATTTTATTTAAACTGACACATTTTCCATTCGACCCAAAAACCAACGGAGAGAAGAGTAGGTTTGACCAACGGAACCTTGACCGGCTAAGGGGGCGAAAGCTTGAACGACGAATCTCTGTTGATGCTAAGAAGATTACCTTGGGTTCCAAAATTTCTAGTGTGAGAATGGGTTAAATTTATAGTCATTTTTACACAATTTTACGCCACTAATTCAATGGTGATGTTCATTTCTGAATCTGAGCTCTTTATTTTTCGTCCATGATCGAGATTGGAGGTATAAGGGTCATTTTTGTAAAGTTAATTGTAATTCATTTCTTTGTTGCCATTTAATGAAAGAAGGCCTACCTACTTTGAGTAGGGCCCGGAGATGTAGCGAACATTGGGTGAACTCCGTAATCAAATCATTTGTGTACCTTTGATCTCATGTATTCTTTATGATTTCCACTTATTTTCATGTGTTGAATTTACCTGGTTACATGCTCTTTTATATGCAATTCTGTATGCATCCTTGAAGTTAAAATATATGGATCAAGTTTGGTATCCAAGCAGGTCTTCTTGATGCGATTTACATGAGTGAATGTTAACCAGCAGCAAGCTCCAAAGAGGAGAAGGAAAACTTAATCCTTTGATCCTGAATCGGGGCGTGAACCACAAAGACAAAACATGGCAGATGAGGAAGATCAATTGGTGGAAGAAAGAAATTATCACAAGATCTTCTTCACCATGGCAGAGAAAATTGACAAGTTGTTTGTAGAGTATGAGAAGACAAACAAGCTTGAGAAGAAAGAGATAGATGGCCATGCATCAATAAATCATGAAGGTGGAAGAGGAAAGCCTCCTAAATCTCCCTCTCCTTCCTATAGTGATAGTTCTTCTTCTTCTTCTTCTTCTCATCACTCTAACAGACATCATAGGAATACATCTAAGAAGCCATTTTTTAAGCTAAATGTAAAGTTCCATTTGCCCACATATAATGGAGAATGTAATGTAGAGAAACAAAACAATTAGATTAGATAGATCAAGGTTTATTGTTGGATTCAGTAGATCGAGGAAGATGAGGCCAAGATCCAATTAGCATCTCTTTGGCTGAGTGACACCACTATCGTCTGGTGGGAGAGCAAGTTGAAGAAAGGAAGAAAATACTTGGGTAATCTCCGTTATTCTTCGTCCAATTTTGTTTCTGCATTAAAAGATCAATTTTATCCTTTGGGTTATCGAAAAAAGGCTTTAATGGAATGGAAATATTTAAGATAAGGAAAGGGTCAAAATGTACAAAGTTTCACAAAAGAGTTTACAAAACAAGCATTGAATTTGAGTGTTTCACTTGATCATTCAAAAATGTAACAAATTATATTGGTGCTTTACATAGTTACATCACGCATTCTTTGTTGTTATTTGAGCCTACTACTATTGATGCGGCAAGTGTGAAGGCCATTCACCTTGAAACTAGGGGCAATAATGATAAAGAATAGAAACTGAAGAAATCATCTTTTAAACCTCATGATGGAAATTTCAAAGGAAAAGGCAAGGGAAAGGACAAGAAGGTAGCTACAACCAAGAAGGAGGAATGGGTATAGTTTTCGATTGGAGGTATAGAATTCGATTGGGTGATGATAAACCTTGTAAAATCAATAGAATGGGTACAATTTTCATAAAACAGCAGAATGAAAATCATTGGCTATTGGAGGAGGTAAGGCATGTTCCAGATCTAAAGAAAAATCTGCTTTCAATAGGGCAGTTAGGAGGTGAAGGCTGTGTGACTACTTTTACAGATAAAACCTTGAAGGTCACTAAAGGAGCCCTGGTAATAGCAAAAGAAGAAAAGGTTGGTACATTGTATTTATGAAATGGTATTTCTAACTATGTTAATGGTTTAACCTCTACAAGAGAAGATATGACATTGTGGCATCATAGGCTCGGGCACATGAGTGAGAAGGGGATGCAAATTCTTCACTCAAGAAATTTGTTGCCAGGTTTGAAGAATGTTGATTTAAAATTATGTGAAAATTGTGTTTATGGAAAATAGAAGAGAGTCATATTCCTCATAGTTGGGAAAGAAAAGAAGAGTGAAAAAATAGAGCTTGTGCATACAACTGTATGGGGACCTGTTCAGGTATCATCTCTTAGTGGCTCTCTTTATTATGTTACTTTTATTGATGATGCAATTAGAAAAACTTGGATTTATTGTATTCGAAATAAATCTGATGTATTTGATACTTCCAAGAAATGGAAAGCTTTGGTTTAAAATGAGATAGGAAAAAGGTTGAAGTGTCTCAGATCAGACAATAGAGGTGAATATTGTAGCAAAGAGTTTGATAGGTATTGTTCATTGAATGGAATTCACAAAGAGAAGATAGTCCTAGTAACACCACAAGAAAATGGTGTGTCAGAAAGGATGAACAAGACGATCATGGAGCGTGTAAGGTGCATGAGATTTCATGCAGGATTGCCTTTACAATTTTGGACAGATGCTGTAGATACTGTTGTTTCTCTAATAAACATAGGGCCTTCAAGTTCCTTCGATGGTGGTATTCCAGAGGAGGCATGGATAGGTAAAACTCTAAACTACTCATTTTTAAAGACTTTTGGTTGTAAAGCCTTTGTCCACATTAATAACGAAAATACAACAAAGCTTGAGGAAAAATTAAATAAATGTACCTTTATTGGATATGGTGTTAATTATTTTGGTTATCTCTTTTATGATTATGAAAAACACAAAATAATTAGAATCAGAGATGTCATATTCAATGAAAAGGTTTTGTATAAGGATCAGTTGTAGGAAAAGAAACAAGAAAAAGAAAACAAAGAATACACAATGCTTGATGAGATCACAAAAAAAGTGATGGTGCCTGAAAATCATAATGATCAACAACCAGAACAACAACAACAAGCACCTCAAACACCTAAATGTGGTGTTAGAAGATCTACCAGGATAAGTAGACCCCTTGAACAATACTATCCTTCATTATATTATGTATTGTTGACTTATTTTGGTGAACCATAATGTTATGAAGAAGAAGTGTAGGTAGAAACTAGGAAGAAGTGGGAGCAAGCCATGAAAGAGGAGATGGACTTCTTAGCACAGAACCAGAATTGGGACTTAGTCACGTTTCCTGCAAGTAAAACAACATTGCAGAATAAATGGCTTTACAGGTTGAAGGAAGAAGATGGAGGTAGAGAAAGGTATAAAGCTAGACTTGTGGTGAAGGGGTTTTCACAGAAAAGGTGTATATACTTTGATGAGATATTTTCTCCTGTTGTTAAAATGACTTAAATTAGAACTATTTTAAGTCTAGTAGCAGTTGAAGATTTGCATCTTGAGAAGTTAGATGTAAAGACAACCTTTCTCCATGGGGATTTGGAGGAAGAGATATATATGTAGCAGCTACAAGGACATGAGGTAAAAGGGAAGGAGAAACTATTGTGCAGGTTGAAGAAGAGCTTGTATGGCTTAAAATAGGCTCCAAGGTAGTGGTATCTAAAACTTGACAGGTTTATGTCTGAACAAGGTTATACTAGATGTCACTCTGATCATTGTGTTTATCTCAAAAGGCAAAATGATGGTAGCTATATTATATTGTTATTGTATGTAGATGACATGCTTGTTACAGTTCTAGCATGCAAGAAATAAATGTGCTCAAAAGAAAATTTGCAAACTCATTTGCAATGAAGGATTTGGGTGTTGCAAAACAAATCTTTGGTATGAGAATAACTATAGATGGGAAGAATCACAAATTAACATTGTCTCAGAGTGAGTACATGTAAAAGGTGTTGAAAAGGTTTACTATGTAGAATGAAAAACCAGTTAGTATACCTTGGGCTAGCCATTTTAAACTAAGGAAGGAAATGTGTCCCAAGACTCAGGAATAAATGGATTATATGTCTAAAGTTCCATATGCATCAGTAGTTGGAAGCTTGATGTATGCAATGCTCTTCCCAAGGCCTGATATTTCGCATGTAGTGGGAATTGTAATCAGGTACATGAACAATCGAGGAAAAGAACATTGGATGGCAGTGAAGTGGATTCTTAGGTATTTGAGAGGTACCACAAATCAAGCATTATGTTGTGGTGGTTCAAACATTGCTCTACAGGGATATGTTGATGCAGATATGGCGGGTGATAGAGATAACAGGAGGAGAACCACAGGGTATGTTGCTGCTACACAAGCTAGTAAAGAAATGATTTGGTTACAAAGGGTTTTAGATAAATTGGGTAAGAAGCACAAGCTGGGCAGGTTAACAGTGACAACCAGAGTGCCATACATCTTGCAAAGAACTCTGCATTTCATTCCAAGACTAAACATATACAACTCAAGTACCATTTCATATGGTCAACATTGGAAGATGGACAATTCAAGCTAGAAAAGGTACATAGTAGCTAGAATCCTGCAAATTTGTTAACAAAAGTTGTAACCAAGGAGAAACTAAGATTCTGCTCAGTTTCAATTAGTCTTCAAGTATGATGAAGAAGATGAGAAAAAAACAGGTCCAAAGTGGAGTCATTGTCCAACAAATGAAGCAACAATTGAGTTGCTATAATCAGTCTCCAAGTGGGATATTGTTGGGTGTGGAGTCTGATTATCTTCTTTATTTAGAGGTATCGCCACATTAGACCCTAGTTCGTAATGTGGCGGAAACGTTGTTTACTGAATTTAGTGTCCTAAATTTCTTGCATGAATTTTGAACCTATGTTTGTAGAATGATATAGTGTGATGCACTATATGTGCTTAGTTAACTTCTCCCTTACTTCCTTGTTTTGTATTTTTATGATTTTTTGGGGGTTTCTGTTATTTGATGTCTAAGAATATAAAATCTATGAGATATCTACAAGGATCTAATGAGTTTTTAAAAGAAGGATGGGTTCTTAAGTTAGTCTAATCTCCTAAAAATGGACCAAGAATTATTTTTAACTAGTTAGGACCTAATAAGAGAAACAAAGCATCTATCTTATCTACCATTTAGTCCTAATCCATGGATCTAATTCTTACAACAAAAAAGTAATATTGATGCAGAAGGTAATTCAATAATTTCATTCATTTAGCCATTCAACCATTCAATTTTGGAACATGATAGAATCAATCTCCTTGAAATGATTTTTTGGAATGTCAAGTGATGCAACTAAGTAATGACCTGAAAACAGAAAAGAAAATATGAAAGATTGTAAAACTGAAAATATGCTGAGTAAGCTCAATCACAGCATGAACTAGATACTCAACCAATTAAGTTAGAATTATCATTATTTCGAAATGGTTTTGAGAACATCTTATTAATACAGATCATTGACAGTGCTATGCTAAGAAAATGAGTAATCGAAATAGTAAGAAGCTAAGAAACTGTGTATTCTCATTTCTTCATTTTTCATTCAGTCATTTCTCATACAATATCTCAGAAGAATAAGACTTGCACAGTTGTGATTTTTATCCTTAGAACATTGGTTACAAACTGAAATGAAACAAAACTAGAGAAAATGGACTTGCAGAAAAACAGAGTAGTAGAAATTAAAATAAAAACAACAAATGAAAAACTTCCTTCCATGCAAGGGCCCTCTGTAATTGATGTGGCTGGATGATAGCTAATTAAAGATGCACTTTTAAACCATCATTGACAAAATAGAGTTTGTATTATCAACAAAACGAAGTCTGAACAGAGTTTTTAACAAAAATCCTGTAATCCCTTCTAGCTTCTAACTACTTCTCGGTCTCATTTAACCGATATTTATAGAAAAACAACATAACTGTCTAAGAGAAAATCTTGTTACAGGTGGCTTCATCCAAATCTATCATGACTGTTTATAGAAAGACATGCTACAAATGGCTTAATTCAAATTGTAATGAGACTGTTAAAATTATGAGCAGCTACAGGTGGCCTGATATGCATTAACTCCTCAACTTTTGAGTAGCTACAAGTGGCTTCATCCGCATTAAATCTTCAATAGAACTGTTAGACTCCTAATTAACTACGAAATATCAAGAGTCCTACTACTACTAGATAACGTATTTGACTCTATCTTTGACCATGACTTTTGATCCAAGTGGATGTTGGTGGCCACCCACCTATCCCTCTTGGACCCCCACAACTGTCTCTTTTAGTTTTTCAGCTTCTTTAATTGTAGCACAATTTACTATTTTTAGCAGTTTTTCGGGTCCTAATCTTCTGGAGCCGTTTTGAGGCCCTAAACAACGTTTTTTTGGAAATCTACCGCTAGTGACTTTTCATCTCAATTTGTATTTTTTGTTGCAGTCCTCAGAGAGATCTTTCCAATGGGCTATCATGGGAGTCAAACGGAGATAATATGACCAAGTCGCAACCCCGGGAAGTTGGCTATCCAACTCACCCCAACGGGGCCCATAAATTCTTGGTGTTACATCTCCTCGGGTTAGGGTTTTGGTTGTTTAGGGTTTTCTCTTATTGTTCAATAATAAAAAATCCCCTTGAGCCTCATTGTAAGGTAGTTCAGAGGCATGTAGCCGACACATCACTTCTTAGAGATAAGCTCCCATCGTCCCAGCTAGTTTATTTCCATTGTTTTTTGTAAGCATATTTCAGTATTTTACATTAATGAAATGAAGTATTATTTCCGTTGCATCTCTATGTTTATGGTTATCTCTGTAATTTGTTGCATTCTTGTTTAAATTCAGATCAGTGGTATTAGAGAGGTTTGCTTTTTCTCTGTTTTTCTTTGTATGTCCCCAACAAGGTGGGGATGTAAGGAGTTAGGGCTTGAACTAGTCGAACCTTTGCAAGACCAGCCTCGCAAATCGCGATGGCCTCCCATTGGCAGATGAGAAGAAAGAAGAGGGGACAAGAGATCCTATCAAAATCTTGCTCGAAGAAGCCATCGAGCGGCAAAGGAACTCGATGATGGATAGCTTTGCCAAGATCCTTCAACGACTACCAAGGGGTGACGCATCGGCTTCCAACAGCTACTCTGGAAATGCCACACAGTTTAAGGTACAAGTTAATTTTGAAATCCCCATATTCGAGGGTCAGATAGATGCAGATGCCTTAGACAAATGGTTAAATCTACTAGAAGGGTATTTTTCTGTTCATGACTTTTCCAGTTGGAGAAAGATTATTTTTACTCTTCTCAAAGCAACCCCCCACGTCAAGGACTGGTGGTAAACCTACTATGAGCAGAAGGATGAAAGTACGAGCTCACTGTTTTTCGCTGCACCCACTTGGAATTCTTTCCGGGATGCCATCAGGGAGCAGTACTACCCTGTCAAAAGCTATGAGGATAAATACATAAAGTGGACCACATTGTGGCAGGGAAGTGACCAAGATGTGTAGGAGTTGACAAACGTTTTTCATACCCTTCGCACACAGTTGGGTATCAAGGATTCCAAGCTGCATTTGGTACTCAAATATCGCGGCTGCTTACATAGGTACATCCAGGAAGAGATGGAGTTCTTGAACATCTCCTCACTTGGCATGGCATACCGCTACATTGACAAAATCAAGAAGAATTTCAAATAGAAGAAGTGAGACTTTGGATCTGTGAATCCAAAGACCAAAGGACAAAGCCAAGGCAGGGTGACCCAAGACAACCCGTCGAAGCCGCAAGAAGAGAACAACAACCCGAAGTCGAAGAAGGACACAAAAAAGTGGTGTGAGTTCCATAAGAGCCCCACTCACATCACAAGTGAGTGTCGGACGAAGCAGTCGTTGGTGGCTGAGTTGAAGGCTTCAGAATCACATGCATGTTTCGAGCCTAAGTCAAAACCCAACAAGGGGAATGGCAAAGGGAAGCAGATCATTGATGGGGATCCTAGTGTCAATGTTGCCACCGCCAATATCCAGAGGAGGGGGAGCATATTTTCCACTCACAGATGTGGGTGAAGGGTTCGCCGCTACAATTCATTATCGACAGTGGCAGCCAAAATAACCTCATTTCAGAAGAGGTCGTGAAGCGGTTGGGCCTATCGACTACACCAAACCCGCAGCCGTACAGTATTGGGTGGCTTCACCAAGGATGAGATCTTTGAGTTCACCAACAATGGCGCCTTATCTACAGCATCGAGCCCTTCATAGACGAGATGTTTTGTGATGTTGCACCTCTGGATGTTTGTGATCTACTATTTGGCCAGCCATACTTGTGGAGGTGACATGATGTATATGAGTCAAGGCCTCGCGTTGTTATTATTACTTTGGGTAATTCATTAGAAAGGATTCCAAAGGTAGCCCCACCTACTGCCACCTCTTTGATCTCTACTAAGAAATGTAGCAAGATCGTCTCCTAGACTAGGAAATTCTTTTTTTGTCTAGTTCTCCCCCAAGGTAAGGGGAAGATCGTTGCCGCATCCATGACCCCGGTGAAGGGTTCCTCCACACAGCAGCAACAACAAAGGGATACAATCATGACAAAACATAGGAACAACTTCTCCTCACCCACATGGGTACCACACAAGTTTCAGGTGGGCGACAAAGTCTGGTTGCATCTACAGAAAGAACGCCTGACAAGAGCTTGTTAGAAGCTCAGACCACTCCGACATGGTCCTTACAGCATTACCAAGGTTGTGGGAAACAATTCTTTGGAGAACAACATTCATCCATTCCTTCGCTTGCACCGAGTGTTCAATGTGGAACGCCCTCGACCATGCTTCCCACCATTGCTAGACACATCAGAGAATGCATAACAACTCACCAGGGACCAAGCTCAGTAGATGGAGGAACTCAATGCAATGGGGACCATTGCTTCCTAAGGGGGGAAGAATGATCCAGGTGGATGTTGGTGGCCACCCACCTAACCCACTTGGACCCCCACAACTATCTCTTTCAGATTTTTAGTTTCCTTAATTGTAGCACAGTTTACTCTTTTTAGCAGTTCTTTGAGTCCTAAACTTCTGGAGCCATTTTGAGGCCCTAAACAAAGGTTTTTCGGAAATATACTACCAATGAGTTATTGTCTCAATTCATCTTTTATGTCGTACTCCTCAGAGAGATCTTTCCAATGGGCTATCATGAGCATCAAACAAATATAATATGACCAAGTCGCGACCCCAGGAAATTGGCTGTCCAACTCACCCCAACGGGGCCCATAAACTCTTGGTGTTACATCTCCTCGGGTTAGGGTTTTGGTTGTTTAGGGTTTCCTCTTATTGTTCAATAATAAAAAAGTCCCTTGAGCCTCATTGCAAGGCAATTCAGAGGCATGTAGCCAACACATCTCTTCTCAGAGATAAGCTACCATTGCCCTAGCTGGTTTATTTCCATTGTTGTTTGTAAGCATATTTCAGTATTTTACATTGATGAAATGAAGTATTATTTCCATTGGCTCTTTGTGTTTATGGTTATCTCTATAATTTGTTGCGTTCCTGTTTAAATCTCGATCAACTTTAGGCATGCTTTTCTGTCGATCTGGACTGAGTGAGTAGGATAGGATCCATGTAGAGATGATTCTGGAGATTCCCATACGAACCAGGTCTTCATTTGACACCTGTAACTTGCCAAACCATGAGAGTAGCTACGGAACCCACAGTTAGCTGTAGAATAGGCTGCATTCTATAGCTAATTTGCAAAAATATATTAAAATAGAAAGAATATGAAAATAGAATATGGCAATAATTTTAATGCTTTCCTAAGACAAAATCTAGCATTTGTCATTGATTGGATCTGTAGTGTTGTGAGAAATCAAGAGAAAAAGGTGAGAACAAATGCCAATGGGAAGGTAATTCTAAGGTTCAACATACCCCCACTACAAAATCATTGCATGTCGTCATGGAATTGCCAAAAATGTGAATTCTTCTTCTCTAATACATTTGCTCAGACACTTCTGCTAGTGCATCCAATTTTCTTCTTTTGCTCTTCTTTGAGGTTGATGACTGTTCTATTCAGACTTCTATTCTTTCTTTTCAACTTCCTATTTTTCTTATACCACAATCCTAGATGCAGAATGCTATTACCATGAATAACCTTGTCCAATTTACTTTGTTCCCTCAAGGTTTCATTCTCATTTTTGATATGTCTATTTAATATCTCTAATTCATAAATTTCCTGTTTGAGAAAGTCAATTAGAGGTTCTTGTGGATTGACAGAGGGTTCCTGATTAACAGAGGGTTCTGGATTCCTTGAGGCACTTTTCTTCTCCACTGATTATATATAATCATATATTTGTTGCTATACTAGGTCTATGCGTGGAGATCTTCTGCTTGGGATACCTTCAAAATGAAGGTCAAGAGAATTTTGAGGACTGTGTGCAGAAGAGATGTTAGCAGGAGAAGTTTTTGGGGTTTCTTCTTCTAAGTTTATGAACTTTGTCCCTTTTGATGGTGTTTTCTTTGCCAACTCCCGGAGTCTAGAGCTTCTTATAGGTTGTAGATGACTTGAAATCTCTTTCTTTGTGAACCTTTTCCCTTTTCTTATATTTCCTCTTGCTCTGATTTGTAACCTGATTTCTGTTAGTTCCTCAGATATTAATTTTTCATCATCTTTCTGTGATGAAGACTTAGGTTTGTCTTCAATGATTATACCAATCTTCTTTCTTCTACTTTCTCTAACATTATCTTCTTTGGGTGACTCCTAATGAAAATGATTTCTAATGAGGAAATCCTCCCAGTTATCTCCTATGCGTTTTAAATGAAACCCAATCAATATATTTATCAACCCATGATGGTACATGGTTGTGTCTATGAATTCTATTTTCTTCTGAACATTTGAGGCTATACTTCTTAAACTATTTAGCAAGCAGAGAGGAAGATTTATTTCTCCATTTTCTAGAAAATTCATCAATAAACATATATGGTAGAAATACATGCAACCGAATCTCCCCTCATAGGTGATAAATTTTTGTAATATCAAAAGCATGCTCTTCCATTTACTTTTAAGCGCTGAAATGGGAATTCCTTTTCTAAAAATAGAGACATCCATACCTGGGTTCTTGAGGATTGTGATGCAGGAAAGTGTTCCCTCTGCGGACAGAGGCAACCCGTCTAGCCCTAGAGTGGGTCTATTCACAAACAAGGACAAATCAACAATAGCTTTCCTTAAACAGTTCAAGTTGGAGGCCTACCTCAACCGGTGGTCAATGGAGTTCTGTTGCACTGCTCTAGCTTCCGCTTCCTTCTCCTAATGAGTAATCAACCTGAAACAATGCAAAGGAAATACAACAAAGCACGTAACCGGAACAACAATGATCTATTTACTCATAAAGTCAAGAAGTCATGAGCTATCTAGTACATTACATACAAGACATAGGAAAACATCATTGATTGCATTAATTATGAAATAGAGTAAGCTTACAACCAAGGTCTTGACGTCACAAGCCTTCTCAGAAGGATCCAGCCAGCATGTTCCTCTAGCATTCACTCTTAAAGATGGATCTCCCAATACACAAGTCTCTCTCACTCACAAGTTTTACACAAGATCAAAGGCACTTCACAACCTTCCTCAAGCTATCAAAAAACTACACTTGTCACACTCACACCAACTATCTAGCAAACTCACAGTACTATCAGCAACACTCCAAAGACCAAGAATTCGAAACTAGCAGCTCATGGCAATGGTGAGAGTTTAAATAGGAGAAGGAGTCTCCATGAATGGTGGGAGGATGAGCTTATCTCCAAGGAAGGTAGCACAAATGACGGAACAGCCATGCCAGAGAAAGGAGGGTGAGATAAACAAGGCCAACAACTAGGTTTGGAGTCATCTGGAAGGCCGACTATTGGAACAAATTTGCCAATCTGGATCATCGTGGGTACATAACTGGTCTGCCGTGTTGACATCGCTATTGAATAACATAGCTAGTCATGTCATCGCGGGAAAATACAAGAGACAGTTGCGCTGGCACATGAAATTCGACCATCGCAGGAATCACGTGTACTTCCGCGATGGCAGCGCTTCTGTACTGTTTTGGAGCGCCCTTCAACACGTTTATTTGGAAAGCGGACACGATGATGCAGAAAACTTTGAAAAAGTGGGTCATTTGGCAGCATCAGGGGCATTTGTCTAACATGAGCATGTATGACTTGGACATATGACACAGTCGGAAGACTGGTGTGAAGACAGTGACAAATTACTGTGTAACAAGGATTACTTTCCATGATTAACTGTGGAATTCCTTGTTTTTGAACAATCTTTCACCATGTCTTGGAAGTTTTGTAGCCTTTGTTATGAACGATTCTGTTACTGCAAACTTAATATCTCCAATTTCTACCTATATATCATCAAAATATGTAGCAAAATATTTTGTGATCTCTTTATGAAAACCATCAAATTTTTAGGTGAATTTGAGCCATCCAGCCTTCTGCAACATTTTCTTGAGCTGTGGGTATCCTTCCATAGATTTTGCTCCTACCGGTTCTGACCTAACAATGAGTCCAATGCCTTCTGCTTCACAAAATTCCTTAACCTTCAGAATTACCCTTCCTGGTTTATGAAATGGATTGATTGTGAGTATGGTGAAAATAACTGTGGTTTTGCATGAAATAAGTAGATGGTAAGGGTTTTAGAGAGACATAGACAAATATGTCACGTCATAGTCATGACCGTTACAAACAATGAGGGAGTTAATTATGGACGACTATGTGACGAAAGATGGATGGTGTGGTGAATATGTAGTACGATAGAGATGGGAATCAAATAAAATGACGATTTGTCATGGAGATATATGAATTCCCATATTATACATATTCTATGTTCTAACCTTGCTATTTAAAATAAAATTTTGCACTTTTACCTCTTGGAACTTAACCTTCTTGTTTGTTGTTTTTTTCTTTGATGTTGAGCTGCAGATACCCTTCTTTAGCATATCAGTCTTCAAAAAAAATTCTTTAATTCCCTGCAATCAACCTTTATTTGGAGCAGAGCTGCAGAATGGAGTTATGGCTGCAAAATCAAACTAGATGCGGAATGGAGTTAGTTGCAGAACATGACAAAGATGAAATATGGCTATGGAACATCGATGTGAAATAAAATGAAAATGGAGTGTAATGAAAGGAAAATGGAATATAAAAGTGAAAGGGAATGAGAGTGAAGTGAGATGAATATTAATTGAAATGAATTTGTAGATTAAGCACTACAAATGAATGTAGCTTTATGTTACTACTTATTACAGAAAGAAAATAGGAAATATAGGATGTCAGAAATCTCTTATTTTCACCCTGTATTTCCTGCATAAGTAAGCCAATGAACAATTGGTTTTTAGACTTATACATTTTATTTATAATTATTTATGTCTATATATATATATATATATATACAAGAAAACTTAGTTAGTGGAGAAGAAGAATTCTTCTTCACCAACTTCATCTCAGCATTATCTTGGAAAATTCTGACAAAATCCTCCCTTCAAATTGGCTTATGATATATTTTTAACCGATGACCATTTACAATAAGAGGTACCTTTCTCTAGTCTATTGTCCTTATTCTCACTGCTCCATTGTTAAAGACTTCTTCATTCTCATATGGCCCAAGATAATGAGTCTAAAACTTCCCTTGAAAATCTTTGAATTTGAATCGAATAAGAGTGCCAAATCTCCAGTTTGAAACTTCTTCTCCTTGATATATTTATCATGCCATTTAGCCCTTTGCTGTTGGACTAAATTGGTTCTTTGAACTACATCTTTCCTGATTTCATCATGCTCATTGAGTTGCTCCAATCTATGTTTCTGTGCTTATGATAAATCTAGTCCTAATTGGACTGCCATCTTGAAAGTTCTGATTTGAAACTCTATAGGGAACAAGACTTATTTCCAATAAACAAGCTCATAGGGAGCATGTCCTGTTGTGTTCCTCCATGTAGTTCTATAGGCCCATAAGACTTTATGAAGCCTTTCTGCCCAATCTCTTCTGTGTAGATGTACAGTCTTAGTGAGAATTCCCTCTATCACCTTATTGGTAGATTCAACTTGATTGTTTGCTTGTGGATGGTAAGGAGTAGACTTCCTATGTTTTATCTTGAATTCTTCTACAAGTATTTCCACCATTTTAGATGTAAATTAAGATCCTTGATCTGTCACTATTTCTCTTAGAACACTGAAACGAGTGAAGATGTCCTCAAAAAGAAAATTAACTACAAATTTCTCATTAGCAAAAGATAATGCTTTAGCTTCTACCCATTTAGTGACATAATCAGTGCATACCAAAATATACTTATTTTTTTTATATGGAGGATTAATTGGTCCAACAAAATCCAAGGCCCATTTTTCAAAAGGTTCAATGAGTACCTGAGTTTGTAGTGGCATTTCATCTGAGGGAGCAGGTTTCCCTATCCTTTGACAACCATCACACCTTTTGACATACTCTTTGGAATCTCTAAAGATGGAGGGACAATAATATCCTAAATGAAGGATTTTATAGGTTGTCCTTTTGTCAGCAAAGTGTCCACCACAAGGTTCATCATGGCATGCCTTAAGAATTTCAGGCATTTCATCTTCTCGAACACATCTTCTTATCCTGAGATCTGGACCTATTTTATACAATTCATTAGTAATCCATGAGTAATTTGCACTTGTTTGAATGATTTTTCTTTTCTCCTTAGGAAAGAGATGTGAAGGTAATTTTCTTGTGACTAAGTAATTAGAAATATCTGCAAACCAAGGAGCTTAAGTAGTTACTGAAAAAAGATATTCATCAGGAAATTATCTTCAACTGGAGTGTTATCTTTGATATTTTGAATTCTAGACAAGTAATCATCAACTGTATTTTGTTTTCCAGGTCTATCTACAATAGTGATGTTGAACTCTTATAAGAGTAATAACCATCTTGTAACTCTGCCATTAGTAATTAGTTTATTCATTAAGTATCTAATTGCAGAGTGATCTGTATGAACAAAGGTTTCATAGCGTATTATATAATGTCTGAACTTGTTTATAGCATGAACAACAACTAAGAATTCCTTTTTAGTTACAGTGTAATTTAACTCAGTGGGAGTCATATTCTTTCTTTTGTAGTAGATGGCATAAGGAATCAAATATTTTTGTCCTAATACAACTCCCAGAGCTGTATCTGAAGCATTTGTTAAAATATGAAAAGGTAGTTTCCAATTTTGACCTCTTAAGATGGGTGCCTAAGAAATTTTTGCTTTCAAGGTCTCAAATGCCAACTGAAAATCAGGATTCCAATTGAATTCAAAATCCTTGGTGATCAATTTGAAGAGTGGTGATGCTAGTTTAGTGAAATTTTCTGTAAACATTTTATAATATCCCGTGAATCCTAGAAAACTTCTAACATCCTTTTGACAACTTGGAATTGATAATTTAGAGATGACTTCAACTTTAGATTTCTCAACCCTGATTCCATCTCTTGAAATGTGATGCCCTAAAACAATCTCTTCTATAAACATCATAAAACATCTTCCATGGCTTAGTGAAAGGTTTGCTTCCTTACATATTTTAAGAACTCTTTCCAAATTTTCTAATGCTTCCTTAAATTTATTCCCATAAACTGTAAAGTCATCCATATATACCTCTAGACAATCATGTATCGATCAGAAAAAATTCTTGGTACTACTCTTTGAAATGTTGCAGGTGCATTGCATAATCCAAAATGGAGTGCTTGGTAGGAATAAGTTCCCCATGGGCAAGTGAATGTGGTTCTATCTTGATATTTAGGTGCTACCTGAATCTGATTGTAACCACTAAAACCATCCAAGAATGAGAAGTACTTTTTACCTGCTAATGTATCTAACACTTGATCTATAAAGGGAAAAGGAAAATTATCTTTCAGGGTAGCTTTGTTCAATTCTCAATAATCAATACATACCCTCCATTTACCATTCCTTTTAGGCACAATCACTAGAGGAGAAACCCACTGGCTATCTGAAATTGGGTAGGTAAAATTTACATTCAATAATTTTTGCAACACTTCTTTCACAATTTCCCTAAGATTTGGATTCATCCTTCTTGGAGGTTGTCTGATAGGTTTACAATTCTCCTCAATGTAGATGTGATGTATACAATTATTAGGACCAATTCCTCTCATGTCAGTGTATTCCCATGCATATGCAGAAGAATGTTGTTGTAAAGTTTTGATTAACTATTCCTGTTGTAATTTTTCCAAGTTATTGAGCATTTGGGAACCGTTAACTATCAAGATGCAAGACAAGGTAAGGAATTGGACAATTAGATCTTTAAATCTGGCTGGAAGACTGGTTCTTACAAAGGCAGTGCTCCAAGCTAGCCCAGTCTTTATGCTATCAACTCTCCCAGCTCCAAAAGGAGTCTTATAGAAATTTAGAAATATCCAAAGAGATTTTCTTTTGAGCAAGGAGGAAACTAGGAGAAAATGGGCTTTAGTCTCATGGGAGAATATTTGTAAACCCAAGAATCAAGGAGGACTAGGATTGGATGATCTAGAGATTCTCAATAAGGTTCTTGGGGCCAAACTTTGGCAGGGATGGGTTAAGGATCCTAAGGCTGAACGGGCAAGTATCTGGAAGGAAAAATAAGGCAGCTCCTGGCATCCTTCTGAACTAATAAGAATGTCTAGAAACATGAAGGGCTCTCCCATATGGAACAAGGCCTGGGAGAACAGAGAGGTGGTTCAAAAAAATAGCTTCTAGGAAATCAGAGATGGAGATCTGGCACTCTTCTCGGAGGATAAATGGCAACAAGAAACAACACTACTAAAAGAGGAATTTTTGGGCCTCAAGCACGAGACAGACAACCAAGGTTTAGTAAAGGTTAAGGACTTGTGGGAGCAAGCTCACAATACAGGAAAATGGAGAACATGGAGGAAGATAGATGGTAGAGAGGAAAGAACCCTGAACAGTAGAGCAGAGACCCTGAAGAGGATGTTGGATCAGAGGATTATTTTAGTCATGGAAGGACAGGATCAACTAAGATGGGGTAACAATAAAGAGGGCAGTTTTAATATTAAGGAAGAATTAGGTATTCTCCTTGGGCTAGAATCCCCAGCTCTGGTTAGAACCTGGCAGAAGCTATGGAGGCACAAAGGCTGGATGAAGATCAAACTCTTTATGTGGCTGGTTCACCACAGGGAAATCTTAACATGGGAAAATATTAGAAAGAGAGGTATGCTGGGACCTTCCAAATGCCAGCTTTGTGAAGCCCAAGAGGAGACATTGGAACATCTTCTTAATAGTTTCATTTTCACCTAAAGATTATGGGATATTTTTGCCACCATCTTCAATCAGTCAGACAGAGACAAAGAAAGTATTACTAACACCTTGAATAATTGGAGGAATAATTTTTCAGATTATGAAGTTCTTAATGATGCTTGGGCTCTTTTGCCAAGCTTCATCATATGGAATGTGTGGAAAGAAAGAAACAAAAGAATTTTCAAAGAAGAGAAGAATTCCTCACTTCGCCTGTTTGAGCAGATCTTGAAATAGCTTAAAGAAACAGTTGGCACCACAGTAAGGGATCTCCCCAAAAATCCTCCCTCAGAGGCTGAATTGAGAATTCTCAGGCAGTTAGACATGCAGGGGCTTGTTCCACAAGGTCTAGAAAGGAAAATAATCATGAGGGAAATGGTTAAAGATTTCTGGAATCCCCCCTAGTAGGTTTTTTGAAGTATAACATCGATGGAGCTTCAAAAGGCAACCCGGGAATGGCTGGCTTCGGAGGAGTTCTTCGGGATGAAACCAGAAGCATCATCTCCCTCTTCCACTGTCATTTAGGAAAAGTCACCAACAATATGGCAGACTTAATGGCATTGGAACAATGGTTAGAATTCCTGAAATAGGACGACTGCCATAATGTGATAATAAAAGATGACTCAGAGTTAGTTATCAACGTGGCCAAGAGAATTAGTCATGGAACAGGGCCGAAAAAAGTAAAAAAACATTGGAGGCTAACAAGAGTTCTTCATAAAATACAGGAACATCTTTAGGAACTTCGCACACTTAGATTCATCCATGTGTGCAGAAAGGCCAACAAATTGGCAGACATTCTGGCTAACCATGGTGTCAACTATAAGGACATAAAAATTTTGATGGGTTGGCTAGAATGTCGCAGAGCAACCTAGAAGAACTTTTCCATAACCAGGCGGAAGAGGATAAAGAAGTGTATTAGCACAAAACTAAGGAAGCCAATAAGCAATGAACAGATTTATGCAGGGTTATCGTTTTTGGGCGGACAGTTCTACGATGGAAGGTTGGCCAGGCTTGGCCTCTTCAACTTTGGTTATTACAATCCTGAAATTCCTCAGTTTCTGGAGCAGGGTTTTCTCAATTAGGAGAAAAGGGAAGAGTAATAATCGACGACCCCATTTTGGCAGCAACATTCCTCTTTTTTTCCCGTACCAAGAGGAAAAACCACTTTACAAATGGTTTTGGAGTGCTTGCACCGCTTTCAAGCCGAAGGTGATTTTGATTTTTTGGCAGCGATGCCATACAAATCTTGACACGTGGATGAGGGCCCGGTCTGAAAACCTCCCTCTCACACATTAAAGTACAATGATTTCAGTTGTGCGATTTGCTGCTCACCTGTCCAATTCAGTAAGAATGATCAACGATTGGGATGGAGAGAGCGGTTTTGTGGGGTCGGAGGGTTAAAAATCATGCTTTTTCATGGTGCGATGTGAATCTCCATCATTAGATTTAAGAAGAAAAATAAACAGCATCGATTAAAGGGAAGTTTAGGGGTTTGTTGGCACGAGTATTTGTGGGGAGGGTTCATTTTCCCTGCGACTCCCAGAGCTTATTTTTGTATGTACTCTAAAATGTTTGGCGAGAACTTTTTGATGCTTGAGGGCTTTGATTCTGTAGGACATCTTCATATTTTGCCTTAGACCACAAATGGTGGTGGAATGTGTATATTTGGTAAATTATGTTTGATTTAATGATATAGAAGGTATGACTCTTGCTCAAGCAATTTTTTTTTTCCAAGTTATTGTTTATGTTCAATGTTTTCCCAAGAAATATTTCAACTATAGAGCTACCAAATTCTTCCATAGAATAAAGAGACATCTTCCTAGATGACAAATATTCAATATTATATTTTTCTTGAAACTGATCATGTTCGTATTCATAGAGTTGATTCAAAATTTTCCATTGTATTCAAGATTTGACTATCTTCACTAATGGTTGAAATAGTAAAGAGAGGCTGAATATCATTTTCATCATCAATCCATTCTTTGTCATCTATCTCTATGAATGTTCTTTCTGGAGGATATAAAGTGAATTTCTTAGTTGAATTACCATCAGATATATACATATCACCAGATATATAGCTAATGAAAGCATCAACTATAGCCAGTCAAGGTATTTCTAATGTAAGTGGATGTCCTCCTACATTTCTCTTTGGGGTTAGGATCATAAATTAACAGGGTACTCCTAGGAGTCTAAGGACACTGAAATATCTTCTAACACACCATCTGGTTTGATTACAAATCTAGCTGCCAATTGCAGTAATGTAGGTGTATAAAGAAGATTGGGAAGTTTGAGTTGTTCCAGGGTTTGTGTGCTCATGATGTTTATTGATTCTCCTAAGTCAATCAATGTATTTTGGAGTTCAACTCCATTGATATGTGTTTTTACAACTGGACTTCCTGGATCTACATATTTTTGTATGGCAATTTTTCCCATCATTATGTGTGCTATTTTTCCTGTTAGGTGAATTCTTTTTACTTCTTTTGTTTTTCTTCCTAGTTTCTTCATGCTCAAATCTTTTATTATTTTAGCTAGAATTGGAATCTCCTTAATGTCTTGTAACAAAGGGATTTTGATACAGACATTTTCAATTCATCTATAAAATCATAATTAGTCAACATAATATGCTTTTCTACCCCTCTATCAACTTGTAATTTTTCTGGAAAAGGAGGTGTAGAAGTAGATACTGGTTGTTTCTCTATGATAGGAGTTGAGTTTATTGGTTCTTTCTGTTTTTCATTTTCAGTGTTCTGGTTTTGAGGAGATGTTCCTTCAAAACTTTTATTTTTCTGTAGAGAATCTTCCTCAGAATTGTCTTGTTCTTGAATAACCACAAAAGGTTTTTTCTTTTCCAATATCCTACCAGATCTCAATTGGACATCATTGAGATCTAATGGAGTGATCATGTAAGTTGGAAATTGTTGTCCTTCCACCATATAGGTATTCTGAGGATTTTTATTGTTGGGGTTAGGTAATGGTTGGGCAGGTAACTGATTTGGTCTTTGTGGAAATGGCAGTGAAAGTTGAGGGTTTTGGTTTTGAAGTTGGGGTTGTTGATTTTGTTGAGGAATTTGTTGGGGAGGATAGTTTGGATATGATGGAGGATATTGATAGTATGGAGATAATATTCCATAAGGATTCTACATTTCTTGAGCCCAAGGTTGAGATTGAGACTAACATTGAGGCCAAGGTTGTTGCCAAAAATGTTGGCATTTTGGCACAGGTGTGGCGCTATGATACAGGTGTTGTCCTTGATGGCAACTCTCTTTGATGACAGATCTCCGTTCAGACTACAGAATGAAGAGAAATCTCATATACGTAGGTTAATTAAGTCCAAGTTGCGTATACACGCCGTCTATCTGCATACCAAGCCGCGTATACGCAGGTTAAATATATACGAAGAAGCGTATACACACAGATATATGAACAGAAAA
Organism: Pinus tabuliformis; assembly: GCA_031772625.1. NCBI lineage: Eukaryota > Viridiplantae > Streptophyta > Pinopsida > Pinales > Pinaceae > Pinus > Pinus tabuliformis. Next base: position 30,567,517 of record CM062808.1, on the reverse strand, counting down.
GGGCGTATATGTCGGGAAGCTTCCCTTTGGTCCGTGGTAGTTAGTCCTCGGTACTTGAGCCTATGTATTTGGACCAAAGTATCTCGACAGACGTGTTGATCTCTAGTTTCTAAGTTGATGGTATTGGATTTCTATGGTTTGGCCCTTGGTATTGAGCAAGGCCTAAGGCTATATAAGGAGAAGAAGATCATTAGGCAAACACATCTTTTGAAAAGGCTTGAATATCTGAAAAAGAAAGAGATCTGGTATGCAGGTTCTGGGTTACTTGATCTAAGCTAAGGAGAGATCACTTCGGTTGATGGAAGACTAGATCTAAGGATAGATCGGGATCTAATGATTTGAAATGCACTATTATGATATGGTTGATTATGTGTATTTCTAGATCTGCATACTGATGCAATGTTATGTTCTGGGTCTAACTGATGTCTGGTACAGCTGCAAGTTGAGAGAATTTATTTTTAGATCTGTACGCAGGTTGGCTTCGGTAAAAGCGCGTGTATACGCGGGTTTCTCTCATTGAAGTAGCGTATATCTTTTGAAGCTTGATTTTTGGGTTTACAGTTGGGTCTGACTGTTATTGCAGAGTTCTGTAGTCTGCTCTGTGTTCTGGTAACTGGTGATTGATAGGGTTTCAGTGGTTCAGTGATTGATGATGCTAGTATTGGATGTTTTGTGCTTCAATGATCTGTTGTGAAAGTTGAATGAATTGTGGTCTTCAGATTGTAATGTTATGCTTTAGGAATATCCAGTCTGAAAATGTATGAAAGGTGGTACCTGAAAGAAAGAAGATTGTAGGCCAGCACCTACGTACTAGTATCTTGGCTAGTACAAGAGCAAAGGGGGTTGGAGCTCCCTTCCAAGGAAGTTTGGAGAACGAGAGAAGGTTGTAGCCTTCTGCAGGTTGTAGCCTGCGTACTGGTATAAGGCTGCACCAGTACAAAAGGATTGTAAACTGAAGTTTCATATTAAAGAAAGATAGAGACGACTTGCAGCAGGTGGTTTTCACCCACATTGGGTTTCCACCTTATATCATGGTGTTCATGTGTGTGGTTTTTGTGTGATCTATTCTACTGCATCTGTTTACTCTTAATATGGTGAATAATGTCCTTATGCACTTAACTGAAGATCAACTAATTGAATTATAAGATTTCTGGTTATACGCTGTTTTCTTTAGACACAGTTGCGTGTACACGCTGGTTCACTTAACGAAAGTAGCGTATATGTTTCTGAGCATTGAAAAAGTTTTATAGTTATGATAATACTAATTCACCCCCCCCCCCCCTCTCAGTATTATTTCCAACAATTGGTATCAGAGCAGGTCCTTCAGAGAAGCTTGACCGCTTGAAGGTAGATCGTTCATCATGAGCAACTCCGAGAAAGAAGCATCAATCAGGCCACCGGTTTTTGATGGGACAAACTTCAATTATTGGAAGGTAAGAGTTACTGCATATATTCAATCTCTTGGTACAGAAGTTTGGAACATCGTAGAGACAGGCTACACTTTTCCTTTAGCTACTCCTACAGATCCAGGCGATAAAAAGAAATATGAAACAAATGCGAAAGCAGTCAATACTCTTTTGGGATGCATCTCTCAATCAGAATTCATGAAGGTAATGCACTATAAATCTGCAAAAGAAATATGGGATAAAATGGTCACGAGCTATGAAGGAGACGATCAGGTAAAGCGTGCTAAACTTCAAACTCTCAGGATTAAGTATGAGACTCTCAGAATGTATAATGATGAAAGTGTGGCTAACTACTTCCTTAGGGTAGATGAGATTGTCAATTGCATGCAAAACTTGGGTGAAGAAATAAAAGAGGCTATTGTGGTTGAAAAGATTCTAAGATCTTTGTCCCCCAAGTTTGAATCTAAAGTGTCTGCCATAGAAGAAAAGGAAAATTTGCAAATTCTTACTATGTCTCAGCTTCACGGAATTCTAACCGCTTATGAAATGAGAAAGGGAGGTCCATCAGACAGAAGAGAAACTGCCTTCAAGGCTTCATGGAAAGAAGATTATTATGAAGCAATTCACCTGCCAGAAGATGAAGAAGAGGAATCAAATCTTGTCAGAAATCTTCAAAGGGGTTCTGGAAGGTTCAGAGGTAAGTTACCTTTTAAATGCTTTGCTTGTGGAAGAGTAGGTCATTATGCTGCCAAATGTCCTCACAAAGATAAGAATGACAAGGGAAAGGAACCTGTTAAATGGAACAAGAAACAATATGAAAAGAAGAAAAGCTATTACACTCATGAAGATAGTGATGGACTTTCAAATAGTGATGAAGATGAACAAGGTAATAGATATAAACTTTTAATGGCTTTTGAAGATGATGACTACATGGATGCTATAGATGTAGAAGGCTTTTATGAAGAAATGAAAGATCTCAAAGTTCATTTAGAAGAGAAGAGTGCTATTATTGATTCTCTACAATGTCAACTAGCTGAAAAGGAAAAACATCTTGAAGAATTGGAATGTGAGATTGTTTGTCTTAGAAAGGAGATTGAGAAAACCAAAGCAATTAATCTTAAGTTTGTTAAAGGATCTGAAACATTGGATGAGATTATCAATGTGCAGCGATCTCCTCTGATCAAGACAGGTCTTGGATATAATGGAGAAACATCTCAAGCCTCTACCTCTAAAAGTTATCTTGACGCAGCAAGGAGAAGCGAGCAAAGGCCAAATAAAAGTCATCAGGTGAATCAGGGACAGTTTACCTCAAGAACAAATAAAGACCATCAAGAAATTCGGGGACAAACTGCCTTAAGGACAAACAGAAGCTACAATCAGCCACAGGTAAAATCTTCCCAATTTGCTCCAAGAATGAATAGAAGCTACAATCGGTTGGATGATAGATCTGATTATCGCAGAAGTTTCTTTAATGGCCAATGCTTTTCTTGCCATAACTTCGGTCACAAAGCAGCTCAATGTGTTGCCTACAAAACAATCATGACTAGAGAAGCTCAAAAGCAAGGGAGAATGACTGGAATCATGAAAAGGACTTATAACAACTTTTCGGTTCTTGAAAATGAAGTTGAATGCTCTATTTGTAATAACTTTGGTCATGAAGACTCTGAATGCAGGAGCAGGTTCCGGAAGACAACTCAGAAGGAACAAACCTCAAATGTTAGAACATGGAGAATAAAAGAATCACAACCAGAAAGATGTGGGATAGCCTTTTATGCAGAAGGTCAAGAAAGTCTATGGTACATTGACAGCGGATGTTCGAAGCATATGACAGGGGACAAAGAAAATCTTGAGTCATATACCGCATTAGAAAAGGGGAAGAAAGTTTCTTTTGGGAACGATATCTCTGCAGCCATAAAAGGAAAAGGTGTTGCTCCGTTGAAAGAGAAGGTCAAAGCAGGAAATGTTTTATATGTTGATGGATTGAAGCATAATCTTCTGAGTGTCAGTCAGATGTGCGATCAAGGAACTGAGGTAATATTTAGATCAAATGGATGTTGTGTTCGCGATCTTGATACAGGTGAAACAGTGATCAAAGGAAGAAGGACTCCAAATAATCTATATATCTTTGAGGAAAGACAACAATGCTACTTAAGCAAGGATGATGAACTTTGGCTATGGCATCGGAGGTTGGGGCATCTAAGCTTTTCACAAATAAGGAAAGCATGCAAATATCAGGCAGTTCATGGTCTTCCAGATATCAAAATTCCAGACAATACCATATGAAAATCTTGTCAGTTTGGAAAGCAAACCAGAACTAACTTTCCAGAGAAGGAAGGATCAGCTAGCATGCCTCTCGAGCTAGTCCATTAAGATGTATGTGGTCCATTTAGGAAGAGGACACCTCGAGGAGAAGAATATCTGATATTATTCATTGATGATTTCTCCAGATTTGTTTGGTTAGGGCTCATGAAGCACAAAGATGAAGCATTCGAAAAATTCAAATCCTTCAAAGCCTTGGTTGAAAATGAATCAGGACACAAAATTAAGTGCCTCAGATCTGACAGAGGTGGGGAGTTTACCTCAAACGAATTTTTCGATTTCTGTGAAGAACATGGGATAAGAAGAGAATTCTCTACAGCTAGAACTCCTCAGCAAAATGGGGTTGCGGAAAGAATGAACAGAACAATCCAACAAATGGCTCGTGCTATGCTTGATGAATCAGGTACTCCCGCAACCTTCTGGGGTGAAGCTGCACATGCTGCGGTTATTATTCTTAACAAAACAAATGTCCGAGTAAACAACACTCAAACACCTCATGAGATCTGGAGTGGTGAGACTCCTTCGGTGAAGCACTTCAAAATCTTTGGGAGCAAATGTTATATTAAGAATACTGATGAGCAACTTGGCAAACTTGAACCAAGAGCAGATGAGGGCATTCTTCTTGGTTATTCTCCACATAGCAAAGCATACAAGTGCTACAATAAAAGACTTGGCAGAATTGTTGACAGCATTGATGTAGTGGTTGATGAGAAGGGATATATTCCTAGGCAAGTTCATCATGAAGACATTGAAGAAGATGAAGGCTACCCTCAAAGACGGAATGATGAAGAAGAAGAACCTCAAGAAGAAGAAGAACCTCAAGAAGAACCAGAGGAGCATACAAGAATAGAAGAGAAGACTCCATCCAGATATGTTCAAAAGAATCATCCAGAATCTCAGATTGTGGGGCAGAAAGAAGCAGGAGTACAAACAAGAAGGACACTTGTAGAAGCTTCAAGCTATTTGGCATTACTCTCCTCCACTGAACCACAAAATGTGAAAGAGGCATGCAAAGATGAATGTTGGGTCAAAGCAATGGATGAAGAACTTGAGCAGATTGAAAAGAACAACACTTGGGAATTAGTTCCTAGACCAAAAGATAAGAATGTAATAGGAACAAAATGGGTCTTCAAGAACAAATTGAATGAAAATGGAGAAGTAATTAGGAACAAGGCCAGACTTGTTTGTAAAGGATATGCGCAGCAAGAAGGAATAGATTTTGAAGAGACCTTTGCTCCTGTGGCAAGACTTGAGGCCATCCGAATGTTCCTTGCTCTCTCAAGCTTTCAAAACTTCAAGGTATTTCAAATGGACGTGAAATCAACCTTTCTGAATGGAGACTTAGAAGAAGAAGTATATATTGAGCAGCCAGATGGTTTCATTCTTGGGAATGATCCAAACCTTGTATGCAGATTGAAAAAGGCTCTCTATGGACTCAAACAAGCTCCAAGGGCTTGGTACTATCGGTTGGACAAATATCTTCAACAACAAGGCTTTTCAAAAGGATCAGCAGATAGCAATCTCTATATAAAAGTTGAAAATAACAAATTGCTAATTCTTGTTGTTTATGTAGATGATATTATCTTTGGCAGCAATGAAGAGACCATGAGTCAAAACTTTTCCTTGGTTATGCAGAAAGAATTCGAAATGTCACTACTTGGAGAATTGACATATTTTCTTGGATTGCAAATCCAACAAAATGAAGGAGGTATCTTCTTGTCTCAAACCAAATACCTCAAGCAGATCTTGAAGAATTATGGCATGGAAGAGTCAAAGCCAGTATGTACACCCATGGTTACAGGATGCAGCCTCAGTGCAAATGATGAATGAGCAGCAGTTCACCAACCCACTTATAGATCCATGATTGGGAGTTTGCTTTATTTGACAGGTACCCGACCAGATATTACACATGCAGTAGGAATTGTTGGAAGATTTCAAGCCAACCCAAAGGAAACTCATCTTCAGGCAGTCAAAAGAATCTTCAAGTATCTTCAAGGGACCCAAAACTATGGCTTATGGTATCCTAGAAATACAGATCTCACTCTTCATGATTATACAGATGCAGATTGGGCTGGAAGTGTGGATGATAGGAAAAGCACAAGTGGTGGTGCTTTCTTCATGGGTTCTAGATTAGTATCTTGGTTCAGCAAGAAACAGAGTTCGATTGCCTTATCTACAACTGAAGCAGAATATGTGGCTGCAGCATCTTGTTGCACACAACTTCTTTGGATGATGCAGACCTTGCAGGACTTTCAAATCACTTGCACTCCACCAGTCTCTATCTTATGTGATAATACAAGTGCAATCAACATTTCAAAGAATCCAGTCATGCACTCAAAGACCAAGCACATACCAATCAAGTACCATTTTCTTCGGGAACAAGTGCTTGAGCAGAAGGTCAAGTTGGAGTATGTTCCTTCTAAGGAACAAGTTGCTGATATTCTCACAAAACCACTGCCCAGGGAAACTTTTGAATATCTCAGACAAAAGCTGGGAGTAGTTGATGCTTCATCCTGCTGTTAAAGCTTGTCTGTTCTACAGAAAAGTTGGTATACGCAAGTTACGTAAGGGATATCCGCGTATAGACGCCGATTTATGCGGGGTAAGTCGCGTGTATGTTGTACGCTTGTTGCAGAAAGTATATCCGCGTACATACGCTGGTTTATGCAGGATAAATCGCGTATATGGAATTCTGAACAGCAAGGGAAAACTCTGGTTTGAAAAGGTCTGAGATGGGTATGTCAGAATTCTTCAGACACAGTTTCAGGGGGTGCAGCAGGCACAGGTTCAGGGGGAGCAGCTTAAAAGTCTCATAAAGCATTGTTGGCATTTAGATGTTTTGGTTGTTGGTTTCAGGAGAAGGAGCTCAGAAAGAAATCCTGGTTGCTGATCTAAAAAGATGTTTATCAGATGCTGCTGGTGACTTTCATAAGTCTTGGTCTAGATCTGTTGTCTCTATGTCATGTATCTCTTTTGTGATATCTCTTTTAGGGTGTCAAGGTCATGTAACGGCCTATGTTGGTTTCCCCACTATGCCTGGGATGAATGATGTAATATAATTGGTTGTTTCTGATGTGTCCCCTCTTGGTAGGGAGTATGGATGTATGTATTGAGTCTTTTGGTGATAGGAAGGTCCCTTATGGTGTATAACTCTTGGTTCTTGTTGAAGAACATCTTTTGCAGATCTGGCCTACAGTCAGGGGGAGCATGATTCAGCACAGCCAAGCAGAGGTATCAGCATGTACTCAGGGGGAGCACAGCCCTTTGCCCTTGATGACAAAGGGGGAGAATGATTCTAAGGATATTGAGGTTGCCATCAAGTCCAAAGGGGGAGATTGTTGGCATTTTGGCACAGGTGTGGCGCTATGATACAGGTGTTGTCCTTGATGGCAACTCTCTTTGATGACAGATCTCTGTTCAGACTACAGAATGAAGAGAAATCTCATATACGCAGGTTAATTAAGTCCAAGTTGCGTATACACGCCGTCTATCTGCATACCAAGCCGCGTATATGCAGGTTAAATATATACGAAGAAGCGTATACACGCAGATATATGAACAGAAAAGGGTGTATATGTCGGGAAGCTTCCCTTTGGTCCGTGGTAGTTAGTCCTCGGTACTTGAGCCTATGTATTTGGACCAAAGTATCTCGACAGACGTGTTGATCCCTAGTTTCTAAGTTGATGGTATTGGATTTCTATGGTTTGGCCCTTGGTATTGAGCAAGGCCTAAGGCTATATAAGGAGAAGAAGATCATTAGGCAAACACATCTTTTGAAAAGGCTTGAATATCTGAAAAAGAAAGAGATCTGGTATGCAGGTTCTGGGTTGCTTGATCTAAGCTAAGGAGAGATCACTTCGGTTGATGGAAGACTAGATCTAAGGATAGATCGGGATCTAATGATTTGAAATGCACTATTATGATATGGTTGATTATGCATATTTCTAGATCTGCATACTGACGCAATGTTATGTTCTGGGTCTAACTGATGTCTGGTACAGCTGCAAGTTGAGAGAATTTATTTTTAGATCTGTACGCAGGTTGGCTTCGGTAAAAGCGCGTGTATACACGGGTTTCTCTCATTGAAGTAGCGTATATCTTTTGAAGCTTGATTTTTGGGTTTACAGTTGGGTCTGACTATTATTGCAGAGTTCTGTAGTCTGCTCTGTGTTCTGGTAACTGGTGATTGACAGGGTTTCAGTGGTTCAGTGATTGATGATGCTAGTATTGGATGTTTTGTGCTTCAATGATCTGTTGTGAAAGTTGAATGAATTGTGGTCTTCAGATTGTAATGTTATGCTTCAGGAATATCCAGTCTGAAAATGTATGAAAGGTGGTACCTGAAAGAAAGAAGATTGTAGGCCAGCACCTACGTACTAGTATCTTGGCTAGTACAAGAGCAAAGGGGGTTGGAGCTCCCTTCCAAGGAAGTTTGGAGAACGAGAGAAGGTTGTAGCCTTCTGCAGGTTGTAGCCTGCGTACTGGTATAAGGCTGCACCCGTACAAAAGGATTGTAAACTAAAATTTCATATTAAAGAAAGATAGAGACGACTTGCAGCAGGTGGTTTTCACCCACATTGGGTTTCCACCTTATATCATGGTGTTCATGTGTGTGGTTTTTGTGTGATCTGTTCTACTACATCTGTTTACTCTTAATATGGTGAATAATGTCCTTATGCACTTAACTGAAGATCAACTAACTGAATTATAAGATTTCTGGTTATACGCTGTTTTCTTTAGACACAGTTGCGTGTACACGCTGGTTCACTTAACGAAAGTAGCGTATATGTTTCTGAGCATTGAAAAAGTTTTATAGTTCTGATAATACTGATTCACCCCCCCCCCCCCCCCCCCTCTCAGTATTATTTCCAACAAAAAATACCAATTTGGAGGGGGCTGCATATACATTTGGTTGTTATGCCCTTGCCAAGGTCTGCTAGAGACAAAGCAAAGAGTCTCTGTTGGATTTGAAACTATTTCTTCTTGAAAAACAGCCTTAAGACTAGGGATTGAAGGACAACTTTTGGTCTCATGGTTTTCTAAACAAATTACACAAGTCTCTATGACTTTTGCATCTAAAGGACATTCTCTTAAAGCATGATTCTTTATGCATTTGGGACAGAAAATAGCCAGAGCATCAGTCTCAGTTTTCTGCTTGTTCTATAACTTAAGGGTGTCTATCTATTCACTAAAGCTCCCTAGAATATTTTTTAAATTCATCAACCATGTTTCCAATTTCTGCCCTACACACTGATCCAGTTGTAGATTTATTGACCCTAGCAAGAGAAGGATCTCTTGGACCTTTCCTAGTTCTGGATTTTCCTCTTGAGAGATGAACACATAATTCTCCTATGTCACTTAATGGGAGTTGAGAGATATCTCCCTTCCCCATCATGTTAAGGAAATGTATCCACTCATCTCTAATGGATTTTAATAGAAGAGCCTTTAAAGTATCTTGATCTAATTTATCCATTTTAGCTCTTTTTAAGTTATAGTTGAATCTCTCAATTAAATCCTCTAAATTTTCATCCTCTCTTTGCATCATTTTGAACACTTCATCCTTGTGATTGATAGGCATGCAATAATCCAAATACCTGTCCAAAAACACTTTCTTCATGTCATTCCATGTTCTAATGGACTGAGTGACCAACCCCATGAACCATTTTAAAGTAGCTCCTTTTAACATGGAAGGGAACAATTTGAGTTTTTTAGAGTCTTGTAAATAATTATAAGTTCTGCACAAGACTTCAAATTCAAATAAGAAGGTTTCAGGGTCTTCACTTTTTAATCCATGAAAATTTGGGAGGACAGAAGGTGAAATACTTTTCGTTGTGGCATTTGTTCCTTCATCAACTATAGGGAATCCAAAAGAATTATCAACATCGTTATTTCCTCTACCTCTTCCATTATTTCCTCTGCCTTCTCCATTATTTCCTCTACCTCCTCCTCCTCAAAACAGTGTGAATTCTCCATCCTCTACTTCTTCCGCCATTATAGTTTCTTTAGAGTCAATATAAGATTCAACCTGCAAGGTTAATTGCTCTTCCTTTGGTTCCTCTATTAATGGTATGTGGGAGGGGGGTTCTAATTCTTATTCACTAGGTATTCTTAATTCTTCAACTAAAATATGTTCCCCTGTGGAGGTGAAAAAGGCTACTCCTTCTGTTGGAGATCCAAGATTTTCCTCCTCTAGGACCGCCTCAGTAGATGAAGTAGGAGATCCTCTTGATTGAATTTATGACCTTAGAACTTCAGGAGATCTATGGCTAGGGATATGATCTTGATATGGAGGTGTGTCTCTTCCTACTATTGGTGGAGTAGGTGGTGTTGTAGGAATTGAACTCCTTCCTCTAGCTATAAATTTACCCCTAGATTCTCTTTCTCTACACATATCAATTTTTTTTTTGTTTTTTGAATGTAAGAGATCAGGTTACCTAACTACACTTCCCCAGAAATGGACCCAAAATGTTTAGTCAATTTAGTGTCCTAAATTTCTTGAATGAATTATCAACCGAGGTTTGTAGACTGATGAAGTGTGATGCACTATATGTGCTTAGTTAACTTCTCTTACTTTGTTGTTTTATATTTTTATGATTGTTTTGGGGGTTTCTATTATTTGATGTCGAATAATATATAATCTATGAGATATTTACATGGATCTAATGAGTTTTTAAAAGAAGTATGGGTTCCTAAGTCATTCTAATCTCCTAAAAACAGACCAAGAATTATTTTTAACTAGCTAGGACCTAGTAAGAGAAACAGAGCATCTATCTTATCTACAATTTAGTCCTAATCCATGGATCTAGTTCTTACAATCAAAAAGTAATACTGATGCAAAAGGTAATTCAATAATTGCATTCATTTAGCCATTCAACCATCCGATTTTGGAACATGATAGAAACAATCTCCTTGAAATGATTTTTTGGAATGTCAAGTGATGCAACTAAGTAATGACCTGAAAACAGAAAAGAAAAGATGACATTGTAAAACTGACAATATGTTGAGTAAGCTCAATCATTGCATGAATTAGATATTCAACCAATTAAGTTAGAATTCTCATTATTTCGAAAGGTTTTGAGAACATCTTATTAATACAAATCATTGAAAGTTCTATGCTAAGAAAATGAGTAATCGAAATATTAAGGAGCTAAGAAACTGTGTATTCTCATTTCTTCATTTTTCATTCAGTCATTTCTAATACAATATCTCAGAAGAATAAGACTTGCACATTTTTGATTTTTATCCTTACACTATTGCTTACAAACTGAAATGAAACAAAACTAGAGAAAATGGACTTGCAGAAAAACAGAGTAGTAGAGATTAAAATAAAAACAACAAGTGAAAAACCTCCTTCAATGCAGGGGCCCTCTGCAACTGATGTGGCTAGATGAAAACTATTTAAAGATGCACTTTTAAACCACCATTGACAAAATAGAGTTTGTATTATCAACAAAACAAACTTTGAACAGAGTTTTTAACAAACAACTTGTAATCCCTTCTAGCTTCTAACTACTTCTCAGTCTCATTTAACCAATATTTATAGAAAAACAACATAACTATCTAAGAGAAATTTTATAGACAAAGAACAATTCCAATAGATGAGTCTGGGTAGAATTGAACCAGTGGAAACTAGGTAAGTAATTCTTTGTGTATATAATGAAGAATTGATTTTAGTGAAATTTCATAGATATGATTAAGAAGGATTAATTGTCCATATTTTAAATTTAGTGGAATAAATATTTGTAACATGAATTTTGAGATTAAATGCATTATTTTATTTTGGTCATGAATGAAGAAACTAATATTGGTATAGTGTAAACCATTAGATCATTCAAGATGTTTGGAATAACCAATTTTAATATATGTTTTCAAGTGTGAACTAGATATTTATACTCTGCTATTGCACTTTTTTTCGTATGTGCTTGATTGAGGTAGAATTAAATTGACTTTCAAATGCTTGAAAATGTAGAAAAATATTATTGTGATAATTTGATGAAATATCTTTTCTATTGACTTAAGACAAATTAATTCTAGCATATTTGAAGAAGATTTCATATTGTTTATGAACTTCATGAATTACTTTCTTGAAATTGGATTAACTTGTAATTGTTAAGAGAATAACATGTTTAGAGATAACAATTTTGTTTGTTTGGAACATTTTTTTGTTAGAGCTTAAAGGATAAGGTATGAGATTAATGAAATGTTGAGATGAGTTCTTGTTTTACTAGAATATGTGCTCAGATTTTTTTTGAGTAAGATCAAATTTTTTATGAATCAAATTTGTTGCATTATTTAGAAACCTAAGATGATTGTATTATATATGGAATGGGAGATATTGTTTGATTTAGGAATTTGTGCTTGGATGTATAGTTGTATGAGTAATTAGTTGTTTTTCTGCAAATGGTTGTAATCTTTTGAGAGTTAGTTAAAAAAAACTTAGTTTTAGGCTACAAATTCACTTGTGATAATCTAAATCTTATCTAAAATCAACAATATTCTTCATAGTTTGAGAAATGTATGGTTTTCATAGCTTGTTTTTTTGTATGTATTAATAGTAAGGAATAATACCTAAAACCAAATGAGGTACCTCGTTAATGAATAGAAATCATGAGTAATTAGGAAAAAGGCATTGACATAATGTTATAGATAACCTACTTTGTGAGTTGTCTTGGATTGGAAGATTGCAAATTGAAGTGTTGGAATTGAATTCTTCTAAACCAAGATCAAATTAGTTCTCATGCAACTAAATTGAATAACATCAATGGTTCTGTAATTCAAGGAAAATTCAGTGGTACAATGTAAGTGATTTCCACTTTACCCTGCTAAGTTAAAATAATTGCTTTGATCTTCAATTTTTTTTATTCTTAGGATTAAATGTTTCTTACAAATATGAATTGGTTCCTAACGGTTTTTATTGAATCTATGTCTTGTGGAATGAAAAGAGTAAAATTTGAGTGATAAAACACAACTCATTTGGAATGTACGAGCAAACATGCAGTTGTATGCGTATGATTTTCTACCTCTTGTCATGCAAGTTTGATTATGTGATGGGATGGACCATCAATGTTGTTATACAAGTAATGTGTGGGCTATTTATAGTTTTGGAATATCAATATAGTATATAACTAAGCAGATGACACATGTAGGATTCATGTGGACTACAAGAAATAAAAACATGTAGAATGCCAAATTATTATCGATAACTTAAGTAGATGTCATATCAATTTCATAAAATATTATCTTGATATGGTATTATTAATTGTATTGTTGTTTTTGATATAGAAATATTTGGAATTTTATATCAAAATATGTCTAATATGGCATGGATATATTTTCTACTCAATTAAGAATGGTATGTTGTGGTTTTCATGGAGAAGCCTTAAATTGAGCAAAACATTAAACTATGAATTGACATGAAGAAAAAGGTATTAAATACATATACATAAGGTTAACACCTTATTGATAGGATAATTGAGAAGAACCAAGTATCTTATGACTATGGGAAAACTTCAAGACAATTTTACTCCAAGAGGTGGCATATGTAGTGTCCCTTCTTGATTAGTCAGCTTTGGTGACACTTGGACAAGGTGATTTTGATGCAGTGATATAAATATTATGCATGTCAGACTTATGTATATGCTTGTATACTATAGATTTGGTTTGGTTAAAATGGTTATTTCATTGTTATGACAATATCTATGGTTGTGTGTATAAGATTTAATTTTGGTTAGGTGCATATTATCGATGTTTTCTCTTTTGGTATCCTGGTTTTGACATAGGTGTATGACATGGATGGTGATCCAGGATTGAGACACATAGATCTATGGATGATCATGGACATGTGTAACATGTGGTTAATTATGATTTATGGATGATACATGATTTGTATGATTATATATGCTTAATCTTGTATGGAGCAGGATGTGGCAGGAACCTGGTCATTTTCCAAAAACGATGCTCATATTATAAATGATTGTGAAATTCATTTCTTCAAAACCAAAAAGAATATGGAAGTTGTGCAAAATTATATGTAAAATGTGATTAAGTTAATTTCATTATCAAAATCATGTGATTTTGTTGATCTATGAGATTGTGATGTGTGCAAGTCTTGGAACAAGACCTTAACAACAAACCATCAGATGAGTATGATCTCACAATCAATACGTCAACGTGAAGTGCAAAGTTTCAAAGCATAGTACATGAGAAGAGATTAAAATTAGGGCGTGGAGTCCTAAATCCAAGAAAAATAAGGACATGGAGTCTTGTATCTATAATAAAAACATTTAGAGTGTGGAGTCTTGAATATTTAAAAGATCAACATGTGGAATATTGTATCCTTAGAATAGACCATGGCATAGAGTCATCAATCTATTAAGGCATAGAGATGCATGTATTAGGGTGAAAAATTCTTATTCTCCTAAAGAAAAATACCACTCATGGGTGTTAAAAATTAGCAACTCAGACATGAATTTCCTTAAGTAAAGTCTCTCATTCTAACAATTTTGGAGTGACTTTATAAAAATAGAAAGTCATGTCGAGTATCTCAAGTATGACTTTCCAAAAATAGTAAACCACCTTCAATCATTTAGTAATCAAGTATAGTTGAAGGAAAATGACTTAACTTATCATTCATCAATCCTAATAGTTTAATCTCGATTTAATAATCAATATTATATTATCCTTTATGATAGTATGATATTATTATTAAAAGGAATTACAGGTCACCTTCATCAACTCAGTCACTTCACAACTCTATCCTTGATGAATCACATGGCTCTACATAACTCTCTTTCCTAATGATACATTACCCTCTCTCTTATGCACTTCTTAAAGACATCTCTTATTCCTCTTACACTCATCAAAGACATGGCATAAAAGATTCCTCTTATGCTCTCTTTAATGCATTTGTTACAGTCTCCTTATCTAAAGCATGCATACCTCTCCTTAATGGCATGAGTTACACTCCCCTAAATGGAATATGTTACTCTTCCTCAAGGCATGCATATTTCTCCTCCTTTATGAAAGGAATTTGTTACTCCTCCTATACATGTGTCTCATGTCTTCTCACATTGGGGGGACTAGAGGTTCATTGTGAAAGAAGAAATGAAACTTGACAGAGAGAGTTGGAGAGACATGAAAAAGTCTTTGAGAGGGAGAGACTTAGAGAGTAGCCAAATTCTATTGAAATGAATCTTAAACTCCTAAACTAAATTACTAAGTAGCTCTACCTGGTGGAGTTGAGCATGAGTGGTATTGACAGGAAGTGAAACTTATCTTCTTTAGCTTACCTTGTATATTTATCTACAACTGTATTTTGGTACTCTTTATGAGCTTTTACCACTTGGGGGCTCTAGCGGGAGAATTTCTTCCTAGATATGTTCAGCAGGTAAACAAGATGTTCAAATATGTTGGTTAAGGAATCAAATATGGAGCATTTTTTCATCTATTGGAGTTGAATATTGCATCGGGCATACAGTTAATTTCCTTGAAATCTTAGTATAGTATTAGCATAAATAATTGTAGAAATTTTTATTTCTGTAAGAATGTAACTTTGATTTAAGCTTATGTTATCTGGAATCTTATTGGCTTAGTTGATAATGAAGACTAATAGTATTCTACGTGTATGGATGTCTAGATCTCAAGATGGAATTACTATTAGTGTAGTTTATTGTACTAACCTTAATATTGTAGCGAATTTCAGAAGAAAATCCAAATACTGATAAAAATAATTACAATAAATAATTATGAATGAGGTTGGGTAAGAGTTGCATGACTTATGGTTTTGTGTGGTTTTAATTAAAATAGGTAATTAGATGCACTTTAGGAAGGGTTTTAAGGTATGTTTACAAGTGTTTGGTAAAATCCCTAAATGGGTAATGCTAGATATATATATATATATATATATATATATATATATATATATATATATATATATATATATATATATATATATATGTATGTGTATATATATATATATATGTATGTGTATATATATATATATATATATATATATATATATATATATATATATATATATATATATATATATATATATAAGTGCTAAATTGCAGCCTACACGAGAAGTAAGAAAATAGACATGTACCCAAAAAATACCTGGAGGAATTATAGGATCCACCCTTGAAAGGAAATGCAAAAATATGACAGCAAAAATATGGTTTGGAAGATCAAAAGCTTGAGGTAAGTTTGAGGAAATATCCAGTCATTATACCCTTGCAATCCTTGCAAATGTGGATAATGAGTAAGGATGCATAATGCATTACAAGAATAAAAATTTAATAATATTTGATTTTAATAACTTAATTTAAATATTATTTTTCAAAACTAGTCATTTAATATACCCGTTACTTAATAATATTTGTTTTTAATCAATTAATATCATAATTTAAATATTGTTGACATTGACTTTTTTTATTCTTGTTAGTTATATTTTTCGATTATTCCCCATTAATATAATTTTAAATGATATTTGATTTTAATAAATTAATTTAAATATTATTTTTTAAAAACTAGCCATTTAATATAGTCATTACTTAATAATATTTGTTAATATCATAATTTAAATGTTATTTTTCAAAAATAGCCGTTATTTGAAATTATGGTCTCTACATTGCTCTCTGTTTAAGTTGTTGCCATGGTTTTCCTCTTCATCTGGTCCTGATAATGAACCACACTGGTTGGTTCGAAACGCATCGGCCAAAAAATTATGTTATGTGATTTCTATCGAAAGACATTTTGTAATTCATTATGGATCATAGAAGTCTGAATTCAGAGAATAATAATTAATTAACTTTTATTTTGGATTTTTTTCCTTATGTATGACAAAAACGTATGATGCTTATCATGTGTTTGTAAGAATGATTGACTGAAAACAATGCTTGATAAATTTAAAAATACTTCAATTCACTTGTAGTATATGAAATAGTTTATAAAGAATTAATACCATACATAATTAACTGTATCTCAATTATATGTTTTTATTTGTTATGAATGGATGTAGATCTAAGTTTGCATACCATAGGTTTGACAATATCTAAAAATGAGCTTCTAAGGTCAAGGTCTTTTCTAATTAAAAAAATTGCATCCATGAGTTGTTTTGTAATGATTCAAGACGACATCATGGGGTATCCATACAATTCAAACTTGTAATGCCTTATTTAATTCGAAAAAAATATTTTTCAGAACATAAATCATAAATCTAGACAATTTCACATATTGTTAATGCCATCTATCTCTGCATGGTCTCGCGTTTTGCGGAAATGATTAAGATGATTTGTTCCCTATTTTAGTATGCGAACATTTCATGTTTCAATTCCTAAATATTAGAGGTTAAATAGGTTTAGGAATAATATTAGATTCATGTTAACTAATTATTGTGAAACTAGCTTAAGAGATTATGGCTACCAAGTGTTTAAAAAATTGTTCATTGGTTTTAGAATGCATGCATGCAAACAATTGGATAATATGCTTCAATGGTTGTAGATTGCATGCTTGCAAATCATTTGTCATCATGCCTCAACGGTTGCAGTTACTTATATTTATGAATTGTTTGTAAAAAATCCTCACTGAAATTAGGATTGGTAGCCAAGGTGTTTATGGGAAAATATCAATAAATATGCTTCGTAATTCTATTTATGTATTGAGTTAAAATTCATGCCCCTGAAGCCAAATTCAGGTAAGTGAATTATTGTGACATTATCTTACAAATAAATTCATAATAATTGGACACCAATCGTACAGAAATAGAATTCCCCTATTAAGCAAAGAATTCATATGGATGTTATTTAGAATAAAATCAAATTAGTCACTCTTGAACACATTTAATTGCAATTGAATTAACAATTAGCTAGCTGGAAATTATGACTTGTAAAGTTTCATATTTATTCATCCCACTAAAGACTCTTTCTTTTAATTGTGATTTTCTTGAGAAGAAAGTATTATGGTTGGAAATTTTAGATCTTGATGAAACCATTATTCTTGTAGCTTTGATGATAAGGTTAAAATTACAATGGAATAGTTAGTAGAATTTAATATGTAGTGTAAATGATATCAATGAGAAAAGATGACCCTCTATTAATTTTTATATATTGTATAAAAAAGTATAGTATTTTGAGTCTTATTGTTTAATAGGACCTTTATTTTTCTATAATATTAACGATTGGTAAAGTAAGATCTTACAATTAACCATTATTACTTAATTTGTATTCCTTCTCTAATTTACATATAAACCATATTTTAACTTTAATTAATATACCCTAGTTATTTTCTCCATGAGATAAACATAGGGTAGATCTTAAAATTTTAATTTCTCTAATCCTTTTGGCTCCTTTTTGATCATGTGTTATATTACTCTAAGGTTTTTAAATGTTTAATATGTTTTCCATCGTGTTTGTTACTAAGTGATCTTATATAACATGAATTTGTTTCTTATTTAGTCTTGTGTGATCCATAATGAATTAAGCAAAGTCTTTTGACAGAAATCACATAAGAGAAATTTTTCGCTGATGCATTTCAAACCAACAAGTGTGGTTCATCATGAAGACTATATGAAGACGTTGAGCATGGAAAAGGCTTAACTATCATTTGCACCAGATGTTGCAAAGGAAATGCCCTAAGTCGATAGCACATATGGAAGAAAAAAATAGATGAAGAAAGAAGAGATATGTTATGTAATCTAACTATAGTTCAATTTGAGTGAAAAATAATTATTAATGTTAAATGTAATACAATCAAGTATCCAACCTTGTCTATCTTTGATAAGACAAACAATTTAAATTATTTTAAATTTGAGGGAAAATATCTAAGATGACAACAATCGTGATATTGGCGATGACGATAATAATGCAAATGAGCATGAAATGGATGGTGGCGACAATTAGAATGATTATAACACTTTTCAGGCATATCACTTTATATTTTAGGAAATCTCAATCCCACTAAATAAATATTGTATTACTTGGCTTTAGGAAAAAAGAAAAGAAAAGAAAGGAAGACTACACCTTTTATAAATTATCACAATTTTAATAAATTAAAATCATAAAATTATATATTAAAAAAATATAATGATGTAATGTGACTATGGAGATTGTCAGTGGTGTGCGAGATTTGGTTTTCTTTATTGTGGTGTGTGAGCTTTGGTTTGCTTTATCATGGTTTCTAGATAAGCATTGTCCTATAAATAGAATGATTGATTTAAATGTTATCGAGGAGAGATGTTGCAACTCTAAAGGCTCTCACGAAATGACTGTTATACCACGTAGAAGATATTCTTGCATGTCCAGGTGGCATTCTTGCAGTTGACTATCCTATAGAGAAGGTCTTGTTGTAACTCATATTCTCGCATGTCCAGGTGGGATTCTTGCAGTTGACTATCGTATAGAGAAGGTCCTGCTGCAACTCTAAACTCTCAAGACATGATTGATATACCACGTAGAAGATATTCTCGCATGTCGAAGTGGGATTCTTGCAGTTGACTATCCTATAGAGAAGGTACCTTGCTACTTATCTGATGAAAGTTATTTTTTAGGAAATCTCAATCCCACTAAATAAATATTGTATTACTTGAATTTAGGAAAAAAGAAAAGAAAAGAAAAGAAAGGAAGACTACACCTTTTATAAGTTATCACAATTTTAATAAATTAAAATCATAGAATTATATATTAAAAAAATATAATTATGTAATGTGGCTATGGAGATTGCCAATGGTGTGTGAGATTTGGTTTTCTTTATTGTTGATCCCGATTTAAATAGGAATGCCACAAATTACAGAGATAACCATAAACATAGAGGTAGAGTGGGAATAATACTTCATTTCATTAATGTAAAATACTGAAATATGCTTACAAACATAAACGGAAATAAACCAACTAGGGCGATGGTAACTTACCTTTGAGAAGAGATGTGGTGGCTACATGCCTCTAAACTGTCTTACAATGAGGCTTGAAGGCCTATTTTATTGTTGAGAAACAATGGAAAACCCTAAACATCCAAAAACCTAACCCTAGAAGATGAAATGCCAAATTGTGGGACCTATTTGGCCTAATAATACATTACAAACATCCAGAGGTGCAACATCACATAATACCACGTATGTGAAGGGTTTGATGTTGTAGGGAACGTGACACTGTTGGCGAACTTAGAGATCTCGTCCTTGGTGAAGCCACTTGATACTATACGGCCACGGGTGTGGTGTAGTTAGTAGGCTTGTTAAGTTATGGTATGTTCTATGCTTATAACAGTTTACTTCTTTTCTTTTATATTCCACAGATTAGCAATCACATGTACATAACGTAAAGTGCAAATAGAACATTAAACGATCGATAGAAAACAAGCCAAGACAAGAGACAAAAGATGTGGTGGTTAGCCAAGGACAAACCCCACAATGTCTGGGGAAACCCTTTGATCAAATCTTCTTTTATATTCAATAATTCAGCAGAGAAAAATAGTACAATAAATCTGATTCATATCAGTAGTAGCAAACCCTAGATCAGCAGCATCAACATTAGCGGCTTCATTATCAAACTAGGGTAGACGATTTCTCACAAACTGACCGTCGGATTGACTTCATTCCACCACCAAAATTTGCGGCTTCTAGAGGAGGTTCAAATGAACCTACAGCGTAGTTCATATGAGGAGATCTTCTAGGCCACGCAGGTCAATCTTTACTTCTACAGTTGCAGCTTTGGTTTTAGCAGTTTCCGGCTTCAAACTAGGGCAGTCAATATCTTGCAAACCATTCGTCGGATTGACTTCATTCCACCACCAAAATTTGCGGCTTTCAGAGGAGGTTCAGATGAACCTACAATGCAGTTCTAAAGAGGAGATATTCTAGGCCACGCAAGTCAATCTTTACTTCTACAGTTGCAACTTCAGGTTCAACAGTTTCTGGCTTCAAACTAGGGCAATCGATATCTTGCAAACCATTCGTCGGATTGACTTCATTCCACCACAAAAAGTTGCGGCTTTTAGAGGAGGTTCAGATGAACCTACAACACAGTTCCAAAGAGTAGATCTTCTAGGCCACGCAATTCAATCTTTACTTCTACAGTTACAGCTTCAGGTTCAACAGCTTCCGGCTTCACATGTGTGAGAGAGAGACCCATTTCTGCGCAATAGAGAAGAGACTCATTTCTATGGAGTAGAGAGAGAGAGATGTGATGAGATGAGTGAGTGAAAATGAGGAAAAGTCCTATTATATTTATACACAACATTGGTGTTTGAATAGATGCAACTGTTGGGCTTCGGAGCCTACATGAGTTGTAGGTCGACTTGATAATAATTCCATAATCAAAATAAATTCATATCTCCATGAATACTTATCGGAATCGGATGATGTTTATATCAATCCTACACCTCTCGATTAGAGAAACCTAATAAAAATATTATCATCCATGAATAAGATGACCCACATGAAGTTTTTCCCTGGTTGCCAATTTTAACACTTCCTCTCAACCAGCGAGAACTTCATCTGCAATCTGTCTATCGGTCGTTACTATTCATCCATCAAATGCATTTCCCTGTACATCCTGACCCTTGCCTTACTCTGCTCTATTCTGCCTGTTCTTCTTTGTCTTGTTCTGCCCTGTACTGATCGGTACTGTTTTGCTCTGCTCTTGCATTGTTCTGTTCTGCTTTGCTTTTGTCCAAATTAAGAAGAAGAAGAAATGATCGAGGATGTATCACAATGACTCAAAGTCAGTCTCAGAGTATGTACCACTGGTCCCAAACCAGTCTCAACCAACCCAAAGTTAGCGTCATAGTGAGTACAACTCTACTGGTCCTAGACCAGTATCATCCTCCATTGACTCAAAGTCAGTCTTAGAGTGCGTACCACTGGACCCAGACCAGTCTCAGCCGACCTGAAGTCAGCTTCATAGTAAGTATCAATCCTACCACTGGTCCTAGACCAATATCGCAGTCTCAGAGAATGTATCACTGGTCCCAGACTAGTCTCAACCGACCCGAAGTTAACGTCATAGTATGTACCACTCTCACTGGTCCTGGACTAGTACTGCATTGACACGAAGTCAGTCTCGGAGTATGTACCACTGGTCTGAGACCAGTCTCAACCAACCCGAAGTCAGTGTCATAGTATGGTACAACTCTTGCCACTGGTCCCAGATCAATGGAGGTCATCCTAGTGTAGGGAGTACGGTAGATACAACAATGCGTCCATCGGTATTACTATGGTCCCTAACTTCATTTCCCTGCTCATTGATTAGATGAGAGGTACTTCCCATTAGTCCCAGACTACATGGGTAAGATGCCTTGATAGGAGAACTAATCAATCTTGTCCTCATAGGAGAACACATCAATCCTGCTACAATCACGATGGAGAACACATCAATCTAGGCCGCCATGGAGAACACATCAATCCCGGCCTCACAGGAGAACATGTCAATCCTACTACAATCACCATGGAGAACACATCAATCTAGGCCTCATAGGAGAACTAATCATCCTACTACACAGGAGAGAAAATCATCCTGTTCCACAAGAGAGTGAATCATCTTGTCCACAAGAGAGCGAATCATCTTGTTCCAGTGCGCACCACCAGGGGAGGGTGAGTCACCCTGTGGTCGTTTGTTGCTCCAGTAATAACCGCAAGCCCTCAGAGCTCCCAGAGCTCAATGTATGCAACATGCAAGACCCTTGTACAAGGGTTTCTTGACGACTCCAAGTTGTTTGGGAAAATCACAAATTAGATCTTTCCTTAGGGCTTTGAAAAGGTGTATCGACCTGTACATCATCTTAATGCGATGGAGCATCCTTTCTCATTGACTTACCATATCCCAGATGATGTCTATCTGTTGGAGCAATCAACGAATACGGGATTCCTCAATAATCGAATCCCACCTCTGGTTGTGTTGTGCTGTACAACAACCCCCCATTTCATAAAATTTTTCTTTAAAACTCATAATATGAAATGGGTCCCTTTTAAACATAGATGTGTGAATAAATTGGTATTAACTTATTATTAGAAAAACCCTCATTAAAGGGTCCTATTGAAATATAATATCCCTTTTAAACAATGATAAAATAGGTCTTTTTAACAAATCATAAAGCTTTTTATTATTACGATAAAGCGATCGCAAGATCGCATATCGCAATAATAATAGAAACATAAATAAAGGCCCATTGAATTACTCCGATACGAAAAGGGAAATCGCTATCGGATATCGAGGGAAGGCAAGCTGCATCATTTATAAGGTATCCCCCATTCCTCCGATGTGATAAAAGGTATCGCTATCGGCAATCAGCTGTGGTAATAAATTCATTAATTGTGACACCTTCAAATCCCCCGATGCGATAAGGCGTATCACCATTGGCGATCGGTGATTTCGCAATAGCGTAAATAAAGTGACCCGAGCCCTATCCCGATTGCGACGCATTAAATCAGGGCGCGTGTTTCTAAAAATATTAAATATTGACATGCATTATATCACCTTTGGTGATTGTACGATATTTTGGATTATTATGAAAACCCTCCCTTTCATGTCGCCAATCATCAAATGCGATTAGCCGCCAAAAATATAAGCCACGCTTGAATCAATTATTCACCATATAGACGTTATGTTGGATATTTAAAAGCTCCCTTATCATGATTGACAGGTGAAGCGGACCATTAATGAAGTAGTTATGCTGAGATTTTCCACTTAGATTCTATCTCCGGCAATTTCACCATGATCTTCGTTTACTCGCTAATAGATATAACTCTTTCATATTGGCTCATGTTATCTATTTCTCTGTATCACGCTGGTTTCCTTCCTTGTGTAGAATTCCGTCGAAGTATCAAGTTTAAAGCAAATGGGAAAGAAATCTAAGAGATCCGCTGTGGCAGCGGCCCCTGCAGTAACAGTCCAGCCCACCAGTGACCCAGGACCAAGCAAGAAGGGCCTAATTTCAAACACTACACGTCTCGGCCTTGGAAATACAAGCTGGAAAAGCATCTATAATTTAATTGAGGCAGAAGAACCAGAGGAAGTGTCGGAAGAAGCTACTGTAGGCTCAACTAATAAATCAGAAGCCTTGCTAAAAGATTTGGCTGACTCATTTTTACACAGGATAGCAGTTCGGGAGAAAATTCTACCTTACATTGATGTGGTCAGATGGGTGGTCAAACAAATTCTTGTTTCTAATAGGACCTTTTGTACAGTTGATGGAAGAGTTTTCAGTTCATTTCAGCCTGATGACTTGAGGAAAATGTACCATTTTCCTGAACCTTAAAAGAAATACAACAAAGCTTTTCTGAAGAAATTCGCTGAGGAGAATGAGATGGAATCAGCCCCAATTAGACAGTGGAGACAAAATCCCACAAAGCACAAACATGAATCGTCGGGTAAGTACTCCGTGGATTCCTTAGCATCTCCGTACTATTACACTGGGGCAATGATGTGTAGGATATGGGGAATGCATGATTCAACATAATTTGATATCGAAATGGTTCCTTTAATGGAAGTGGCAACTAGTAGTTATGTAATGGATTGGGCGAATATATTGTCTGATAAGTTAGCCTCTGCAATTCTTGATTTTAGATTCAATTCACACAAAACCACCAGGACTATTCCCCCCTTCTATTACAGTGCTTATGTTATGGATATGCTTTGATTTAATTCCGAATACCCGATACTTGGGAGGAGGTGGATGCCACAGTACCCTAAGCCAATCCACATCTATCATCAGATGTTATGGAAGGCACATTATAAAGACCACTTGTATCAAATCTATAATGGTTTCATGTTGCCTATCTATTATGCCATTTTTGATAAGCCTGCCCCAAGGATTTCCGAGGAGGCAGAAGTTGACTTGACTACTGTGGGAAATTGGTTCAGGGAAGATAAATTCACATATATATGGGTGTTTGGTAGCGCCACAAGACCCCATGTCCTCCCATTGTATGTACCGGATAAATTGTTGGCACGAGAATTAGCTTACCAAATCACAACCGTTGGAACGTCCAAAACTCTTAGGACTTCCAAAAAGCAGCTATGGCCCATATTCCCTTTGAGATGCGGTGTTTATACCATACTTTATTGGAAACATGCTGAGAAGGAGACAAGAAAAATAAATATGCTCAATTTTGCGACCATCCCTAACATGCAATTCGATCCCCGGAAGGTTGCCTATAATGTGCTTGAATAGGCCAAACTTACTAAGTTTTACCATGAAAAGGATGAATTTGATGATTTATTTTCTTCAGCAGAATCATTGTCTCAGGTTAAAATATTGGCCAGGATGAAATATAATGATGAAGCACTGGTAGAATTCAATAGGCTCAGAGAACAGAGGTTGCAAACTCTGCCTCTAGATTTATTGGCTACTACACCAACAACTAAGTCAAGCGAGCCTGGGTAGAAGAGTATTGACGAGCCTCCTACTACAAAGAAAATTTCCGAAAAGGGAAAAAAGTCAGAAACAGGTAAAGAGAAGGAAACAGAGCAGGAGAAAGAAAAGAAGCAAGACAGTGAAGTTATTGATTTTAAGACTCAAATTGATCCCAAACTCCTCCAAGAGTGGCAACAATTTGACTCTATTATAAAAAATCCCGAGACTTGTCAAGGATTCAGCACACCCCAAGTGATAGTCAGTCAAGAAAATAACACAACTACGGTTCCAAGTGAAGGGACCAACGGCCTACCCAGTAGAAAAGATGCGGAAATAATTCCCAAAGGTCCATCCGATCAGATTGTTTTATAGATAGAAGACATACCACCATTAGATGTCTTTTACAGTCCTAAACACAGGGCTGTGGTGAAAAGACAGAGGAAAAGGAGGAGACTTGATCAATTTTTCCTTTTTCCAGATCAAACAAAGATGGCTAATGTGGTGTGGAAGGAGGAATTGAACCCTTCCAATGACCTTACGAAACTATCCCAATATGCTAGAGCATATTCGGCAGTCACCATGGATAAAGCCTCGGAAGTGAGCAGTCTCCTTAAGGAAAAAGATCAAATGATTGATTCATTGCAGTCGTAGGTGTCTGAAGCACAACGGAAAATAGAACAATTGAAACAACAACTATCAACACAGCAGCAGGCAAACAGCCAAGTAAATGAGCAATTGCTCAAAGTGAAACAGAGGATAGATTCGAGTGTAGTGCAGAAACAAAAGGAATTGTCCGAAGCATTGAACAGATTAAAGGCGATGAATGAACAAATCAGCAAGGCTAAGGATGATCAAATCGCTTAACTGTCACAAGAAGTAGAAAAGTTCAGGAGTCTTCCTCAAGTAGCAGAGTTTAGAACAGAATCTCTACAAATCAATAAGGCATTGATTACACAGCTGAAACTGCTATGTCATAACATTTCTCTGGTTGAACCACTTTGTGAGATTACTACATCAATAGTTGATAAATAAGTTGAAGCTAGACAGGATTTAGAATAGGCCGATGAGACCTTAACCAATTTTCTTGCTTGGCAAGACTCCCTAGAAGGACAAGCTTCAGATCTGCCCAAAATTCTAGAGTCACACAAAGAAATCCTGTTCCTAGAATGGCAGACACAACTAATGAAGGCAGAAAGATAAACCTCAAGATGTCGGTTATCTATTAGTAATTTAATTGAATTTGACAATGACACCCTTTATCTGTCTAATATGATTTCACAGTGTAATCCAGGAAAATTGACATTGGCCAAAGCCTTGGAACAAACATGTAATCAAGAATTGGAAAAGAAAGGAAGACTAATCGTTGGCATCCAAAGTTTAACATGGGATACCTTTTGGTTTTTCTTAATCAATCCATATAGTCAGAGGGCCACACTCAAATATTTAACTGATGCTATCAATTACATGATCCTCGAGATCCAAGATGCCACATATTCAGCTCAACTGAATTCTCGCCTAAGTCGCCCTCCAGAGTTGCAACCAATGCTAGATATCTACCAACTCAAGCCAAAGGGAGATCATTCGAAACAATGAATCATGCTGCCAACTGGAGTCAAGCCGATTTTGAGGAGATATTCATAGCATAGTTGTACCAATTAAATAGCACTTTTATTTTGTAATTAGTTAGCTTAATTAGTATTTATAGGCCCTTTCATGCATTTGGAAAGGGTCCTTAGTTTTTGTATAAACTCAAATAAGGAAGTCACACTATTGTGCTTCTGATATATTTTTTATAAAGACTGGGCCAGTATTCTGAATTTTGACAAAGAAAGCTTTGATGATAGGTGCACTATTGCCTTTTGTGGAAGTGTTTCTAAGTTGAAAGAAGGAATTTGAATGCGGTTGACATCGGGAGTGATTCAAACAACATATGGTACTATTATCTATGTTCTTGTGTCATTTTTATGTGAATCGGAATTCGTTTAAATTTGGCTATCATTGAATATATATATATATATATATATATATATATATATATATATGTGTGTGTTTTAACAACAATCCTTGTACTTTTCACTATTGAATGTCTAAGGACTGTTATTCTTTCAATCATATCTATGTCTATGATATATATGAGGAATAGTGTAATAATGTTTGCTTGATTGCTTTGTTCAACTATTTGGGCTTAGTAATTATCATATAAATAAACATCTTTGCTTACCAACAAGAGTCATCTATATGCCTATTTATGAATGAAGACCATCCAAAGTTACACTAAAAGCAGCAATTTCCTAGGATAGGATAGTTATTTATAATTTTACTTTTAGATTAGATCATTCATCCATTATCATTAGAT
Source organism: Pinus tabuliformis (assembly GCA_031772625.1). NCBI lineage: Eukaryota > Viridiplantae > Streptophyta > Pinopsida > Pinales > Pinaceae > Pinus > Pinus tabuliformis. The sequence goes on along the minus strand of CM062808.1, from coordinate 30,540,094 downwards.
ATCAAAGAATCAATCATTTATCCATCCTATTTACCAATCATTGGGAAACTAGTCCCATCATATCCAGTCGGAGCCACCACACCAAACAGAAAAGGTGCTGCCTTTAAGGTCCGGACCGGGTGGTTATCCCCTATGTTGATGCAACGATTTTCGAGGCATCAAAATTTTTGGCGCTAGAAGGAGGGCATGAACTGTGAATGGTGAGCAAACCCAAACCTATAACCCATTCTTAGAGTAAATATCCCTCCACCTCACCTCGTACCTCCCGTTTGCATGCTGGAACTCTAGTATTCAAGTGAGAAGAAGAGGAATCAACTACCACTGCTCAAACCCACCATACTTCAAAACGATTAAGTCCTGAGTCCCCTAAAGTTCAGTCTGTCATCCATAAACTTCAAGGCTTTTCGATATCACCATAGAAATCTGAGGTATCTCAAGGCAGTGAGACTTCGCAATTCAATCTACCTCACCCTCTCACCAGATTTTAGAGCAGAAAGCTCGGTATCGAACCTACTAAGTTTCATTTACCTAAAAGGAAAAGGGCAAAAAAGAATACTAAAGGATCTGAGAGTGAAACATTCTCATCATCATCTTCCATCTCAATTTCCCCAGCGTGAAGTCAGCCATCCACTCCTTCATTACATATTGTTGTTCAATAGGGATCAGGAACTTCAACATCCCAACCCATTCAATCCTCAATATCAACTCCTTCCCAAACATCTACAATTTCATCAGAAATACCATCCATTACTGGTTTTTCAATGGCGAATCCATGGAATAGTCCTGGTGCGGTCACCATGCCTGCACCATTACACCCATTGCTTGATTCTCCTGAAAAATGGTTACCCAAGTTTAATCCAGATGCTAGAACACAAGCCAAAGAACATATTAATAATTTCATGTTATCAGTTATTGAAAGGAGTGACAGAGGAAGATGTTGTAGTTAGGATTTTCCCTTATACTTTGCAAGGATCAGTTGGGTCTTGGTATTTTTCCCCGCCCTTTGGATCCATTACCAGTTGGAACATTTTCCAAGAATAGTTTCTTACTAAGTATGGCGATGATAGATATTTAGCCACATTAATCAATGATCTCTCCAATCTTATGATAGAGCCTAAAGAACCTACTAAGGAATTCAACTCACGATTCAATAAACTCTTGAATAAGATTCCAACCGCCTCCAAACCAAGTGAGAAAATCAGAAGCGAATGGTATATAACTTCCCTACCCTCAAATATAGCTATTTTCATAGAGAGGGCTGCAAAATCAACTTTAGCTGAAAATGTGAAAGAGGCGCTTGCTGTAGAGAAACGTATTATTGCTTTAGAAAAGAAAGTTGCTCTTGAAGAAAGAAAATTCAAAAATTTCTTTCAAGGATGATTCAAAGAATAAAACCCCTAAAGATCCATATGATATGGAAGGTTTACAAAAAGTCCTCAAGACTATGTCAAATGAAATGGTTGAAATCAAGAAGCAAGTAGCTGAAACCTCAACAAAAAGGCCATTTAGAAATTTTAAGAAACCTGAATTAAACCACCAAATGTTATATCCAACGGTGATTCAGATCTTGAAGAAGAAGAAGATGAAACAGTCGGAGACTGTCAAATGTCATGGGATGTGGGATTTTATTTTACCCACCTCCGATACAGAAAATGAACAAGAAGCTTTCCCTGTGACTACCAGGAGTAAAGGTACTCCTGAACCTATCTAGACAACTTCAAAGAAAAGGAATGCAGGTTCCACTACTACCAAAGAAAATATTCCTACAAAGTAAGCTTCAGCGATACCATCCCAAAATCAACCATCATCTTCAAATCTACCTTCAACATCTAAGACATTGGTAGTATCAGATTCTATGGACTACAATATTATCGAAGATATGAAGAAGACTAAGGAGAATATTACTATGTTTGAACTTAGCAAACTCAAACATCAGCAGAAATTACTTCTTAAAGAGTTAAATTTTGTTCCTTCTTCACCTCTTCCCAATGCTGTATTGTCCAAAGCTGCTAATGATTCAGGCCAACCGCCTCCTAGTACAGTGGAAGCTACTGATGCGGTCTTAATTAGGGATAGATCAAATTCTCATACTCCTCCTTTCCTCTTAACCTATGAGATCTATGATAGAAACCTACACAACTGTTTGATTAACTCAGGGGCTTCCTCTAATATAATGCCAGCTTCAGTTTGTTCGAAACTGAACATTGAACCCCAAAAGTCTGCAATTCATATTCTACAATTGGATAGAACTAAGGTCTAGGTTTTAGGGGAAATCAACTCAGTAACTATTAGGTTATCAGCTAATCCTAGAGTGATTCAAAGAACTAATATTTTGATCGCTGATATACCTGAATTCTATGGGTTGATTTTAAGTAGAGATTGGTCCGAAGAACTCCATGGTTATATTTCCACCGATTGGTCTCATATGTGGTTACCTTATAAAGGAAAACCAAATCAGATCAAGATTGATCGGGAGAAGCACGTGACCCATACAGTTACCGAGTTTGAACAGGAAAACCAACCAACAGCATTCAATAATAGTATTTTGGGGAATTATTCATCTGAATCATTCTTTGGCAATTTTACTACCCAACCATCCCCTTTCTCAGTTAATAATCTCACATCTCAGATCGAAAACTTTTCACAAACATATAGCTCAAGGTGTGTTAATGTTATTGAGGAAACTGTAAATAAAATTGTTGATAATTCTTTATTTTGGTCACTATATTTTGATGGCTCTAAGTCTAGTGAAGTTTCAGGAGTAGGTTGTATTTTAGTTAGTCCTTAGGTAGAAAAAACTACGTTATCATGCAGACTGGAATTTGAATGCCCAAACAATACAGCTGAATATGAGGCCCTAGTTCAAGGACTCTACAAAGCAATTGGCCTCAAGGTTCAATATCTGAAAGTGTTTGGTGATTCAGAAATTGTTATTAAACAGGTTAGAAATTCAATTCATTGCCTTTCTGGTCATCTCAAACACTATCAGTCTCTGGTACAGGAACTCATCTCACAATTTTTAGCATTCAATATTTCTCCCATCCCTAGGTCCCAGAATGCAGCAGCAGACCTGCTAGCTAATGTTGCTTCTAGACTCCTACCATCTGAAGATTACAGCCCGGATAGATTTTTAGTAGAGTTAATTTTTAGACCATCAATTCTCGATAATGTCACCAATTGGAGAGTGTTCAATCATGATGAAGACATTTTAAACTTCTTGACTTCTGACGAGTCCTATGATGACCAAATCATTGATGAAACTGATCATGACCTTCAGATGAAAGAAAAGCAAGAGGAAAACTCAATACCAAAACTAGTGGTCAAGCTTGAAGATCTTTATGATATTAAAGACAGGTTTAAACGGATGACCAATTCAAAACTTCAGAGTTCCACTTTAATATTTGAATTGATAAACCTAGGTACTGAGGAGAACCCTCAAAACATCAATTTGGGACTAGGACTTTCTATAGAAAAAAGAACAACATTCATTACGCTGTTAACAAAAAACAAATATGTCTTCGCTTGGAAATATGATGATTTGAAAACATACGATTCATCAATTATTCAACATACTATTCCAATGTTTTCTGAACAAAAACCAGTACAACAAAAGTTAAGAAAGATTCATCCTAACCTAGAGACTCAAATAAAGGCTGAATTAAATAAACTCTTGAAGGCTAAAATAATTTTTCCTGTGAGACATTCAAACTGGGTTGCCAATATGGTGCCTGTTAGAAAGAAAAATGGCGATATCAGGATTTGGATCGATTTCAAAAATCTTAATAAGGCAAGCCAAAAGGATAACTTCCCTTTACCTACTATGGAGCAGAAATTACATTCGGTAGCTGGTTCAGAACTAATGTCCTTTTTAGACAGTTTTTCAGGATATGACCAAATTCTATTTCATCCTGATGACAGGCTTAAAACTACCTTCAGAACTAAGTGGGGAACTTATGCCTACCAAAAGATCCTTTAGACTCATCAATGCAGGAGCTACATTTTAGAGAGCCATGGACATAGCGTTCAAAGGATTGCTCAATAAATCAATAGTTGTCTATTTAGATGATATTACTGTATTTTCCAAGAAAAGGTCTAATCATTTACATGATTTAAAACAAATCTTTGAACGTTGTAGAAGGTATGGTATCTCTCTTAATCCAAAGAAGTCCTTTTTTGCTCTTAATCAAGGAAAACTTTTAGGCTTCATTGTTTCAAAAGATGGTATCTATATTGATCCAGACAGAATTAAAGAGATTTCTGAAATTCCATTCCCTCATAATAAAAAATCCATGCAGTCATTTTTGGGTCAAATTAACTTTGTTAAACGTTTTGTTCCATATTTTTCCCAGATTCTTTTACCATTGCAAACAATGATTAAGAAAAATGTGGTGTTTAAATGGGGACCTGCAGAAAAGGAGGCATTTGATTCCATTAAACAATCAATAATTAATGCCCATGATTTAAGCACTCCCAATTTTTCTAATCATTTCATACTATATACCCTCGTATCTGCTTCGTCATATGTAGCAGTGTTGACTCAAATTAATGATCAAAACTTGGAAGCACCAATTTCGTTTTACAGCTCAAATCTTCAAGGTGCTGAACTAAATTATTCGGAAGTTGAAAAACAAGCCTTTGCTGTGTACAAAGCCATAAAACACTATAGGCCCTTCCTCTTAAAATCTCACACAAAAGTTATAGTTCCTTTTTCAGCAGTAAGACAATTACTAGTTCAAAGGAAATTAGGGGAAAAGAGAGCAAATTGGGTCACAACATTACAAGAATATGACTTGGAAATCAAGCCATCAAAGATTGTCAAAGGCCAAGGTTTTTGCAGGTTGTTAGCAGGAGCATCCAACATTCAAGAACCTGAAAGTACAGAAGATATTGAAGAAATCAATCAGATAAGTACCACAGGTTCTGAATCACAATATACAGATCTGATTTTCTATTTAAAAAATGGGTACGCTCCTTCCAATCTCTCCTATAAAAACAAACGTGCCATTAGATTGAAAGCAAAAAACTTCACAATTATAGATGATGTATTGTTTAGGCAAAATTATGATTCAATTTTATTAAGATGCTTAGAAAAACCTGAAGCTCAAAAAGTTTTGCAGGAACTTCATGATGGGCCAACAGGAGGACATTTTGGAGCTGACACCACAGCTCACAAAATCATTCATGCTGAGTATTATTGGCGCACCTTGTTCAGAGATACTCATGAATATGTAAGGAAATGCCAAATCCGTCAAACATCCAGTGGAAGACAAAGAAAGCCAGCTTTCCCTTTGCAGCCAGTCAACATTGAGCAACCTTTTGAGCAATGGGGATTGGACATCATTGGAGAAGTCACTCCACATTCATCCAAACAACATAAGTATATCTTGACTGCCACTGATTACTTTACTAAGTGGGTTGAAGCTATTCCTTTGAAGACAACAAACTCTGAGGCAATTATGGAATTCATAGATCAATTCATTATTACCAGGTTTGGTGTCCCGAATGCTCTTGTTTTTGATAATGCATCTTATTTCTATGGAAATTCTGTGTTTGAGTTTTCTATCAAAAGGGGATTTAAATTGAGGTATTCTGCAAATTATTACTCCTAGGGCAACGGTTTGGCCGAATCCACCAATAAAAACCTTATTAGAATTATTAAGCGAACTATTGAACAGAATCATAAAAACTAGCATAAATCTTTGATATTTGCACTATGGGCTGATAGAATAACTCAAAAAGCTACTATAGGCATTTCTCCATTCAATCTAGTGTATGGAAATGAAGCTGTCATACCAGCTAACTTAGTGCTTCCATCCTTAGCTTTAGTGCAGTTTATTGAAGAAAGTCCCTCATCTTCTATTCAACCAAGACATGATCAAATTTTGAAACTAGAAGAAGAAAGGGAAAAAGCCAGAATTATACATGCAAAACATCAGCAAATTATCAAGTCATCTTTTGATACAACTTCAACCAGTTCAAAACAATTACAAGTTGGTGATCTAGTTTTGAAATGGGACAAAGCCCATGAGGATAAAGGAAAACACACAAAGTTCAAGAAAATGTGGCTCGGACCATTTCAAATCAATGAGAAGATAGGCCCTTCTACTTTCATACTACAAGATCTTTCAGGAAAGAGAGATTCTCTTCCTGTTAAAGGCCTTATCTTGAAATTTTTTTTCAATTGAGAAGGTAACCCCTTCTCCCTTTATAAATAGTCAATTTTCAGCTAAATTTTTGTACATAGCTTAGATTTTTAGGATTTTGGAAAAATAAAGTTAGCCTTCCATTGGTCTTTACTATATTGAAAAAGTTTCTCAAAAGAAACAGTTATGATATTTTCTTTTACAATGGAAGCCTTAAACGAAAGGAATATTTCTAGGAAATTAGGTATATTTAGATTCTGAAACCCCATTTTATTTTTGTAAACTATTCTCAAGGATTAGAAGTACTGTAAACCATTTTAATGTTTTAAGTAGCCTGAAAACAGTTATCAATACAAAACAGATACTGATTCAATCTTAGCATCTTCAACTGTTATCCTGTCATCCATCTTCTCTTAAGGAGAAAATTGTTCATCCCATTCGTTAGGGGTTATAATTACTCAGAGTGTAATTCTAAAATATATTTGAGGTAACAGATAAGAGGTCTTATTACAAGCCTGCTTACCATGATCATAGGGAAATAATTCAACTGACATTACCAATACTGCATATCAAAACAGGGTAATGGCTTCTAATTATAAGACAAGGGGTCTCATCACGAGCCAGCTTGTTCAGTTAAATTATTACCTGTAAATGGCATTGTCAAATAGCTGGCTACCAAACCAGGAAAATGGATTTTTACCTTATAAAATAAAGAAAAAGAAAAAATGATACAAAAATATGAAAACATATTTCTGGATTCATTCTTTTTAATTATACTCTGAAATGGATGGGATAATGAACGATTAAATGGTTAAAAGGTATCCCTGTCAAGACTATAGACGTTTGCTGGCAGCAGAGGCTCTACCTGTGACAAAGGAGTCATTATAAAGCTAAGTTGGAAAAGTTTTTGTTTTATCATTAGCAACCAATTAAGGCTAATTTGAAGCATAGAATGTATTTAATTGTAACATGAGAAGAGAATAGCAGAAATAGTTATCCTTACATTCAGAATTTATGTTTTCCCAGTTATATTAGAATTTTTCGCTCGGATAAGATTTTCAGATTTAATTTTTTTTAAGTATTTTAACTTTTCCTAGAGATAACTGTTTCTCCCAGTAAATTGCCGATTGTTGTGCTGTACAACAACCCTCTATTTCATAAAATTCTTCTTTAAAAATCATAATATGAAATGGGTCCCTTTTAAAAATAGTTGTGTGAATAAATTGGTATTAACTTATTATTAGAAAAACCCTCATCAAAGGGTCCGACTGAAATATAATATCCCTTTTAAACAATGATAAAATAGGTCTTTTTAACAAATCATAAAGATTTTTATTATTACGATAAAGCGATCGCAAGATTGCATATCGCAATAATAAGAGAAACATAAATAAAGGCCCATTGAATTACTCCAATCCGAAAAGGGAAATCTCTATCGGATATCTGGGGAAGGCAAACTGCATCATTTATAAGGTATCCCCCATTCCTCCGATGCGATAAAAGGTATCGCTATCGGCAATCGGCTCTGTTAATAAATTCATTCACTGTGACACTTTCAAATCCCCCGATGTGATAAGGCGTATCGCCATCAGCGATCAACGATTTTGCAATAGTGTAAATAAAGTGACCCGAGCCCTGTCTCGATTGCGATGCATTAAATCAGGGCACGTGTTTCTAAGCACATTAAAGATTGGCATGCATTATATCGTCTTTGGTGATTGAACGATATTTTGGACTATTATGAAAACCCTCCCTTTCACGTCGCCAATCATCAAATGCGATTAGCCGCCAAAAATCTAAGCCACACTTGTATCAATTATTCACCATATAGACTTATGATGGATATTTAAATGCTCCCTTATCATGATTGACAGGTGAAGCGGCCCATTAATGAAGCAGTTATGCCAAGATTTTCCACTTAGATTCTATCTGCGGCAATTTCACCATGATCTTTGTTTACTCGCTAATAGATATAACTCTTTCATATTGGCTCATGTTATCTATTTCTCTGTATCACGCTGGTTTCCTTCCTTGTGCAGAATTCTGTCGAAGTATCAAGTTTAAAGCAAATGGGAAAGAAATCTAAGAGATCCGCTGCGGCAGCGGCCCTTGCAGTAACAGTCCAGCCCACCAGTAACCCAGGACCAAGCAAAAAGGGCCTAATTTCGGACACTACATGTCTCGGCCTTGGAAATACAAGCTGGAAAAGCATCTATAATTTAATTGAGGTAGAAGAACCGGAGGAAGTGTCGGAATAAGCTACTGCAGGCTCAACTAATAAATCAGAAGCCTCGCTGAATGATTTGGCCGACTCATTTTTACACAGGATAGCAGCTCGGGAGAAAAATCTTCCTTACACTGATGTGGTTAGATGGGTGGTCGAACAAATTATTGTTTATAATAGGACCTTTTGTACAGTTGATGGAAGAGTTTTCGGTTCATTCCAGCCTGATGACTTGAGGAAAATGTACCATTTGCCCAAACCTGAAAAGAAATACAAAAAAGCTTTTATGAAGAAATTCACAGAGGAGAATGAGACAGAATCGGCCCCGATTAGACAGTGGAGAAAAAATCCCGCAAAGCACAAACATGAATTATCGGGTATGTACTCCATGGATTCCTTAGCATCTCCTTACTGTTACGCTGGGGCAATGATGTGTAGGATATGGGGAATGCATGATTCAGCAAAATTTGATATCAAAATGGTTCCTTTAATGGAAGCGACAACTAGTAGTTATGTCATGGATTGGGCGAATATATTTTCTGATAAGTTAGCCTCTGCAATTCTTGATTTTAGATTCAATTCATGCAAAACCACCAGGACTATTCCTCCCTTCTATTACAGTGCTTATGTTATGGATATTCTTTGCTTTAATTCCAAATACCCGATACTTGGGAGGAGGTGGACGCCACAGGACCCTAAGCCGATCCACATCTATCATCAAATGTTATGGAAGGCACATTATAAAGACCAGTTGTATCAAATATGTAATGGTTTCATGTTGCGTATCTATTATGCCATTTTTGATAAGCCTACCCCAAGGATTTCCGAGGGGGCGGAAGTTGACTTGACTACTGTGGGAAATTGGTTCGGGGAAGATAAATTCACATATATACGGGTGTTTGGTAGCGCCACAAGACCCCATGTCCTCCCATTGTATGTACCTAATAAATTGTTGGCACAAGAATTAGCTTACCAAATCACAACCGCTGGAATGTCCAAAATTCTTAGGACTTCCAAAAAGCAGCTATGGCCCATATTCCCTTTGAGGTGCGGTGTTTATACCATACTTGATTGGAAACATGCTGAGAAGGAGATAGGAAAAATAAATATGCTCAATCTTGCGACCATCCCTAACATGAAATTCGATCCCCGGAAGGTTGCCTATAATGTGCTTGAACAGACCAAACTTACTAAGTTTGACTATGAAAAAGATGAATTTGATGATTTATTTTCTTCAGCAGAATCATTGTCTCAGGTTAAAACATTGGCCAGGATGAAATATAATGATGAAGGACTGGTAGAATTCAATAGGCTCAGAGAACAGAGGTTGCAAACTCTGCCTCTAGATTTATTGGCTACTACACCAACAACTAAGTCAAGCGAGCCTGGGCAGAAGAGTATTGACGAGCCTCCTACTACAGAGAAAATTCTCGAAAAGGGAAAAGAGACAGAAAAAGGTAAAGAGAAGGAAACAGAGTAGGAGAAAGAAAAGAAGTAGGACAATGAAGTTATTGATTTAGAGACTCAAATTGATCCCAAACTCCTCCAAGAGTGGCAACAATTTGACTCTATTATAAAAAATCCCGAGACTTCTCAAGGATTCGGCACACCCCAAGTGACAGTCAGTCAAGAAACAACCACAACTACGGTTCCAAGTGAAGGGACCAGTGGCCTACCTAGTAGGAAAGATGTGGAAATAATTCCCAAAGATCCATCCGATCAGATTGTTTTACAGATAGAAGACATACCACCATTAGATGTCTTTTACAGTCCTAAACATAGGGCTGTGGTGAAAAGACAGAGGAAAAGGAGGAGACTTGATCAATCTTCCCTTTTTCCAGATCAAACAGAGATGGCTAATGTGGTGTGGAAGGAGGAATTGAACCCTTCCGATGACCTTATGAAACTCTCCCAGTATGCCGGAGCATATTCGGTAGCCACCATGGATAAAGCCTCGGAAGTGAGTAGTCTCCTTAAGGAAAAAGATCAAATGATTGATTCATTGCAATCGCAGGTGTCTGAAGCACAGTGGAAAATAGAACAACTGGAACAAAAACTATCAACACAGCGGCAGACAAACAACCAATTAAATGAGCAATTGCTCAAAGAGAAACAGAGGATAGATTCAAGTGCAGTGCAGAAACAGAAGGAATTGTCTGAAGCATTGACCAGATTAAAGGCGATGAATGAACAAATGAGCAAGACTAAGGATGAGAAAATCGCTCAACTGTCACAAGAAGTAGAAAAGTTCAGGAGCCTTCCTCAAGTAGCAGAGTTCAGAACAGAAGCTCTACAAATCAATAAGGCATTGATTACACAGCTAAAACTGCTATGTCATAACATTTCTCTGGCTAAACCTCTTTGTGAGATTACTACATCAATAGTTGATAAATCAGTTGAAGCTAGATAGGATTTAGAACATGCCGATGAGACCTTAACCAGTTTTCTTACTTGGCAAGACTCCCTAGAAGGACAGGCTTCAGGTCTGCCCAGCATTCTAGAGTCACACAAAGACATCATTTTCCTAGAATGGCAGACGCAAGTAATGAAGGCAGAAAGAGAAACCTCAAGATGTCGGTTATCTACTAGTAATTTAATTGAATTTTTCAATGACACCCTTTATTTGTCTAATATGATTTCACACTGTAATCCAGGAAAACCGACATCAGCCAAAGCCTTGGAACAAACATGCAATCAAGAATTGGGAAAGAAGGGAAGACTAATCGCTGGCATCCAAAGTTTAACTTGGGATACCTTTTGGTTTTTCTTAATCAAGCCATACAGTCAGAGGGCCGCACTCAAATGTTTAACTGATGCTATCAGTTGCATGATCCTTGAGATCCAAGATGCCACATATTCATCTCAACTGAATTCTCACCTAAGTCGCCCTCCAGAGTTGCAATTGATGCTAGATATCTGCTAGCTCAAGCCAAAGGGAGATCATTCGAAACAATGAATCATGCTGCCGATTGAAGTCAAGCCGATTTTGAGGAGATATTCATAGCATAGTTGTACCGGTTAAATAGCACCTTTATTTTGTAATTAGTTAGCTTAATTAGTATTTATAGGCCCTTTCATGCATTTGGAAAGGGTCCTCAATTTTTGTATAAACTCAAATAAGGAAGTCACACTATTGTGCTTCTGATCTATTTTTTATAAACACTGGGCCAGTATTCTGAATTTTGACAAAGAAAGCTTTGATGATATGTGCACTATTGCCTTTTGTGGAAGTGTTTCTAAGTTGAAAGAAGGAATTTGAATGCGGTTGATATCGGGAGTGATTCAAACAACATATGGTACTATTATCTATGATCTTGTGTCATTTTTATGTGAATCAACATTCGTTTAAATTTTACTATCATTGAATATATATATGTGTGTTTTAACAGCGATCCTTGTACTTTTCACTATTGAATGTCTAAGGACTGTTATTATTTCAATCATATCTATGTCTATGATATATATGAGGAATAGTGTAATAATGTTTGCTTGATTTCTTTGTTCAACTATTTGGGCTTAGTAATTATCATATAAATAAACATCTTTGCTTACCAACAAAAGTCCTCTATATTCCTGTTTGTGAATGAAGACCATCCAAAGTTACACTAAAAGCAGCAATTTCCCGGGATAGGATAGTGATTTATAATTTTACTTTTAGATTAGATCATTCATCCATTATCATTAGATATCAGAGAATCAATCATTTATCCGTCCTATTTACCAATCATTGGGAAACTGGTCCCATCATATCCAGTTGGAGCCACCACACCGAACGGAAAAGGAGCTGACTTTAAGGTTCGGACAGGGTGGTTATCCTCGATGTTGATGCAGCGATTTTTGAGGCATAAATAGGTTGTTACAAAGAATCACAGTGGTATCCAATGTAAATCCAAACAACTCAGTGAAGAGCTTTCGCAACCAGACTACGTCACACGAGGTCATGCTAGCAGCAATATATTCTGCTTTGGTGGTGCTCAAAGCCACCAACTTCTGCTTCCTGCTCATCCAGGATATCGAAGCAGATCCCAAGGTGAAACAACACCTGGAAGTTCTCTTACGGTCCACCACACTGCATGCCCAATCAGCATCAGTATATCCAAGTAGTCTCACATCTTCGGCAATGTATCTTAACCCATTATGCCACGAAGATATCTTAGAAGATTCTTGGCATCAATCCAGTGAGGCTCAACCAAATATGAGCTCACAATGCTAACTGCAAAACATATTTTCGGATGGAGGTTCACCAAGAACATCAATGCGAATGAGTTTATGAAACTCAGAGGCATTTCCCAAATCTGGTCCGACATCACTACCATATAACTTCTAAAAGTTAAGATCCTCGGGGTAGTCACAGGCTTGCAGTCCATCATACTGAGTCTTTCCAATATCATTACCACATATTTTCCTTGAGATAGGAAAATTTCCCCTGGCTTCTGCCACACTTCAAGTCCTTGGTCCTTCATTTCAAATTCAGAAGCCAACTCCCTCTTACATTTGTGAATGAGAGGGTTTGCACCTATTAGAAAGAGGTCATCCACATACAACACCAGTATGAGAGGCTTGTCATATTCAACCTTAAAGTAAAGGTTAGAATCAAATTCATTCCTAGTGAATCCCAGCTTCATCAAGTAGCTATTGATCCTCTTATACCATGCTCAGGGTGCTTGCTTCAACCCATAGAGAGCCTTCTTCAACCTGCATACATGATATTTTCAATCAAATCCTTCAGGTTACTCCACGTAGACCTCTTCTTTGATCGAGTCATGTAAGAACGCAGTCTTGACATCCATCTGATGTAGGTTCCATCCTTGTGAAGCGACAAGGGCTATGATCGAGCAGATGGTCGTATATCTGGCAACAGGTGCAAATATCACATCATAGTCTATACCTTCCTTCTGGGAGAAACCATGAGCAACAAAACGATCCTTATACTTTTCCGTACTTCCATTTGCTGCATGCTTTATCTTGTAAAGCCATTTGGAAGTAACAACTGTCTTGTCTTGGGGTCTAGGAACTACTTCCCAGACATCATTCTTCATGATAGACTCATATTCTTTGGTCATAGCATCCTTCCATACTTAATGCTTGACGACATTTGAGAATGATGAAGGCTCATTTTGTATGATCGTGCTCATGATGGTTAGGTATCCCTGATACTTGTTAGGTTTCTTACTTTGATGGAAGGTTCCATACGGTGCAACATGTCCTTCAGCATCATCAAGTATCCCCCTAAGCCATGAAGGCCTCTTCCTAGAAGAGGAAGGCCTATGTGGATGAGGATCAATCGGATCCATGGGTTCTTCTACATCAGGCATTGATTCATCATCTTTTTCCTTCGGTTCCCTGGTGTTGGCTTCTTGAGAGCTCCTCAAAGTCGGAAGATTGTTCACCTTGCTAAGAGCCATATCTTCGTCAAAGGTGACATCATGACTAATTATGACTTCCCTTTGACTGGCTACATATATTCTATAACCTTTAGTATTTTCACCATAGCCCACGAAAATTCCCTTCTTTCCAGATGCACCCAATTTATTTCTTTTCTCTTTCAGCACATGAAAATATACAGGGCTTCCAAAAATTCTAAAATGAGAAACATCAGGTTTCTTACGAGTGAACTTTTCTTCAGGAGTCTTGGAACCCAATGCTTGATGAGGGCATCGAATTTTGTACATATACGACAATGTTTTTAGTTTCAGCCCATAGAAACTTCAGAAGTCTTTGATCATGTAGCATGGCGTAGACAGCTTCCACAATAATTCAGTTCTTCCTTCCGGCCACACCATTCTGCTTAGGAGTATGTGGTGTAGTAGTCTCCCTCTTAATGCCAGCCTCAGATATGCCTGAGTGAACTAACTGTAATATATTGGAGGTCTTGCTTTGGCTTGAGGGGAACAGTCCCCTTTTGAGCTTTCCTTCGGCACATCCCAGACATATACCTTCTTTCTCTACTTGGAATTCGGGCATCCCTATTACCATCTATCTTACATCGGGTAGAGCTTTGCAATGAAGGTGGGCAAACCTCTAATGCCAAAGTTAGGACTAAAGAGTTGTGTCACAAGACATGACACCTAGCAGACTTCCATCGACTTGATATAACACTAAACCCAAGAGTAAAGGCATATTTAACATTATTTTTCCATATACATACCTTGCCATTGCTGAAGGTTACCTTGTAGCCTTTGTCTTCCACTGCTGAGATGGACACTAGGTTCTTTTCGAGGTCAGGTGCATTTAATACATCCTGGACATTCTAGCCTTCTTGAATGGTTGTCCTCTTCCTTGATTCCCAGCTCTCCTCTTACCTTTGCTATTGAATTTGTCATTCCTTTGATTGCCATCAGAGGGATTTTGATCATCGTCCTCGTGTGAGTCCTTTCTATCAGGGCACTCCCTTGCATAGTGTCCTGCTTCATTGCAGATGAAACATCATCCTTTTCTTCCACCCTTAGATCCAGCCTTTCCTTTTGATTTAGACCTAAAATTATTTCTTCTCTTAGCATGAGATGAAAAAGCAGCAGGAGGACCTTTAGGCATGGGAATTTCTTGCTCTTATTCCCTTGTTTCTTCTTGAACGCATCTAGCCATTAATTCCTCGAAACCAAGAATTACATTATAGTTCAGAAGAGTAGTCCTGAACACGTACCATTTGGATGGTAATCCTCCAAGAGTTGTGAGTGCCATTTCCCAGTCTATCGTAGATTTCCTTTGAGGTGTCCAGTTTAGATATGTAGGCTACCAAGTGCTTGTCGATAGAGTCCCAGATGATTTTCTATTTTGACTTCTTCGGTTTTCCATTTGTTCCATGTAGCAGCGGATGCATTTGATGGAGGCTCAACAATATTGCTTCTTACATAGTCCAGCACTACTGGGTCTTCTAGGGTTAGATCGATAGACATATTCCATGTGTGATAGTCATCTTTCTCACGGAGCTTGTCTTCAGCAGGAAAGAGTGTTGAGGACCTCATAGTTCTTTTAGGATAGCCTTGTCAATCTTCTCTTCAGTGATTGCTCTTGCTCTTGCTCGAGCCTTGTCTTCACCTCAGCTCTGATACCATGTTAACTTATGGTATGTTCAATGCTCATAACTGTTTACTTATTTTTCTTATTATATTCCACAGATTAGAAATCACATGTACATAAAGTAAAGTGCAGATAGAACATTAAACGATCGACAGAAAACAAGCCAAGATAAGTGACACAAGATGTGGCTGCTAGCCAGGGACAAACCCCACAATGTGTGGGGAAACCCTTTGATCAAATCTTTTTTTATCTTAAATAATTCAATAGAGAGAAATAGTATAATAAATCTCATTCATATCAGCAGTAGCAAACCCTAGATCAGCAGCATCAGCATTAGCGGCTTCATTATCAAACTAGGACAGACGATATCTCACAAACCGATTGTCAGATTGACTTCATTCCACCACCAAAAGTTGCAGCTTCCAGAGGAGGTTCAAATGAACCTACAGCGTAGTTCAAATGAACCTACAGCGTAGTTCAAATGAGGAGATCTTCTAGGCCACGTAGTTCAATCTTTACGTCTGCAGTTGCAGCTTCAGTTTTAGCAGTTTCTGGCTTCAAACTAGGGCAGTCGATATCTTGCAAACCGTTCGTGAGATTGACTTCATTCCACCACCAAAAGTTGCGGCTTTTAGAGGAGGTTCAGATGAACCTACAAAGTAGTTCCAAAGAAAAGATATTCTAGGCCACGCAAGTCAATCTTTACTTCTACATTTGTAGCTTCAAGTTCAACAGTTTCCAGCTTCAAACTAGGGCAGTCGATATCTTGCAAACCGTTCGTCAGATTGACTTCATTCCACCATGAAAAGTTGCGGCTTTCAGAGGTGGTTTAGATGAACCTATAGTGCAATTCCAAAGAGGATATGTTCTAGGCCATGCAAGTTAATTTTTACTTTTGCAGTTACAGCTTTAGGTTCAACAGCTTCCGGCTTCACATGTGTGAGAGAGAGACCCATTTTTGCGTAGTAGAGAAGAGACTCATTTCTGCACAGTAGAGAGAGAGATGTGATGAGATGAGTGAGTGAAAATGAGGAAAAGTCCTCTTATATTTATACACAACATTGGTGTTTGAATAGATGTGATTGTTGGGCTTCTGAGCCTACATGAGTTGTAGGTCAACTTGATAATAATTCCATAATCAAAATAAATTCATATCTCCATGAATACTTATCGGAATCGGATGATCTTTATATCAATCCTACACCTCTCGATGAGAGGAATCTAATAAAAATATTATGAGCCATGAATAAGATGACCCACATGAAGTTTTGCCCTGGTTTCAAATCTTAACAAGGCCCAACCGCTTCACGACCTCTGTTGAAATGAGATTCTTTTGGATTTCACTGTCAATAATGAATTGCAGCGGCGAACCCCTCACCCACATTTGTGAGTGGAAAGGATGCTCCCCCTCCTCTGGATCTTCGGGCTCATTCTTTTGGATCTTGGTGGTGGCTATAGTGGTGCTGGGCTCCGCATCAATGATCTGCATCCCTTTTCCATTCCTCTTGTCTGGTTCTGACTCAGGGTCAGAACATGCATATGATTTTGAAGCCTTCAACTCGGCCACGAGTGAC
The DNA here is from genome assembly GCA_031772625.1 of Pinus tabuliformis. Taxonomy (NCBI): domain Eukaryota; kingdom Viridiplantae; phylum Streptophyta; class Pinopsida; order Pinales; family Pinaceae; genus Pinus; species Pinus tabuliformis. Next base: position 30,523,133 of record CM062808.1, on the reverse strand, counting down.
TGCTTGGTCCGACACTCATTTGTGTTGTGAGTGGGGCTCTTGTGGAACTCACACCACTTTCTTATGTCCTTCTTCAACTTCATGGTGTTGTTCTTTTCTTGCGGCTTCGATGGGTTGTCTTAGGTCACCCCACCTTGGCTTTGTCCTTTCGTCTTCAGATTTGCAGATCCAGAGTCTCACTTCTTTTGTTTAAACTTTTGCTCAATCTTGACAATGTATCGGTATGATGTGCTAATCAAGGAGATGTTCAGGAACTCCATCTCTTCATAGATGTACCTGTGTAGTCAGCCGCAGTACCAAATGCAACTTAGAGTCCTTGATACACAACTTTGTGCGAAGGGTATGAAAAATGTTTGTGAACTCTAGCACATTTTGGTCCCTTCCCTACCGCAGTGTGGTCCACTTTATGTATTTGTCCTCATAGCTTTTGATAGGGTAGTACTGCTCCTTGATGACATCCCAGAATGAATTCCAAGTGGGTGCGGCTAAAAATAGTGAGCTCTTACTTTTGTCCTTCTGCTCGTGGTAGGTTTCCCACCAGTCTTTGACGTGGGGAGCTACTTTGAGAAGAGCGAAAATAATCTTTCCCCGACTGGAAAAATCATGAATAGAAAAATACCCTTCTAATAGATTTAACCATCTATCTACATCATTTGCATCTATTTGACCCTTGAAGATGGGGATTTCAAAATTAACTTGTACCTTAAAGGGTGTGGCATTTCTAGAGTAGCTGTTGGAAGTCGATCTGTCAACTCTAGGTAGCCGCTGAAGTAACTGGGAAACGTTGTCCATCATCGCGTTCCTTTGTCTCTCAAGGGCTTCTTCGAGCAAGATTTTGATAGGATCTCCTGCCCCCTCATCTTTCTTTTCATTCGCCATGGGGGGCGTCAGGATTTTCAAGGCTGGTCTTGCAAAGGTTCGACCAGTTCAAGCCCTAACTCCTTATATCCCGACCTCGTTGGGGACATGTAAAGAAAAAAAGAGAAAAGCAGACTGCTCTGATTCCACTCATCTAGATTTAAACATGAACGCAACAAATTACAGAGATAACCATAAACACATAGGTGTAGTGGAAATAATACTTCATTTCATTAATGTAAAATACTGAAATATGCTTACAAACATAAATGGAAATAAACCAGCTAGGGCAGTGGTAGCTTATCTCTGAGAAGCGATGTGGCAACTACATGCTTGTGGACTATCTTACAATGAGGCTCGAAGGCCTATTTTATTGTTGAGAGACAATGGAAAACCCTAAACATCAAAAAACCTAACCCTAGAAGATGAAACACCAAATTGTGGGTCCCATCTGGGTAAATTGGTACATCAACTTCACGGGGTCGTAACTTTGGCATATGATCTGCATCTTACATGCACAATATCTCGTTATAAAGATCTATTCAAGCACTACAACTTTGGGAAGAGCAACATCAATCCATTGACCCATGTTTCTCCCAGACTTCCCAAAAAACATCGTTTAGGGCCTCAAAACGGCTCTGGAAGTTTAGGGCCTGAGAAAATGCTAAAAATAGTAAATTGTGCTACAAATAAGGAAACTGAAAAGCTGAAAGAGATAGTTGTGGGGGTCTAAGAGGGATAGGTGGGTGGCCACCAACATCCACCTAGTTCAATCGTGATGTGTAAACTTCGGTTTGCTTTATCATGGTTTATAGATAAGCATTGTCCTATAAATAGAACGATTGATCTAAATGTTATCAAGGAGAGATGCTCCAACTCTAAAGGCTCTCACGACATGACTATTATACCACATAGAATATATTCTCACATGCCCAGGTGGTGATCTAGGTGGCTCTAGAAAGACACACAGGACAGAGGGTTATGAACGCTCGAAAATCTAAAGCACTTAGAATCACTTTGAACTACAACCAGAGTGTAGATCTTGTCTTCCTAGTTGCAGAGGTGTGAATGGTTTGTTAATCCGAGTTCGGATGATGACGTTATCACGAAAAGAGTTGCCTTGGCTCCTTTGAAGAAAGGAGGTTTTTCTCATAAAAATGGACTTAAAGTCTTTATAAGGCAAATCACATTGGGAATCGTGCAAAGGGTAGACTTTAAGACCCCCTATCAGTGATTACCGATATATGGGGTCAGAGAAGTCAAATCAGCAATATCGGCGATGGAATGTCAGCATCAGTTGATCAGGTCAGTGAAACTCAAGGCACAAGACCCAGACCTTTAGGCTGATTGTGATTGCGATTAGCAATCATCAATATCGGCGATCAGAACGATCGGCATCGACAATCGGTGTATGCCGAAGGCAGGACGTCGGGCCACAATGATTATGATAAGCATCTAAAGGCAGACTCGATAGGGTTTGTACAGCTAATTTAAAATGTTTTGAAGTGCGGATTTAAAGGATTTTGGTCGCATTTATCATTTTTTAGTGTATTTCTATTATAAATAGAAAGAATGCTATTCCGAGGATTTTGTTGCAACAGCTGATGTTTCTAAGCAAACAACTTCTATTCTGAACAAAACCGACCTCTGATTTTTAAGAGAGGCTTTGTTCCAAACGTGTTTATGGTACACGATGGTGACAGAGAGCTGGGGGGGAGCGTGGAAAGGCTACGTAACAGTGGGCAAGAGCAGTATGACAAAAAGCCTGAGAGGCTACGTGGAAAGGCTGCGAAGGAAGAGGCCCAAGAGCCTGAGTGCCAGGGACAACTTGAAAGCTAGCGCAGCACTTGAACCCCATAGAGCCACAAAACTTTATCAATCTAGAGCGCAGATAGCCATAGTGTCACAATGCTTGAAATTCTGGTAGATCCCAGAGCTACAATGATAAGCCAGGGCACTATAGGGCCAGATAGCCACAGAGATGCAGAGAGAGAAGTCCAGAGTAGTTATTCTTCTTTGATCAATTCTTATTTGATTGATTCTTCTTTGATCGATTCTAATTCTCGCAATCAATGTTGTGAGATCAATGTTTAAGCAAGTTTCAACACTTTGACAGTCTATTTCAGATGTCCACATTCTTGTGCGAGTATCCATCTTCGTATGATTGTCGCCTTGAGATCGATGGTCTAAGTAGCTTCAACAGTGAGACATCACCTTCTTCAGATGGTCCGTGGTGTGAGGTATATGATTATTGTTCATGTACTTCTTCTTTTACATTATGCTGCATGGATCCTTGATTGATATTGATGCAAGACCTTGTTTATCTCATGTTGTCATGATTCCTTGCTTCATGTATGTGGAATATTTTATGTGATGTGTTTTGCATTGATATCCCTTTTGTGCCATGTTGGAAGGATGCTCGCCATGCATGTTTTTGTGTCATATTGATAGGAGTCTTTTGATTGAGAGTTCTAGTTGTGGAACATCTCTTAGAGCCACTCCTACATGAGGGAATTATTCCTTGTATGATTGAGACATCATCTCTTGTGTACATCACCATTATTGACATCACTTAATGCAGTAGCCTACACCATCTTGACACTGGGGCCTGGAGAGGTAGTCCCTTCTGGACGAACTCTGTTATCAACTCTTATGTTTTCATGTGTTGATGATTTACATTTTCCTCTTCTTTATAGCATGCGATGTATTCATTAATGTTCTTTTAAAAAATAAAACTTAACACATCACGAAAGTAAAAGGTCTTGGAAGGGTCCTTCTTCACACCCAGACCTGGATCAAGTGGTCTTTGCGTTGATGTGAATTGCATCATGAACAATGACAGAGGATTAAAGAGCAATGTATGAGACCATGCTTAACATTTCCAAGAAATTGGAAATCATGTATGAAACTCTACAAAAAGAGACAGAGGAAAAGGAGTAGTTACAACTTCAGTTGAAAGCCACAGAAAAGGCCATGGAAAAACTAAAGCAAAACCAACATAATCTTCAAACAGAGAATGATGAATTGAAGATGCGCCTACATGAAGAGAAAGAGGAAAAACGAAGTTTTGTACGACAGCTGCAAGCAAAGGATGAGGCCTTGGAAATGCTGCAGTGAGACCCATGTGAGGTAAAAAGTAGTTCTCCATCTCCATTTATATTTCCTGATGATGATTTTACCGTGTTTGAAAATCATACCACAAGAATTGGCTCCAAATTGTTGAAGAGAATGGGGTATGAAGGAAAAGCCTTGAGTGTTAATGGCCAAGGCATTTTCAAGCCCATCCAAGTAGAGGAAATACCGTGTCAAGAAGGACTTAGGTATGGCAGGAAAGGAGTTAGGGAATGCGCTGAGACAGTTAACGAACCACCAATGACGATGATGAGAAACCCTCATCAGTTCTTTCCAAATTGAAAGAGAAGGTAAAAGATTTTGATTTCCTTTCGATTTCATATTTTCATAGTATGATGTCTGTTGGAGATTTGGAGATCCCTATTACAGGGACAAACATGAGGCTCCTTACAAAGATGAGGCACAAGGGAGAAGGACTTAGTGCTAATAAACAAGGCATCACTCAACCTTTGGAGGTTGTGCATGAACATCAATTTTCAGGCTTGAGATACGCTAAAGTAGAGTGCTCAAAGGTGTTAGATTTATCCGAGACATCATCGAGGAAAGAGAATGATGGGAAAACATCCCCATCATCCCATGGAATTTTCCATTGCAGGGAGAGAGCTGAGACAAGCTCTCATCGCCATACTGACATCAGAAACAACAAAGGAAGGTATAACCATTTTCGATCTTCAAATGTTCATTTTTATGATCATGTTTTTAATATTGAACGAAGATCAAGGCATCGAAAAACATGTACTTTTTGTGGTCTACCTAACCATACCTTTTCTAAGTGTTGGAAAAGAATGGCAGCACCCATGAGGCGTGAAAGACCCTCTCAACAACATGAAAAGAAATAGGTTAAGAAAATATGGAGGAAGAAAACCTACTACAGTCATTGCGACAGAGATGGCCATCAAAGAGCCACTTCTTGGAAGCTCCATCCAAAGCAACAACTTAAAGACAAAGCGTCGGTGCGTGAACCAGGAAGAGTAGTTGTTCGACAAGAAAAAACACCTCAAGGAGGTGAGCCATTCACATTGATAAGTGAAAAATGGTTTTTTTTTACATATTGTCGTTTCATGGTCATTCTTTTGTAAATCATTTGTTGCATTTTAACATGTAAAAGTGATGATGTGCTTTCCATCACTTGGTCAGTAACAATGATGTCTGGTCATGTTTTGAGTCGTATTTCTAGTTGCATATTAAAACTCAGAAAGTGATGTTATGTTGCCATCACTTGCCGAAACAATAGTGTTTGGCCTTATGTATGTAAATCATGCATTGGAGTGATGATGTGTTTTCTGTCACTTTTTGAAGCAACCATGATAGGTTGGCCTTGTTGTCATAGCCGGAGTATTACGTCCATCTTGATGTAAACTTGACCACCGAGTATGTGTTATAAAATCGTGGCAAGTGTGGGACATGGGTCTTTAGTTGGTCATGTCATTCAAAAATGTAATTTGTGAAAAACAATACACTAGAGGTTGTAGAAGTAGCAGGTGTCAATTCATTGCTCAAGGCTCCGAAGAACAAAGGTGAAGGAGATGGAAGTGAGACCTTTTCAGGATGTTGTGAAGTAAACAAGGTATAGAGAGAGTTGGAGATTATTTTTTTTCATGCTTTTGGAGGACCAAAAGCTCCTCAGTGGGGAGGATTGATCTAGGTGGCTCCAAAAAGACACACAGGACAGAGGGTTATGAACGCTTGAAAATCAAAAGCCCTTAGAATCACTTCGAACCAGGACCAGAGTGTAGATCTTGTCTTCCTGATCGCGGAGGTGTGAACGGTTCATCAATCTGAGTCTGAATGATGAAGTTATCGTGAAAGGAGTTGCCTTGCTTCCTGTGAAAAATGGAGGTTTTTCTCATAGGAATGGACTTAAAGTCTTTATAAGGAAAATTGCATCAGGAATCATGCAAAGGGCAGACTTTAAGAGCCCTGATCAGTGATTGCTAATAAATGGGGTCGGTGAAGTCAAATCAGCGATATCAATGCTTGCAAATCGATGATGGAATGTTGTCATCGACGGATCGGGTTGGCAAAACTCAAGGCACAAGACCCAAACCTTTGGGCCGATTGCGATTACGATTAGTGATCATCGATATTAGCGACCAGAATGATCGGTGTTGGTGATCGGTGAATGCCAAAGGCAGGACCCCTGGCCGCAACGATTGCAATGAGTGTCTAAAGGCTGACCCGATAGGGTTAGTAGGGCTGATTTAAAATGTTTTGAAGTTCAGCTTTAAAGAATTTTGGTTGGATTTATCAGTTTTTAGTGTACTTCTATTTTAGACAGAAAGAAGGCTATTTCGAGGATTTTGTTGCACCAACCGATGCTTTTAAGCAAATAGCTTCTATTCTGAACAAAATTGACCTCTGATTTTTAAGCGCAACTTTGTTCCAAATGTGTTTATAACACACGATGGTGACAGAGAGCAAAGGCTGTGAGGAAGAGGCCCAAGAGCCTGAGTGCCAGAGAGAGCTTGAAAACCAGTGCAGTGCTTAAACCCCATAGAGCCACAGAGCTTGATCAATCCAGAGCGCAGATAGCCATAGAGTCACAGTGCTTGAAATTCTGGCAGATCGCAGAGTTGCAGTGATAAGCTAGAGCGCTATAGGGCTAGATAGCCATAGAGCTGCAGAGTGAGAAGTCAAGAGCAATTATTCTTCTTTGATTGATTCTTCTTGCAATCGATGATGTGAAATTGATGTTTAAGCAAGTATCAACACATTGACAGTCTATTTCAGATGTCCACATTCTTGTGCAAGAAACCATCTTCGTATGATCGTCACCTTGATATTGATGGTCTAAGCGGCTTCAACAGTGAGACATCCACTTCTTCAGATGGCCTGTGGTGTGAGGTATATGATTATTATTCATGTACTTCTTCTTTACATTATGCTGCACGGATCCTTGATTGATATTGATGCAAGATCTTGTTTATTTCATGTTGTCATGATTCATTGCTTCATGTTATGCGAAATATTTTATGTGATGTGTTTTGCATTGATATCCCTTTTGTACAATTTTGGTGGGATTCTCACCATGCATGTTTTTGTGTCATACTAATAGGAGTATTTTGATTGAGAGTTCTATTTGTGGAACATCTCTTAGAGCCACTCCTTCATGAGGGAATTCTTCCTTTTATGATTGAGACATCATCTCTTGTGTACATCACCATTATTGACAACACTTAATGCAGTGGCCTACACCATCTTGACACCGAGGCTCGGAGACATAGTCCCTCCAGGATGAACTCTGTTATCAACGCTTATGTTTTCATTTGTTGATGATTGACATTTTCCTCTTCTTTATAGCATGTAGATGTATTCATTAACGTTCTTTAAAAATGCAATTTTAACACATCACGATAGTAAAAGGTCTTGGAAGGGTCCTTCTTCACACCCGGACCTAGATCGGGTGGGATTCTTGTAGTTGACTAGTTGCAACTCTAAACTCTCAAGACATGACTGATATACCATGTGGAAGATATTCTCGCATGTCCAAGTGGGATTCTTGCAGTTGACTATCCTGTGGGATTCTTGTAGTTCACTATCCTATAGAGAAGGTACCTTAGTACTTATCCGATGAAAGAACACTCCTTGAAATTCCACTTACTCAACTCAAATATTCTGCCTGTAAATATTAATTCAGAAATTTTAAAAAGGCACTTTGTAAATATTAATTCAGAAATTTTAAAGAGGCACTTTCTGTTTGAGTGTACTCTAACTATCATCCCCTAAAAAAATAAAAAATAAAATGAACTGTGACCAGTGTTTCATTGCCAAAACACTATCCAAACCTAGGAGGATCCTAGATTTATGCCTTTTGAAATAATAATTACTCTTCATTCAAAACAAGTTTATTTAATTGCTTTATCATAAATTTTGTTGGTACAATTTATAAAATTGCAACATTACTCTTTATTCAAAACTTGTTTATTTATTTGCTTTATCATAAATGTTGTTTGTATAATTTATAGAATTGCAACATTATTAGATGTAATAGGTACAAAGTTGATCTAGATTTCTTAGCTTTTAAATATTGTATTTAAAAACTTATTAACTAACACTTCACTATTTATACCTTTCATATATATATGGGGATTTATTATTGATCTTTATGGGTAATTTTTTAACAAATTTTCAAATATTATAAAAAATTTACACATTTAAAAATATGTTTTAAATGCCATAAAATAAATTAGAAATTGTAGAATAATAGTAATTGTAGAATAACAATACTGTTGAAATTCCAATCCAACCATCAATATGTGTCATTATTTCAAATTCCTCCATAGTATCATTCATATTGGTATCGAAGAATATATGCCTCTATCGAGCCTTTGCCTTTACCACTGAGTAATTTTGTGTCTTCATCATTGTTCTTATAACTCTAGCTGTGGTAAAGATTACATATTTCCACTTTGTGTCTTCATTGTTTCTCTTATAACTCTAGCTGCGGTAAAGATTACAGATTTCCACTTAGACCTTCATTGCTACGTTAATTATATCTACCACTTAATCAGGAGCTAGGGACTCAACCACCAGATCTGTAGAAAGCTATGGTTTTTAAGTAATAGGATTTGACTCGAACATAAATAATAAATATATATTTTTTTAATTGAAGAAATCGCATTTGAAGCAACTTTCAGATATATGTAGTCTTTTATATAATTTTTTTAAAGATTAGACCACAAAATTTGTAAACCAAACCTCCACACCATTAAACCACAATTTCAAAATACATGTAACTAAAATATTTTGAAAATTATTTATTATATTATACGTAACTATAATAATAGGTAGGCTATTGACCAACTGATAAAATGGGTCATTTTATGATAGTTCATTCTCACCCCCACCGTGCATTGTAATAACACGAAAGAAAATGAGAATTTCAAGGAGCAATTACGTTTAACAACAGTTGCATCATTTGCGAAAACATTCCAAATTCGGGCAATTATCATAGCAATGTGGAAGATTACAACTATGTTGGTAGAAATTACTGCATGCATCACTAAGACCGTAATGCTTGCCTAACCAATCATCACGTACCTTTATAGGCTCCAGCATTGAATGAACTTCAACTTCACCTACAGTTTAAAAAATGTTAAATTCATCTTTCGGAAATTTGTGAACTACCAAAGTATGATGTAAATTTACAACAATGTGAAACAGTACCTTGTGGATTATTTTGGACATCTGCTGCTCCGGAGAGAACTGCCACAAGTGCAAAACATATTAAAGAGATCAATATAATCGCAGAGGAGGAAGCCATATTTAATCTTATAAAAGGTCAACACTTAATTTGCCGTTTTTGACATACCATACGAGTTACAATGTTTAGCACATATATGATTTGACGTAGCCATTAACCTTCTGTATATAACACCTATCAATGGAGGCTTCTAGGTTTGTTTCCACCATTAGACACTTGGCATTGATCTCGGGATTGGCATTGCATCGATGGTTTGGAGCAATGATGCTCATCTGATGGTGGAAAACCTTTCCCCTCTTTTCATGGTAACTGCCTACCCTAACCCTCCGTCCAGAACTCCATTCTCTCCAACTATTCAGAGCTCACTGCTGCTCTCTGCCGAAGTCATGATAGAGGAACCACTGGTTCTCGCTCGGGTTCAGATTGATGTTTTTCCCACTGGAACCCCATAACTGACTTCCAACGCGCAGAACCAAGGTATGTGTGGTTCTCCTCTTGACCATACCTGACTTGCTCTCAGTTTTGGGTTGGGGTTTTTTTGTTTAACTTCTAACTCAACCTTCTTTGCATAGGTGCTCTCATCTGTCACCGGAGGGCTGCACCATCGGATGGCTGCCTTCAGCAGTCTATCACTTTTTTTGTAACAGGTACCTCTCTTTCCCTTGGCTACAACAATGAAGAAAAGGGGTAAAGCTATTGGATGCTTTGACAGGCTTACATGTGAGGTTGCATTGCTGGGAATGATTGAAAATTGGTGCTTGTGATTGTTCATAATTCAATGCCTAGGGTTGAAAAAATGGTCCAGGAATTCTAATTCAAGTTTTATTTGGCAGAGCAGGTGAGTTGGTGGACCATTAAACTGGAAGAACTGGCTTTCGAGGATCGGCATAAAGTTAGTCTTCTCAAGACCAGATGGAAGAAAGCTACGGTAAGGATGAATGTAAGAATTTAGCCTTCATGGTGTTACATTTTCTGTTATATTTGGAATTTCTCAGCCTAAGGGAATGGATTTAGGCATTAATAGTTGTTTTTTGTGTCTTTGTTGAATGATCAAGTAAGTCCTAGGCCCATGCAGGTGCACATGTGCAATGCAGGGAACACAAGGCCTCCATGGTTGAGACCCCTTCTAGAGACCAGCTTCTTTGTGCCTTGTAAAATCCATGGAGTCTCCAATAAGAGTGAGTGAAATAAGTATTGTCTAGATTGTATGGGTAGTGCATTGTGCTCATACTACCTTGTCCATCATAGAGACCATTATATAGTCCAGGTACTAGAAAATCAAATAATTTCATCATGCTTGGTTTTACTTTCCATGTTCTTTATCAAGAAACTAGACAATTACATAGTCCAGGTACTGGAAAAATCAAATAAATTTATCATGCCTGGTTTTGGTTTTGAAGTTCTTGATTGGGAAACTAAGGGGCTTCTAATGTGTTTGTAGATAAGACAGTCTTCATACCACAACATTGTTCATGTTTCTAAGATTCAGAAAGTGCTCGACATTAGTGGCATGCAAACTTACATTATAAATAGTGCCAAGATTTTTTTTCGCAATGAAAGGCCTCAGTTGAGGCTAGGTAAGGGCATTACAAATACTTGCAAAATATGTGACAGGAGCCTCCTAGACACATTCCGCTTCTGTTCTCTTGGTTGCAAGGTATGACATCCATGACTCTTGGCATGGTGGAATTTGTTTTGCTTCTGTTATTTTTATTCTTTGCATCAGGCCATTTTCACTAAGAACAATTCCAATTCCCCACACAAACTAAAACAATGAACTCAGATTTCTATGTTTCAAAAAAATAACATGACAAATTTAACCAAGAATGTTATTCAATAATTTATAAAGGAATAAGATTATGCCTTTGCAGTGGATTGTGCTGACCAACATGAGTCCTGCCACATACTCTTTGCAGTAGACACCTTCATAATTGCATATGTTACAACTTTGAGGTACATAGTCTTCAAGAAGATAAGGTGAAGGGGATTTAATCCAGGTTAGTGTGTAGAAATGAATATTTATGAAGTCTGGCCACTTCTGAGATGGAAAGTTTAAACTTTATGAATAGGTATTGGCTGATAGTTTTATGATTCACAATAGAAAAATTTTCATCAGTAGAGTATATGTATATCATCCTGTTTAACTCTATTTGCATTACTATAAATACATATCAATGAGAGTTAGACTCACAGTGAACGAGCAGGACTGGACTGGATACTTATCAGATAATCGCCAATATGTCAAAATTTTGCTCAGTATTGATAATATATGTTGAGATGGCCGAGTTGGTCTAAGGCACCAGATTAAGGTTCTGGTCCGAAAGGGCGTGGGTTCAAATCCCACTCTCAACAGCCAAGGGGCGTGAGTTCAAATCCCACTCCCAACAGGGAAAGTTTTCACAAAACTTTAGCATGCTAGGATGAAAATAAATTTCAAACAAATTAAATAGTTGTCAAGATGGCCTTTTCACAAAATGTCAGCATGCTAGGATGAAAATAAATCTCAAACAAATTAAATAGTTGTCAGGATGGACGAGTGGTCTAAGGTGCCAGATTTAAGTTCTGGTCTTCGAAAGAGGGTGTGGGTTCAAATCCCACTTCTGACAAAACAATTAGGAATTTCTTATTAATAAATCTAACAAAACAATTAGGAATGTCCTATTAATAAATCTATGTTTTTATCGAATGTGATTCGTCATGTTTTCTTCAAATTAACCATTTTTCGTATGTTTTAGTCCTATTACTTACAAGGCCACATGATATGCAGGTCAGGACATCAAAGACAGAGTGCGAGAGGTTCTGAGTTCAATTCTCGGAATGCCTCGTAATATGGTAACGTCTGCTCTTTTTCTTTCGTCATGTTTTCTAGTGTGATTCTTGTTGAGGGTGCGACAGGTCCCAAGTTCAACCCTTGGAATGCCCCATAATATGGTAATGTTTTCTCTTTTGCTTTCATATGTTATCTTCAAATCAATTATCATTCCTATGTTTATGTACTGTTACTTACAGCTAATGCGATGTATGCCACAGCAAAGGCCACATGATATGGAGAGCTGGAGATCAAAGATTGAAAAGCGTGTGTTAAACAAGGATGAAGGTCCGCTGTTCCCCAAGGAAATACATAAGAACTACATAAAAGCAAAAATGATGTCTGTAAATTATATTTAGCACTCCTAAATGCTTATAAAAATTTTGCAAAGTTTGAGAATCTGTCATTATCTCAACTACCACTTGCATTTAACTGAATTTGATAAGTATAAGTCATTTGGATCTCTTAAATACTTGTAACACTTTTTGAGAATTTTTCATGATGTTAACTACCAATGCATTTAAGAGAGCGGGATAAGTGATGATGCTCATAGGTTTTCATGGATATCAATTTCCATCCACAGTAGCAACCAACTTACCCAAAAATATCATGCAAATGTAGTGCACCCAGTAGTACTTGACACATGCAAACCTAGCTCTTAGGTCTGATAGTTTGGCTGGACGTACTGTGAAATAACAGTTGGTGGATGTCCGACCCCTGCAACTTCACCTTACCATCCTTCGACATCTTGAAACTTAACCAGGAAAGACTTGAAATCTCCTCCAGCTTCAACATTATGCTCGATGCCGGCTGAGCTCATCCTGCTTCACCACATCATCCTGGAACAGGCCCGAGAGATTGAACCTCGACGAGAGGGAAATTATGTCGAAGGTGGAGTTCGCAGATGTGTACCTACTGGTAGCCTCGCTGGCAAAAGGCCCAAAATTGGATCGATATATACTCTCAAAGTCTCCAAATTTGCTTAAAATCATGCCAATGGATCCAAAAATGCTCTTGAAATCTTCAAGATTTGCTCAAAATCATCCAAAGGTCAAAATCAGTGCAAGAGGAGAGCCCTTGGAAACACGAAAATACACTATCGAGAGACAAAAAACGCTTGAAAACCATGAAAAAACAAACATCGCATGCTTAAAAATTGAAAGAAGAACAACCGTTAGATCTAGCCGGTCAACAGCCCAAATCTAAGTGGCTAATAGCAATTGGCACTGCAGAGAGGACGACATAAAGAAGGGGCGCAAGACACTGCTGATCAGCGATCTCCAATGATCGGATTGGCGGGTCACATCGGCGGGGTATCAACGATTAGAGTAAAGGCCATGGGCATTAGCGATAAGCGATTGCAATCAGATCACATCGATATATCGTAGTAGAGAAGCACAAAGGGGCAGGGCCTATGCATAGGTATATAGCACCGATAGCGATGAAGCCCGGACCCGAAAGGGTCTGGGAAGTGAAATATATATTATTTGAGATTCACACAAAGGCTGGTTTTAATGCATTTTCAATGTATTTCGTTATATAAGGAAATACAAAGGGGAGTTTGGCAGCATCTATAGCGATGAAGCCTAGACCTGAGAGGGTCCGGGAAGTGAAATATATAAAATTTGAAGTCTGCCAAAGGCAATTTTCTCATGTTTTTAGTGTTTTTCAAGAATATTTCAAAATACAAAGGAACAAAGGGACCCGGTTAGCTGCGATATGCAACAGTGACCCGAAGGGCGGACCCAATAGAAGAATAAAACATTTTTGAGGACTTTCGAAGTCCGAAAAGGGCAGAGAGGGGCAGGATTTCTCATTGTTGTTGTGTTTTCTATTTAAAACAGAAGCAATCATTGTTTTCGATAGAAGTCCACAATATGGCAGTGTTTTTCTGTGTTAACAGAAGGCATGCATTTGCTAAAATTTTGAAAGGGCCACAGCACGTGCAGCTCATCCCCAAACCGACAAAGAGGTCGAGAAGCAACACAACACAACACAACATGCGCAGCTGCCCAAAACAAATGGAAATATCAAAGGCCACAATGTTGTTCATCAAAACAAACATCATGGGGCATCTCTGGCATGAGAGAGCTCCCAGACAATGCATCAAACTACCTGAAGGTGGTTATTCCTTTGTTAGAAGGAGAAAACCTCCGAGCCATGCTTGCCTATTGAGGGAATCAATCAGTTAACAAGACAGATTAGACATATTAAGAATCCGAGCCTTAGAGAGCTCAGGAGCATTGTAAAAGGCCTATGGAAGGCTAGAAACTAAATGTAACAAGGGTTCAACTTCTGGAGATTGTTGCTACTATGTTCCTTCAAGCTTCTCATCTCCATTCTAGCAATATAAGCTTCCTTTGCTATTATATGTTCAATGTCCATTCTCTTTGTTGTTTTATGCTTGCACTTGAATAGGCTATTCATGTTTTCTGTTGTGTCTAATGCTAGATAACTGTCATCTTATCTCTTCATTGATAAATTAGATTTGTAAGTCTCATTTACTTCATGTAGCTGGCCATTCATATGTGTTTATATATGCAATCTGCTGGTACAGTTAGCATTCTCCATCTATCCATTGAATCTATAAACTATCAAGCATTAGTGGTCTAAAGCCTTATATTGTTGAGGGTGTTCATGCATGTCTTGAGTGAGAATAGAGTTGAAATGATTATCTGACTTGATCCAAACCATCATCCATTCCAATAGTTTTGAGAATAATATTGAAGATTATATGTTACCAGGCATCTCCGAGCTACAACCTAGGAGAGTTTCCTGTAGTGATAACATAATTGGCACCATTGTCGGGGATAGGAAACTGAAGGTCAACTTCCATGGGAAATGACATAGATCCAGCTTTGATGATAGACAAAGTCTGGGCACTTTTTTGGTTGTAATCATCTATCTGGTGACTCTACTAGAGGCCGGACCTCTTGGCGACTCCACTTCATAGTTATGGCTAAGTTTGTGAGGCATACTCAGAGAAATCCTCAGAAGATACAAGTTGACCTAGTACTTGACCCTGAAAAAATCACCAAAGATAGAAAGGTATTGCAGAAAGGAGCATCAGGTTCAGGTAAACCTAAACAATCTCCTATTTCTCTTCAAGAAAGGCATGTAATAGAACAAATACATGTTGAGAGTATAGCATCTAATACTAGTAGTGAAGAAAAGCTCTCAGAGATTTATAAAGCACCCTATTCTTGAGGTTCTCCTTTTGTTGTAAGCCCAAAGGAAACCTCACCTCCTATCCATCATACTCCTTTAGTCTTATCAGTCACTCCTAAGCCCTCTATCATTTAGACTGCCAATACTCTTTTAGCCCCCATAGCTATGGCAGGTCCACAAGCACCTACCAAAATGGAAAGAATCATAACTACTAGGTATGGACCTCTAATACTACCCACTCCTTTGAATACCATGCCTACTGGAGAATATCAGAAATATAGGCCTAAGTTCTCTGGGACTGAAGGTGTTACTGCTAAAGAACATCTTTAGTCATTCTATAGCTATGCTGATAACCTGGACATTAGTGAAGATGATGTGTGGATGAGAGTCTTTGTCCAAAGCCTAAATGGAGAGGCTAGAAAATGGCTCAGAGAACTAACCCCAAGATCTATAGTAGAATATTGAGGCTTTAGATGATGCATTTCTAAAGCATTGGGGAGATAAGAAGGATCTCCTCTACTACCACACTAAGTTTGGCAACTTAAAGAGAGAAAATGGTGAGTTGTTGTTTGATTTTAATAAGAGGTTTAACCATATGTACAGCAAGATACCAGCTGAAGTAAAACCCACTACTACCTCTGCTAAACTCACCTATGCCAGTGCTTTATTCAGACTTCTGTCTACTGTTGAGGGAGAGGTGATGTGCTACTTTGGCTGACATTCAGGATGCAACCTTGGAAGTGGAATCAGACATTATGGCTACAGAGAAGCTCAAGGGAAATGTTGATAGAAGAAGATAGAGGGGTGAGTCTTCATCATCCTCTAATCCTAAGATAGATAAAATGACCAAGATGATAGAATCATTAGCCTCTGAGATCTCCAAATTAAAAATTGAGCAGAACCCTGGGAAAGGAAGAGCTCCTAATACCTTTTCTCCTAGAAATCCAAATCCAAATCCATATAGAAGAACTAATGAGTAGTTGCAGATTTTTCAAAGAAGCAAAGATGCCAATGAAGACCAAAGGGTGAATGCCCCTTTTCACAATGCAGTCATGGAAGAAGATTAGTTTGAAGAAGATGATGAGATCCATTATCTGGAAGACAAAGGAAATGCTTCCTTTTTTACCTCGGCTGCCTATGAAAAGTCATTATTCAATGACCAGATCAGCCAAGAATGGGATGGTGAAGCTGTTCTACTTGAAGATCAACAAAGATATAATCTGACGTGAAAGATGAATAATGCCAAGGAAGCTCCTATTCAAAGAGCTATTGTCCCTGCAGTACAACAAGCTAATGAGAAAAAGCAACCGACAGTTGATCCCATCATCCTCAAAGCTCCAGCTCATGAGTTAAGAGGCCTTAACAAGTCTCCTTCTCCTTTCAGCTTTCAATCAGAGATTCACAAGCTAAGAATACCTATGCCTCTGATTGAACTAGTGAAGAATGAGTGCTTCAAAAGATCCATCCTCGAGGCCCTTGAGCCTAAAGCCATCCAAGCCTCCACTGACTATGTAAATCTGCAAGATGACAAGCCAGCTATTATTCTCAATCAAATGATTGAAAATTATGAAGACAACTCCCCATCATGTCACTCTGACTATTCATGAAAAAACCCTTCACAACTGCCTTTTGGAAACTAGAGCGAGCCATAACCTAATGCCCAAGGCTATCATGGATGAGTTAGGTCTTGACATTAACAAGCCTTATCATGACCTGTTTTCTTTTGACTCTAGAAAAGTGAAATGCCTGGGATTAATCAAGGACCTAGCCATCACTTTGTCTCAGCTGCCCATGAAAAGCATGATGATGGATATTGTGGCAGTAGATGTACCTCCCAAGTTTTTCATGTTACTTTCCAGAGGTTGGATGAAGAGATTAGGTGGATCATTACAAAATGATCTGCCCTACACCATTGTCCCAGTTTTCGGAGGTGAGAGCATGAGATTGTATGGAGAAGCTTAGTTGGCTTATATCATCAACAATGAAAGGAATCCCACTAATCATCCCATATATCCTGTTGACACTAATTTTGGAGCATGTATTCTTCATATTGAAGAATCCCAGTTGGCCTACAGACAGCTTAAAATTCAGTTTGCCAGATCACTGAGGAAGAAGGCCCATAGATTTGGGACATGTTCTTTGATGGGGCTTGCTCTAAGGACGATGTAGGGCAGGTGTAGTCCTTATGTTCCCCACACAAGAATACATTCATTTATCTTCCAAATTAACCTCTCAGGTCATAAATAACATAGCAGAGTATGAAGCTTTGGTTTTGGGCTTAAGCACTGCCAAAGAAATGGGCATCAAAGGCTTGAAAGTGTTTGGAGATGTAGACCTCATTATTCAGCAGGTAAATAAAACCTTCCAAGCAAAGCACCCAAGGCTCAAAGCATACAGAGATGAGGTATTGAAGCTC
This sequence comes from Pinus tabuliformis, assembly GCA_031772625.1. Classification (NCBI taxonomy): domain Eukaryota; kingdom Viridiplantae; phylum Streptophyta; class Pinopsida; order Pinales; family Pinaceae; genus Pinus; species Pinus tabuliformis. The sequence continues at coordinate 30,505,547 of CM062808.1, read as the reverse complement.
AAGGATTCTTTTAATAGTATCATCATTTCTTATATTCTGAGAATGAAGAACCATCTTGTCGACTCCCTTTCTGTTTCTGCTAGCACGTTTATTCCTCCTTTCCCTCCTAAATTAATGTATGAAGTTCAGGTGAAATATAGACCATCTCTGCCTGACAATGTCAAATATTGGAAAGCTTTTGAAGAAGATGATGAAATTAATAGGTTTTTACAAGTCGTTGAGGAGTTTTTTGAAATGCACATTGACCAAGACAATGAGACCATGGAAGAATGCGGCTAGTCTAAGCTAAAAAACAAAATCGGCCGAGGAAGAATTGTCCAGCTACCTAGTAACCATATACCAAAAGGAATGGTGCCTCTAGAGAAGTTGTTCGATCATAACAATGTGCCTTATAAGCTTGCCAAAACAGAAAATGAGTATGTTGTTCGTAAACACAATATAGCGATCCCAGCCCATCCGAAATACATCAATCTATCCACTCATTTGTCTTCTGCCTATAATTCTGAGTATTGCACCCTCATGAAGCAATTCACTGATATTTTTTCCTAGGAATACAATGATCTTAAAACCTATGATACAAGCATCATTCAGCATAAGATTCCACTGGAAAGGAACACCACCCCTTTTAAGTAGAAATTAAGACCTATCAGCCCTCTCTTATTTCCTTTGATTAAGAAAGAGATCAAGAAGTTGTTGGATGCCAAAATCTTAGTTCCCCTACGGTATTCAAAATGGATAGCTAACCTTGTGGTAGTGAGAAAGAAAAGTGGAGAAATCAGGCTTTGTGTTGACTTCAAAAATCTGAACAAGTGCTCTAAAAACTATAACTACCCCCTGCCTAAGATGGAACACTTGCTGCAAAGAGTTTCAAGGGAAAGAGTGATGTCTTTCTTAGATGGATTTTCAGGTTATAATCAGGTTGTTGTACATCCACAAGAACAGGAAAAGACTACCTTCCTTACTCCTTGGGGAACTTTCATGTACTCCAAGATGCTTTATGGACTGATGAATGCTAGGGCTACTTTTGAGAGGGCCATGGACATAGCCTTTGTGGGAGAGAAGGACAAGTTTGTCCTTATTTATCTTGATGACATAACAGTCTTCTCCAGCAGTCACAAAGACATTTTCAACATTTGAAGAAGGTCTTCCTAAAGTGCAGACAGTTTGGAATTTTGGTGAACCCAAAGAAGTCACAGTTTTCTCTAGAAGAAGGCAAGCCTTTGGGACATATTGTTTTTGCTAAAGATGTGAAGATTGATCCACCAAGAGTTCGAGCAATTCATACATTTTCCATCCCAAGGTCAAAAAGGGACATTCGATCCTTCTTGGGTAAGATTAACTTTGTAAGGAAGTTCATTCCAAACTTTGTAGAGCTAGTAAAGCACATCACTTCCATGCTAAAGAAAGGATCGGAAATAAAATGGACAGATTCTTGAAGAAGCTCGTTTGAAGCCATCAAGCAAGCTATCATGGAATCTCCCACTCTAATCAGCCCATATTACACTAAGGATATTGTATCTTCTCTTTTGCCTCTTATGATACACTTGTAGTAGTTTTGTTGCAGAAAAATGATGAAGGCATAGAGCACCTTCTGGCCCTTTTCAACAAAACTCTAAGGGATGCTGAACTAAGGTATGACCTTATCGAAAAACAAGCTTATGCTCTCATAAAATGTTTAAAGGCATTCATAATTTATATTTTACATTCCAAAGTGGTTGCATATGTACCTTTAGCCTCAATAAAAGATGTATTAACTTAGCTAGCTATTGATGGAAAGAGAGCTAAATGGATAGAGTTTAACATAGAGGTGAAGCCCACTAAGCTTGTCAAAGGCTAGGTCTTGGCTAAACTTATGGATGAAGAAAATTATAGCTTGTTAGAAATAAATTGCATAGGTTTAAATTTAGATGATGAGTCGAGAGAGGGAGCAGCAAAAGAGCAAAAGCAGAATCAGCCTTCGGCTGAAAATCTAGCCACCTATGAATGGTATTCAAGCATAGTTCATTTTTTACAGAAGCTAAAAGACCCTCCAGGGCTTAGCTCAAGTCAAGCCCAGGCTATTAAACTCAGATCAACCAAATTTTTCATTAATAAAAATATATTTTATTGGAAAGACCCATTGGGAATCCTCTTGAGATGTCTAGATAAAGAACAAGCTGGGGAAGTCATACACCAATTTCGTTCTAACGTCTGTGGAGGGCGTCATTATTGGAAACCCAGAGCCCACAAATTCCTGAGGGCTGGGTATTATCAACCTACTTTGTTCTCTAATGTGTTTTCTTTTTTGAAAGCTTGTGACAAGTGTCAGAGGCTTGCAGGAAGACAACAACTAAAATCTCTACCCTTTAAGCCAGTACATGTCAACGGTCCCTTCCAGCAGTGGGGCTTGGACTTTATAGGTGAGATCAACCCACATTCCAGTGGCCAACACAAGTGGATATTAGTAGCCACTAATTATTTCACCAAGTGGATTGAGGCTATACCCACTAAGAATGCCAATCATCAAGTTGTCATAAAGTTCTTGAATGAGAATATTGTCACTAGATTTGGTTGCCCAACCAAACTAGTAATCAGTAATGCAGCAGCTTTCAAGGCAAAAGAATTGGTGGACATGACTGAATCCATGGGCATTCAAGTGGTGCATTCTACCTCATATTATCCTCAAGGTAATGGCCTAGCAGAATCATCTAACAAGATTCTGGTAAGGGTAATCAAAAAACTGTTAGAGGATAACAAAAAGAGCTGGGATTCCAAGTTGAAGTTTGCACTATGGGCTAACAGAGTTACCATCAAAAAGTCCATATGGAATACTCCATTTAACCTAGTTTATGGCGTTGACGTTGTTTTACCTATCCAGCTGATTCTCCCTGTGGCTAAATTCTTGAAAGACGAACAAGATGAAGAGAATGAAATGGTAAGAAGAATGAATAACCTGGTTGAACTACAACAGATCAGAGAGTAGCTGGTTGATAAGTCAAAGGCTCATCAGAAGACAATCAAAGAAACCTTTGACAGGAAGGCAAAAGTAGACAATTTCTAGGTTGGTGATTGGGTGCTTAAATGGGATGCATTTAAGGAAAAGAAAGGTAATCATGGCAAGTTTGACTCCTTATGGACAGGTCCATTTGTCATTGCTCAAATTCAGCAGAACAATACATTCATTCAACATAGTTTGGAAGGAGGATATACTTTTGGTAGCCTAGTAAATGGGCGGTTCTTGAAACTTTATTTTGTTTAAGGCTTTAAAGCCTTGTTATTGTAAATATGTTTTTTCCAGTTTTTATTTTCATTACAAAATAGACTTCATGCCCAATGGAACAATAGGAGGAAGATTTGACTTTGTTTTTACAGGAAAGGTATTAATCTATTATCCTTGAAACCTCACATGGAGGATTTCATCCCCAAAAGGAGCCAGTGTTAGCCTCACTGGCAAAATGTCCAAAATTGGATCCATATATGCTCTTAAAGTCTCCAAATTTGATTAAAATCATGCCAATGGATCCAAAAATGCTTTTGAAATCTTCAAGATTTTCTCAAAATCATCCAAAGGTCAAAATCGATGCAAGAGGAGAGCCCTTGGAAGGGTGGAAATACACTATCGTGAATCAAAAAATGCTTGAAAACCATGAGAAAACCAAAATTGCAGGCTTAAACATTGAAAGAATAGCAACCATTAGATATGGCCCATCCATGGCCTAGATCTAAGTAGCTAATTGCAATCAGTGCTACAGAGAGGATGACTTATAGAAGGGGCGCAAGACACTGCCGATCAGTGATCTCCAATGATCAGATCGGCGGGTCACATCGCCAGGGTATCAACAATTAAAGTAAAGGCCCTGGGCATCAGCGATAAGCTATTGCGATTAGATCACATCGCTATATCGTAGCTTAGTAGCACCAAGGGGTGGGGCCTATGGATAGGTATATAGCGCCGATAACGATGAAGCTTGGACTCGAAAGGGTCTCGGAAGTAAAATATATATTATTTGAGATCTGCACAAAGGCCAGTTTTAATGCATTTTTAACATATTTCGTTATATAACAAAATGCAAAGGGGGAACTTGGCAGCATCGATAGTGATGAAGCCCAGACCCGAAAGGGTTCGAGAAGTGAAATATATAAAATTTGAAGTCTTCCAAAGGCAATTTTCTAGTGTTTTTCAACCATATTTCAAAATATAAAGGAACAAAGGGACCCAGCCGACTGCGATATGCGACAGCGACCCGAAGGGCAAACCTGATAGAATAATAAACCGTTTTTGAGGACTTTTGAAGTCCAAAAAGGACAGAGAGGGGTGAGATTTCTCAGTGTTTCTATGTTTTCTATTTAAAACAGAAACAATCATTGCTTTTGACATAAGTGCACAATATGGCAGCGCTGTTCTATCTTAACAGAAGGCATGCATTTGCTAAACATTTGAAAGGGTCACAGCACATGCAGCTCATCCCCAAACCAACAAAGAGGCCGAGAAGCAGCACAACGCAACACAACACATGCAACTATCCAAAACAAACAAAAATATCAAAGGCCATAGTGCAGCTCATCAAAACAAACATCACGGGGCATCTTTCACACAAGAGAGCTCCCAGACAGTGCATCAAACTACCTGAAGGTTGTTATTCCTCTGTCAGAAGGAGAAAACCTCTGAGCCATGCCTTCCTATTGAGGGAATCAATCAGTTAACAAGACAGATCAGAGAGATTAATACTCCGAGCCTTAGAGAGCTTAGGAGCATTGTAAAAGGCCTATAAAAGGCTAGAAACTAAATGTAACTAGGGTTCAACTTCTAGAGATTGTTGCTACTCTGTTCTTTCAAGCTTCTCATCTCCATTCTAGCAATATAAGCTTATTTTGCTATTATATGTTCAATGTCCATTCTCTTTGTTATTCTATGCTTGCACTTAAATAGTTTATTCATGTTTTATGTTGTTTCTAATGCTAGATAATTGTCATCTTATCTTTGTATTGATAAATTAGATTTGCAAGTCTCATTTACTTCCTGTAGCTGGCCATTCGTATGTCTTTATGTCTGCAATCTGCTAGTACAGTTAATATTCTTCATCTATCCATTGAATCTATAAACTATTTAGCATTAGTGGTCTAAAGCCTTGTATTGTTGAGTGTGTTCATGCATGTCTTGAGTGAGAATAGAGCTGAGATGATTATCTGACTTGATCCAAACCATCATCCATTCCAATAGTTCTGAGAACAATATTGAAGATTCTATGTTAAGAAGCATCTCCGAGCTGCAACCTATGAGAGTTTCGTGGAGTGATAACACCTACAGTGAATTCGTAACTACCTGCAAGTAATTATTTTCTCGTGATCTAATGGTTCAACCTTTATTAATCGTCTAACATACGATCTTAGGGCGCATAACGATGACAGGTGGGCAAGAAGGAGAGTTGATTTCAAAAAGGAATATCTTACGACGTAAATAGAGAGTAATGTAGAGACCACAATTTCAAGTAATGGCTATATTTAAACAATAATATTTAAATTATGATATTCATTTATTAATATATTAAAAACAAATATTATTAAGTAACCTTGAGAAACTAGTTTTTGAAAAATAATATTTAAATTAACTTATTAAAATCAAATATATATTAAAAAAACTAACAAGAAAAAAAATCAAAATCAAACTCCAAAAAAAAATAAAAAATTATAAAAAGAAATCAAAGCCCTAATCAAAACGAGATCATTTAATAAATAAAAGTAATTAATAGAAATTAAAAATAATTAAAAATAAATAAAATAAAACAAAAATATACCCAAATAAAAACAATATATATGTAAATAAAAATAAAAATAAATAAAAATATATATATATATAGCAAGCTCAACCATAAACCTAACTTTAAAATATTTAAAAAAATACCTAAAGCCATTTACATCCAGCTTCCATCTCTTTTGGATAGATATTGTTTTCTCTTTTAAAAGGTGATTGTGAACATAGTCATTAGAACATCAAGAGATAAGAATAACAAAACCATCCTTCATTTAAAGTCAACTTACTAGGGTTTCAGTTTGAATTCGGCTGCCGTTTTTATAGTATATTTAATTAAATGATACTATAAAGCCATTTGAGATAAGAATAAAAGACCATCCTTCGTTTAAAGTCAACTTACTAGGGTTTCCGTTTTAATTCGGTTGCCATTTTTATAGTATATTTAATTAAATGATACTATAAAGCCATTTGTATCAAGCTTCTTTTAGAGGGAGGTTGTTTTCTCTTTAAAAAGGTCATTGTGAACATAGTCATTAAAGCATCGAGAGAGAAGGATAACCAGGCCATCCTTCATTTAAAGTCACCTTACTAGGGTTTTAGTTTTAATTCGGTTGCTGTTTTCATATTATATATTTCGTATCCTCCAATTAAAGTCAACTTGCCAGGTTTCAGTTTTAATTCCGTTGCCATTTTCATAATTTATTTTTGGTATAAAATTAATAAAGTTGAATTAATTCGGTGTACATACATTTTCACATTATAGTTTTGGTATAAAATTAGTGGGCAGATATCAGTTTCGTATGTAGATATATAGGTTTCATTTTTGGAATTTGTCTATGCGTAAGGACGACAACAACGAATGTGTAGAACCAAGCAACGACAGCATCTGTCAACAAACCGTCGAGGCGGCAGAGAACCAGGGAAAGACATCATGAAAACGAGGGTTGCGACGACTAGGGTTTCAGTAGGGGAGGTCCCCTCAATGCCCACCCTCTATTTTCTTCTCGAGTCTCAATCTAGATTTATTAGGTTTAAAGACTCAAATTTCTTAATATATAATTTTCAATTTTATGTGATACATTATTTTATTTTTTATAGTAAATAATTAAATAATTAGATATTCAAAAATTTGATTATCTCAATATGTGATGATTAATATATAATTTTTAAATTATTTAATTTTATGTGATATATATATGATTAATCAATTACATATTGAGAAGTTTGATTATCTCTATATCTAAATTTGATTATCTCAATATTTGATCTTTAATATATAGGTTGTGATCTTTAATATATAGGTTTAGGATTAGTCTAGGTTAGTTTTATCTATATATATATATAATATTTTGACGTAAGTTTGTTGTGTTTGTTCATTACTTTTAACATAATTAATTATGTTTAGATATTATAATAAAATAAAATTGATAAACAAGATTTTATAAATAATTTTATTTTTTTACATAATTTATTTATTTTTAATATTATTTGTTTAAATCATTGTATATTCATCTTAATATTAGATAGTGTTAGATATGCCAAGCCAAGAGGGATAAATCTCTCAAAATGCAAACTTCTTAACAAAAACAAAAATTGAAGAAATATTTGCACTTAAAAAATTGATTCCACTTAGCTCTTGTTAAATCTAGAGTTAAGATTGAAGAAATGGGTAAGTAGAAAAATTGCAGACACAAAGGGTGGGAACAGCGAGGGCGCACAGCGAGGGCTTCTGAGAAGTGCAGACACTATTCCCCATGGAGGGTCGTAGAGGAGGGAGGGAGCTCCACTCCCTCCTACAAGGAGGCCATTGCCAACAGAGGCAAGAAACCTCTAGAAAACAATAGATGTACTTCAGAGGAAAGGGAAAGAAATATGGAAGAGAAGACAATAGGAGCCAAAACTAAGGAAAATAATGGCACAGAGGCCAAAGATGTAGAAGACAAAAAATAGGGAACTAAAGACAGAAAACAAAAGGGACCCTGCAAAACCCAAAGCAGAGATAACACCCAAAGTCATTTTAAATGAGCCTACTCTGCAAGCGCACAGGGATCACATGCGGACGTATGCCATTATCTGTAAATTCATGGGACTATGACCCACTGAAAATGAATTACATACTTGGATTAAATATCACTAGAAACCTAAAGGAAGCATTGACCTACATCTGGGGTCAAAGGGATTCTTCACTGTGGGGTTCACGAATATTGAAGACAAGGACATAATATTTGAAGGGGGACTCTACTTCTATGCAATAGCTGGACTCTATATGTGGCCATGGATGATGAATTTTGTACTGAAACTAGAGGTTTTTTCTTCAGTACCAGTCTGGGTAAGACTCTATTCTTTACCTCTTATTTACTGGTAAAATGAATCGTTAGCAGCCATAGGTAATAAATTAGGTCACTTTGTGAAAGCTTCTGAAGCCACAAGAAGGGATAAATACACTTCCTTTGCTAAGATACGTGTGGAAATGGATCTATCAGGAGCTCTATCAGATGAAGTGATCTTGGAAGTCTTTGATGAAGAATGGGTGCAAACAGTAGACTATGAGCATATTCCATTCAGATGCCGCAGATGTCATGAACATGGGAACCTATTCAGAGACTGTCCCCTCGGTAAAGTTGTAAACAAAAGTAAAGCTAACACAATGAAGGAAACAAACAGCTTCCAGAAAGTGGTAAATCGAGGAAAAGGTGGCAAAAGAGGACCAAAGCAACATCAAGATGAAGGGCAACAGGTCAGTCAAAATAAGTTCCAAGTTCTTGAGGAAGATGAAGAGATTACAAAATAAGATCAAACAATGGAAGGAAATCTTGGGGAAAAGAAGAAAGAAGAATACCATGAACAAACACAGGATATTGATTATCAGAAAGAAACTATGATGAGTGAAGCAAAACTTGACATAGATCAGGAAATGACCCAAAGTGAAATGGACCTGGAGGACCATGAGCTATAAGAGATTATTGATAAAGAAAACCTAGACCTAGAAGGGTTCTTGATTCAGGGAATTGCGGGAGGAGTAGATTCGTTACCTCAAGAAGAGCTCAATAGAATACAACAGTTGTTTTTATGGAAAACGCAGGCTAATGCATTGGAGAAAGGAAAAAACATAGAAAAACAGGATAACAGAGGAGTTAAAACGATGAAAACAACTCTGGGACTAGCAACTAGAAGCCTAGGTAAGAAAAGAGGCAAGAAAAGCATAATGAACTCTTGATGGAGTGTGGAAAGCTAATGATAGATTTAGGTAAGATGAAAGATATAGCCAACTACTCCTTTATAAATCTTTAATTATGAATTTTACATCTTGGAATATCAAAGGTCTAGGGAGTAAGAGAAAGCAGAGAATGCTCAGTAATAGAATGAAACAAGAAATGCTGGATATAATCTTCATCCAAGAAAATGCAATGTTCCATTAAAAAATTAAGACAAATTCACAGTAAATGGCTTAGTAGATTTGAGTTTCTAGATGTCAAAGAAGAGAACACGATGGGGGAAATTCTCACTTTTTGCAACCCTGAAAAAATAAACATAACAGATGTTGAGGCATCCAGGAATTATTTATCAGTAGTTATTCAACTTGTAGGAGACAGGTACACCTATCTGGTCACAAATGTTTATGGACCCCAAAGAATAGACGAAAAACATAGGTTTCTAGATTCCCTGGTGGATCTCAGGGACAGATATGCAGGGATACCTTGGATCATGGGAGGGGACTTCAACATGATTAAATCTATTTCGGAGAAAAAAGGAGGAATCAGAACTCTAAGTAAAGACTCTTTAGAGTTTCAAACCTTTATAGACAATATGAATCTTGTGGACACTGATACGAATACTGGCCTCTTTACTTGGAATAATAAAAGAGGAGGAGAGTCTCAGGTAGCCTCAAAGTTAGACAGATTCATTATCTCAGAGGATCTTATGCTAACAGATAAGGAAGTAACAGCGAAAGTTCTCCCCTTTGGAGGCTCAGATCACTGGCTGGTTCAACTAGAGATCAAAGGTATAGGTACTCTCAGGAACAGACCTTTCAGATTTGAAAATATATGGCTTTCCCACCCAGATTTCTTCAACAATATTAAAAAATGGTGGTAAGAAGACTTATATATTCAGGGAACAAGAATGTTTCTTCTAGATAAAATATTAAAGCACATCAAACTCAGACTAAAGGTCTGGAACAAGAATGATTTTGGCAATATTTTTGTGGAAAAAAAATCTGTTGAAAACAAAATGAAGGTTCTCAACCAAGCTCTGATCATGGAAGGATATGATAGAGTTAAAATTAATCAAGTAGATAGATATCATCAAGAATGGGATAATCTGTGTAAACAGGAGGAAATTTTTTGGAGACAAAAGTCTAGAGTTCAATGGCTAAAAGAAGGGGAGCGTAATACGAAATTTTTTCACAGATCCACCATGGCGAATAGAGCCCACAACAGAATATCTTCAATTAAGAACGAGGATGGGGATCTTCTCACCTCCCATGAGAACATTGAAGCTGTGTTAGTTCAACACTTCCTAGGAATTACTTAGGAAAATAATTTAGACAGAGATCAGTGCATCAGTGATGTTACTAAAAATATACCAAAGCTGGTGACCAGAGAGGACAATTTCAACCTAAACAGGCTAGTTTCTGAAGAGGAGGTAGGTGATGTCCTCAAAGATATGCAGAATGGAAAAGCACCAGGACCGAATGGTTTCAATGTGGAATTTTTTAAAGCATGCTGGAAAATTGGTAAACAGGATATTTTGAATGTAGTGGAGGACTCCAAGTTAAACAAAACTATTTTGAGAGTGCTCAATACCTCTTTCATCTCCCTTATCCCTAAGTAGGAGTTGGCTCAAACCTCGGACAAGTATAGACCTATTGCCCTATGCAATGTGGTTTATAAGATAATATCCAAAGTAGTGGCCAATAGACTTAAACCTCTACTTCCTACCCTAGTTTCAGGGGAACAGACTGGTTATGTAGAAGGTAAACAAATTTTAGACAATATCATTCAAGCCCAAGAGGTGGTGCACTCTTTAAGTAGTAAAAGGCATGCTGGGATGACCATGCAGTTAGATATAGCCAAAGCTTATGATAAGGTAAACTATACCTATATGAAGAGATTCCTTATCGCTTTTGGATTTTATCATAACTGGGTCAGATGTGTAATGGCCTTAGTGACTTCCTCCAGCTTTTCAATTTTGGTGAATGTCTCTCCCTCTGAGATTTTTAGTACTTCCAGAGGCCTCAGACAGGGAGATCCACTCTCTCCATTTCTCCTCATTCTTATGATGGAAGGACTTGGTAGGTCCATCAAGCATGCTAAAGTAACTGGTAAGATAAAAGGCCTACAATTAACTGAGAATGGTCAAGCTCTAACTCATCAACAATTTGTAGATGATACTATGCTACAGGGAATCCCCACAGTCAAAGAAGCTATAGCCTACAAACAAATCATGAACGTCTTTGCCATGGCCACAGGTATGGAAGTCAATCTCTCCAAATCAAAAATATCTTTCTTTAATACCAATATTGCGATTCAGAGAAATATCTCCAGAATTCTAGGCTTTCAAAGGGATTCCCTCCCCCAAAATACTTGGGAATCCATCTTACTACTAAACCAATGCACAAAAGCATCTGCGAACCATTGATCAATAAGTTGTAGGACAAAGTCAAAAAATGGACCATGAACTAGCCGATAGGCTGGTTATCACCAAGGCAGTTATGCAAGCTATCCCGATTTTCATGTTATCAACCCTCCCAGCCCCTAAAGGGGTCTTGTAGCAATTCAAAAACATCCAAAGAGACTTTCTGTGGGGTAAGGAGGAAACAAGGAAAAAGTGGGCCCTAGTGTTTTGGGATAAAATCTGTAAGCCTAAGAACCACGTAGGCCTAGGCTTGGATGATCAAGAAATTCTTAGCAATGTTTTAGGGGCCAAAATTTGGTGGCGTTGGGTCCAATATCCAAAGGCACAATGGGAAAATATATGGAAGGAAAAATATGCTAACTCATGGGAAACTAGTGATCTGGAACAAAGGCTCATACATCTAGAACAAAGGCTCATACATGTGGAACAAAGGCTCATACATCTGGAACAAAGCTTGGGAGAACAGAAGCCTAGTATAGGAAAATTATTTCTGGGAAATCAGAGAGGGAAACCTAGCTCTATTCTGGGAGGATAAGTGGCAACAGGAACCAATACTGCTGAAAGAGGACTTTTTAGACCTTAAACACGAGACAAATATGCAAGGATTAATTAAGGAAAAGGACCTCTAGGAGCATACAAAACACACAGAAAAGTGGAGAATCTGGAAAAACATTGATTGCAGAGAGGAGAGCCCCTTGAAATTAAAAGCAGAGATACTAAGGAGAACGCTGGAACAAAGGTAGATCTTAGTAACACGGGGGCAAGAACAGCTAATATGGGGAAACAATAATGAGGGAACATTTAATCTTAAGGAGGCAAAAGGTATTCTACCTGAGTTGAATTCCCTAATTCTAGATAAGACTTGGATAAACCTATGGAGGCATCAAGGATGGATGAAGATCAAACTCTTCATGTGGTTAGTTCATCACAAAAAAATCTTAACTTGGGATAATATTAGGAGGAGGGTGTTTTGGGGCCTTCTAGGTGTTATCTCTGTGAAGCTCAAGAGGAAACTATGGAACATTTACTCAATAGCTGCACCTACACCTTTGGGATATGGGATACTTTTGCTATCATTTTTCATCAATCTGATAGGGACAAAGGAAGTATTATTATCAACCTCAATAATTGGAGAAAAAACTTTTCGAATTATGAATTTCTTAACTCGGCCTGGGCCCTTACACCAAGCTTTATTATTTGGAATATTTGGAAAGAGAGGAACAAGAGGATATTTAAGGAAGAAAAGAAACCCCCTCATCTCCTGTTTGAGATGATTTTGAAACAGCTGAAGGAGATAGTAGGAACCACAGTTCATAATTATCCTAAAAATCCTCCTTCAGAGGCAGATTTGAAAATTCTCAGGCAGTTGGGTATTCAGGGGCTTATTCCCCAAAGCCTGGATAGACAAGGAATCACAATTAATATGAAGAAAGAGTTCTGGCTTCCCCCCCAGAAGGGTATTTGAAATATAATATTAATGGGGCCTCTAAAGGCAACCCAGGAATGGCTGGTTATGGTGGATTTTTAAGGGATGAAAGAGCATGTGTTATCTCCATCTTCCATGGCCATTTTGGAAAAGCTAACAATAACATGGTGGAACTAATGGCTATGGAGCAATGCTTAGAGTATCTGAAGTAGGACAATCACTATAATGTGGTTATAGAACCAGACTCTAAGTTAATCATTAACGCGATGAAAAGAATCAGTTGTGGTTCAGGGCCGGAGAAATTTTCAAAACACTGGAGGCTAATCTGGTTTTTCCAGAGAATTCAGGGTCGCCTCTAGGGTCTTCGTACAATCAGTTTCAACCATGTTCGCAAACAAGCTAATAAACTGGCGGATCTGCTCGCCAACCATGGGGTGAACTATTTTGATATCAAAGTAATAATGGAGTGGCAAGAGTGGCCACATAACAGTGTAAAAACTCTGTGTCATGAGTAAGTGGAAGAGGATAGAGACTTCGAGGCTAGGTCCTGTTGACTTTGTTTCAGTATGGGCAACTCTTTCTGGAATGGTCAAGTCGGTTATAGGCGGGGAAAGAATTGGCCCAGAAATCCTAGAGGGAAGCAAATGGGGGGTTTCAGATTCTTAACAAATCAGTTGAAGAGTGGATGCAGTTTCATTCATGGGTTCAGTCACAGGAGTGGAGGGAAAATGATGAATGATTGGTTCCCAGGATCATCTGTTGGTCGCAATACCATCAGTTTTTTGACAGCGATCGTCTTACCACAAAGGAGACAGTTCTCTGGTGATCGCAAGTTGTGCAAGCAGGAAGTGGTTTTGAGGATTTTGAAGTGATTCCATACGACGGGCAACATGTGGTTGTGGGGTCAGTTGGAAAACCGCCCTCATCACGCGTTATTTTTTGGTGAGGTTGCCCATGCGATATGATCCTTAGCCATCAGATCAGAAATGGTGAAGCAATGGTGAGGATTGACCATGCAAGTCAGTTGGACATTCTGGGTAAAGGTTAGGCTTTTTCGCAGTGCGAAATCCTTCACAATCGTAGGATTGGTCGGGAGCATCTAATGGCCGAGATTTATGTTGCAAGTTTGGCATTGCACGATTTTAGGTTGTTGATGGCTTTTAGGGTTGGGGAATCCTTCCAACCTGAATTCTCAGCTTCGGATGGGACTCTTCTACCAGGGGAGTTGGCTTTCAGGGGTGGGACCGTGTGGAGGCTTGGTATTCCTTTTTATTGTTTAGAAGTGTTGTGTGTTAGGGGTGGGGTTTAGGCCTTGAGCCTAGTAATTTGTAGTTTTGGTTATGTTACTTAGTTCACAGTTCCTCGCGAATTTATGTACATTATGTAATGCATTTTATACTTTAATGGAAATAAAAGGAAAGACTCTTGCTTAAGAGAAAAGAAAATCTAGAGTTAAGATTGATCTAGATGGCCCAATAGATAACCTAACATTCACCTATTCCTTAATATTACTCTCTTGTTTATTTATACCATTTAGTTCCTATTTATAATTTCCCTTTGGCTAATTTATTTGAATCCTCTAGTTATTAAATTTAGGAACACCTTGATTTTCTTATGCATGCCTAGATTGGCTATCTCCTTCCATATGTATGAAGTTGTTTAAATGATTGAATGTGTTATTTCTAACACCTGTAAAAGGGATCTTTTATGGATAGATCAATTTTGACATTTTATGTTTGATTGGTTCATCCTAGTATGTATTGATATATTAGGCTCTTCAACCATGAGAACATAAGGAATGTTCCATTATGCTAGTCAAATATAAGTATCATCCATTTAATCATCTTTACAATAATATGTATATTTTTATAGTGAGTATTGCAAATATGTAAGCCTTTTGTTGCAACAAAATGGAATTGTGTGAGTAGGATCTTCCAAAGCCATGCATCACCCTTGAGGTCTACTACAACTCTCCACCTTAGCCAAAAGATATTTATCGTACAAAAAAAAACTTTTATGAGAGTTATTCCCATTCATACCATTGATTTTTCAATATTGTAATGTAATTTATAGTTAATTAAGAAAAATATAAATTAATTAACTTTTCCTGGTTAACATGTTTTCCCTTTCACTTATAAAACTGTATTTTAATTTTTACGTTATATACCCTATTGACTTGGTCCCATACATTAGCATAAACAAGATTTTAACATTTTAATTTGTCTAATCTTTTTTCTCCTCTTTGATGACATGTTATCTTACCAAAGGAGTTTTTTAAGTTTAATCTATTTTCCCACCATGTTTATTATTGAGTGGTTTTATATAACATAAATATGTTTATTCACTTTAAACATAACTTAAAAATATCCTCTAAATAATTAAATATTAATATAAATCCGTTTACATGTAGTTTCCTTTAGCTGGAGATTATTTTCTCTTTAAAAAAGGCGATTGTGAATATAGGTGTTCAAGCACCGAGAGAGAAGAATAAAAAATACATCCTTCATTTAAAGTCAACTTACTAGGGTTTCAGTTTTAATTCAGTTTCCATTTCCCATGTGACCCATGCCCCCTGTGACATCATCTGACGTGAGACAACTGTTTCCCCTCTGCCTATAAAAATATTTCCCAATGCAAGTATTTGAATTTAAATTGCGTTTCCTGCTTGCAATCGCTCTCCTCATTCGAGTTGGTTTGCATCAATGTTCAACCCCCAGAAGGATCCAAGGTTCCCACCAACGTCGTTCTCTAGCTCTCACCCTGTATACCAGGTAACTTTCGAGTCTCCCCCTCCTACAGCTTGTTTATATCTATGTTGAAAATGAACAAACCAACTTCAAAGACCCCCAAAACCAAGGAAGTGAAACGCTCCTCGAAATTTGAGTCATTGATGAACACAGAGGGTCAAATTTTTGACCTGTGCAGTCCTTATCACCTATCAGACCTCTGGTTCGACCTGTATGTCCACCCTATTAGGGTGGTAGACACTTTCATAGTAGTTGACTCATTTATCTACTATTAAATTACAACTTTTGTCTATCATTTCCCTGATTTTATCTCATGGTTTGTTGCATCCTACGTCGAGAAGAATAACTACTTGATATCTACTATCAGATTCAAAATCCTGGAGGTGACTCCTAGACTGAGCTAGAAAGCTCTAGTGCACCCAACTTCTCCTACACCATAAAACTTCATTGAGACCACTTTGTTCTATAGATATGCCACCCTATCAAATGGATATACTTTGAAAATGGAAATCGAATTAAAATTGAGACCACTATTTTCTACATATTTATTTATTTTTCTTCATTGCATTAAATTATGTGAGGATGTACCCAGTTTCTATTTCCTCCCCCTCCCCCTCCCCCCCCCTGAACTTTTGCATAAAATAGTTTTTCATCTCCTCTCAAGTAGTGATTTAACCATTTGGTAGAGATTTAAACCATTTCCTGGATTACCCATCCAAAGATTCAACAAAGAGCCTTAACACTACATCCAAATGTTCTACATTCAGATTTTCAGAAAATGCACATAAGGTTTCTATATGCCTTTGAGATAAGATATCATCCTCTCTAGAAAATCTTGGCAAGATATTAATGTAATCTTGTGGCATCCCATTCAGGGACTGTTACAAGTCAAGTGGAGCATATCTATTTAGGAGAAAACCAGGGAAACCCATTTCTTACAAGGGATGTGCTAGTAGGTTTATTACAAGGCCTTGCTAAGGAGTTGTGTGAATAGTAGCTAGTTGGTGCTAGGGCAGAAAACTAGTGAGGCTATGAGTTGGGATACTTATGAGGATATATTCTTCAACTTCTGGGAAGGTATAGAATGTGAAAATCAGAGTAGTAACGGAATCCTCCTCGGATTTAACCCTTGAGGAAAATGAGCTAAATAAATGGCAACATTCTTTAGAGTCTACCAAGGCTTCAGAAAGAGACTCATAGTAGTTTATCATAGCCTTCAGAAAGATAGAGGTTCACAATTAAGGAAAGGATATCACAAGATTCAGAGTGATAGGAATTATTTATTTCCAAACCCTCCCATATATGATTTTTTCAAGTTCAAACATTGGGGGCGTTTTCTATTGAGAAGTGTCAGACTGAACATGGTGTCTCTTGAAAGACAAGGTGCTCAAAAATGGATTTAGGTAGTGGAGTTTCCAAGGTGATAAATATTCAACCCACACCCCTTTTTACTCACCCAACCGAAGGTTATAGAAGTGTTGTACCTAGGGGAAATGTTCTAATTCATCCCGAGCAATAGTGCCAAAAGATGGTGTAGCTCCTAGAGACATCCTTTGAATTGAGGAGAGACTAGTGCTTAGGAAATATTGATACTTTTTTTCAAGATTTGCTAGAAATGTTCTCTTACACTCAATATTAAACATATTTTGAAAAAAGATTGGTTCAGAATATTCTCTAAGAGGAAAAATGCAATTCTCACAACAAAGTAAAACTCATAGAAGAATTAAAGTCTAATTTCGGTGGCCAACATTACTTGAGCATGTAGCTCATCAGTCATTGTAGCATATGGAAGAGAGGAATTATAGAGAATTAAAACCAAACACACATGGATGAGTTTAGAATCATGTGCATCATATTTCAGCATGAAACGGGTGAAAAGAACACATAATGATATGCTAGATTACGTGGAGAGCATATTAAGGATGTTAAATTTTACCAGTCACATGCATCTTGAATCAATGTTAGTTATAGATGAATTGATGATTTCATAAAAAAACATCCAGAAACTACTATTACATGTAATTTGAAAATAAGAATGAAGATAAATGGAATAAACACTAAGGATAATACATACTACAACCTCATGTGATAGAGAATCACCAAAACCTTTCATTAATCTTCAAATAGGGCATATATTTCCATTCACAATTGTAGAGATTCCTTCTTGAAAAAAAACTCAAAACTCTTTGATAATGTATGATAAACTATTTTTATAGAGCCTTTGGATGTCAACCCTTACAAAATATACTTTCTTGATTTACTACTGAGTCATCATAATAAAAATATGCAACCATGTTAGTAGCATAGTTGTATTAGCTAAACCCTAACTAATTAGAGTTGTTTACTTGAAATAAAATATTTACATAAAAAAAATAATGAAGTGTCATGATTGACATGATCAGAATATCTTTAGGCATGGTAGACTAGTTCAGGAGGAAGAGTTCTTGGATCAATGACATGGAGTAATGGAGGGTTGATGAATTGGTCACATCTATGCCACATTATTGGACTCGGTAGAAGAGCATGAAAGAACACCTGATAGGAAATCTTAAGATTTGTAAGTCCTGTGTAATTTAGCCTGGGGGAAATAAAGTCTTCATTATCCCTCCTTAAGTAATTGAACACAATTTTACCCTTCAAGGTAGAATTCTTCTCATGGGATGAATTAACCCTACTCTTCACCTCTACCAGCATCCAACTGTATTTATCCCACACGATGAACACTCCTACAAGGTCCCAACAACTATGAAATCTTGCTCAGACCCTCTACTCGAATTCTGAATTAAAGGCAACTACATCCTTCTATATTAGCTCAAGGAATCCTTCAAATGTATCTCTGGCCTTTTCTTTTTGGACTACCTTAGAGATCTCTATGATTACAAGCACCTAGTCCACCACATCTATAGCCCTCAACTCACTGAGTGGATTTTCATTGACATATTGGATGAAATTCTTAGCTGACTCAGTATTCTTTTCATCCCCTTCCTTGGCAGAGAAGATGAAAACTCATAGTATTTTATTACAACATTTTCTTGGACTTCAACGTTATCTAACCCCAATGGTTCTTCATTCATGCTATCAGTTCATCCGATATCATCTATTTATCCTAGAGGAGAGACATGTTTCCTTTCAGTCTATCTTTGATATTAGTGATCTCTTGATTAGCTGGATGAAAATTATTGTTGATTAGTTTTGCATTGGTCTTGGAATTCTAGAGTTATTTCTCCTCTTATGCCAGGGCTTCCTGTGAATTATCAAAATCTGTCTGTACCTTCTTGAGTTCCCCTTCTAAGAGTTGTAGCTAAGTGATGGTTTTAGTAAGTTTTTGTGTAGGATGTTTAAGATTCTCTGGCTCAAGAAATACACAAATGTGGGATTCTATCCTCTATTGAATCTACTACATGCTTCTTAAGATCCACCATCTCATTGTTCCTATCTATTAGTTCCTTTCCCAACAGCTATTTCTCTTACTCCACCTGTGCCAGTTATTTGGACTACACATGTTCACTTGCATGCATATTTAGCTTATGCCTCAACTCCCGAATCTCAACTTGTGAACTTTGGAGAAGTATCTCAAAAGCATATTTTTATTCTGGGGTTCACTCCTAACTTCACAATTAGTTCCTTGAAGTTCTCGTTCTGCATATGTAGATCTCTCGAATCATCTCTCTCTTGCTTCAACTTTGTTTCAGCCTTCTCTAGCAACTTCTCAGATTTACTTATGGTCATGGCATTCTTGTTTAACTCGCTCTACAAAATGTCTCCCACCTACCTATGGAAATTTATCTTGTCAGGCATAGGGAAACTTGTCAAGTTTAAAGACACATCCAAAGCCTTGAACTGTGAACCTGATGGTAGTGACTTTTCCAAGGGGTGGTGCAATGAGAAGTTCATCTAGCTCCTTTCCAAGTCCATAACATCCAGGAGTCTAGTATGATATGAGATTGAATGCAATGCCATTTACTATTGCATATCTTCCTTAGTCGTCTTATTTCTTTCCCTGCAGGAAAAATGGGTTCTGTCATAGTTTCACTCCTTGTAGAACTCATACTGGCTACCTATGAAGATGATGAGGCAAAAACTTGTAGTGGATCTTCTGAAGTTAATTGGAATCCTTGTTGGTCAGGCTTTATCTCCACCAACTTGGTTTCAATTTCCTCTTCCTTTGCTTCCTGGGTTTTTTCTTTCTTGCTAGTGTGAACATCCTCCATCTCCACAACTCCAGTTTCATCCACAGTCCTTTTTTGTCCCTTTTATTTTTCTTTTGGAGTCTCAATATCCATTTATGTGTTAATGGTCCATGAATCAAGGTGAGCTTCCAATTCAATATTAGACCTAGATTCATGATCATAAGTTGAAGCATTAATTCCCTTTTTCTTTTTTGCAATGACACCATGAGGGTCATAATGCCAAATATCCCCCATTTCTACAAAATTCATTTCTTTTAGTAACTCTTGAGCTACATGAAATTCATGTCTGGTTTTAACAATGAAAGGACCTACAAGCTTACCCAACTTAAACATATACCCCTTTTTAGAAGGGACAAAATGGGCTAGGTCCACATTTAGGCTTTGTCTAATAAACTTTGGCGAAAATATCCTCATTGGCATGAACACAAGTAGGCAATAAGGAGGAATATCACACCCATAAACCATAATATTTGTATGTTCCTCAAACAAATACTAGTTACCCACGCTAGTGTCCTTATTGAGCTAGAGGATCTCTTTTTGTTGGGGTAGGATCCTTGGGCAAGATAAATTGTGAATGATTCTGTAAAAAACGACCATGTAAGAGGATATAAATTGGGAACAACCCTCATTGTTTGGTTTCCACCTAAAACCAACATCCCAATCAAAGACTAACTTCCTCTTCTTATTTGTGGCCATCATACTGAGACCAAGGCACTCAAATTCATCAAAATGAGTGTATAGGAATAAGTAAAACATTATCAAATAGTATCTGAAGAATGAAGTGGTAGAAAAGTGTTATGTAACCGACTCACAAAATAAAATAAAAGATAGATCAACAAATTCAAAATCAACCTCTTCGAGGGGAAAACCTCCTTTACATTACACAAATGAACAATTATTGGATTATACAAATGACAAAACCTCCTTTCCATATATAGGAGTCTAAGGGGTCACAATATAGTCAAAGCTGACATAAAAATAATAATATAAGGGAACAACAATAATAATAGTGGGCTTCTATGGGGCACAATAATAACAATATGGGAACAATAGGGGCACAACAATAACAATAAGGGCTACAATGAGAATAGTAATGGGGGAATCACTAGTATTATAGCGACCTAGCATGACCTCTCCTTCAAAAAAGTGTTGTCCTCAATGCTTGAGTAGTTCTGGATGTTTCTGTATAAAATTCTCACCCTCCCATGTGGAATCTTTAGCGGGTAAGTTCTTCCACTTGATGAGATACTCCGAAATTGATTGATTTCGTAGCTGTCGAGTTCTTGTTTTTGTGATTGCTTCAGGTTCCAGTATGACTGTTCCTTCCAAGTAAAGTTCTGTAAATATTATTTGAAGTAGGATTTTTTCACCTATAACCTTCTTTAAGCATGAAACATGGAAAACTAGGTCCACTCGGGAAGCTGCAGGAAGCTCCAATTTATATGTCATAGTACCAATCTTTTGCAACACCTTGTACAAACCATAATAATTTGGTGATAATTTATTGTCCTTCTTAGCTTTCTTGCAGGACATTTGTTTATATGGTTGTAGCTATAGGAATACCTAGTCACCTACATCAAAACTTCTTTCGTTGCGATGTTGACCTGCCTCTTGTTTCATTCTATTCTGCACGAAAGTGAGGCTATCCTTTAAGGGTTGGAGAACTTGTTGTTGTTGCTCAATGTGATATTCCACTGCTTAAACCTTAGAATTTTCTCTTAAATATGACATGATGGACAGTGGATGATATCCATAATGTGTCATAAATGGGGTCATTTTCGCTAGAGTATGAAAGGAGCTATTATACTACCATTCAGCTAGATGCAACCATTTGACCCATTGTGTTTGCTTATCAGATACAAAGAAATGAAGATATCCTTCCAAACATTTGTTTACTATCTCAGTTTGACCATCAGATTGAAGATGATAAGATAAGCTATGGACTAACTGCGTACCAAGGCAAGAAAATAATTATATCCAAAAATTTCCTGTCAAAATGGGATCTCTATCGCTTACAATAATCTTTGGGTTTCCATGTAGGTTTTGAATTATTTCTATAAATGAAGTACAAATTGTACTAGATTTAAATGGATGCAATAATGCAAAAAAGTGTGCATACTTGGTAATTTTGTCAACTACCACCATTATGACACTCTTTCCTTCAGACTTGGGTAAACCTACAATCAAATCAATTGAAACTGCTTCCCAACGTTGGCTTGGAATGGATAAAGGTTGTAATAGACCTCGGGGTTTGATTGTTCAAATTTATTTTGTTATAAAACCAAACATTTCACCACAATCTTTTGAATATCTGATTTAAGGCCATCCCAAAAAAAATCCTCCTTAACCTTGTGGTAAGTTTTTAAAAATCCTAAGTGCCCTCCTAAGGGAGAGGTGTCCAATTCCATAAGAATCTTTTGTTTGATTTGGGAATTCTTACATCGGTATAAGTGATCTTTGTACCATAACAAACCATTCTTCCAGCTAAATGTATCATATGTACTGGGATCCTTTTGTAACTTTTGAATGAGTGCCCACACTTATTTTTCATTCTTCCATTCATCCCTTTCTTTGTTTATCCAATTTGGTTGGATAATGGAAATGATGCAAAGAAATGCTTCCACATCCTCATCCTTTCTTGAGAGTGCATATTCCACAACATTTTGCTTCCCTTTTTTGTAGATGATTTCAAAGTCATAACCCAACATCTTTGTGACCCATTTTTGCTTCTCTTCTGAAGATAATCTTTGTTCTAAAAACTATTTAAGACTATCATGATCTGTTTTTACCTTGAAGTGTCTTCCCATTAGGTAGGGTCGTCATTTCTTAAGTGCATGTAGTATTTCCAACATTTCCTTCTCATAAATAGCTTTGTGTAAACACTTTCCTTTAATTGGATGACTTTCAAAAGCAATCGATCTTTCTTATTGTATTAAAACAACACCAATTCCATTTCCTGAGGCATCACATTCCATAACAAAGTTTTTTGTGAAGTCTGGCATAGCTAAGACAGGTGCTTGGCACATTGCCTCTTTAAGATGTTCAAAGGCCTTCGTTTCTTCTAGAGTCCATGAAAATGCATCTTTCTTCAATAATGTTGTTAGAGGTGTTGTTATTCTCCCATAATTCTTAACAAACTTTCAATAATACCCTATCAACCCGAGAAATCCTTGCAAATGCTTTATGGAAGTGGGGATTTTCCATTCCTTAATGGCTTTAAATTTTCTAGGGTCTACCTTCACACCTTCATGAGATACAATATGACCCAAATAATTCCACCTCTTGTAATCCAAAGAAACATTTGGATCTTTTTGCATATAATTGTTTCTACTCCAATAGTTTGAGCACCTTGTCAACATGTTGAACATGATCCTTCCAAGACTTATTGTAGATTAGTATATCATCAAAAAATACTAACACTAACTTTCTAAGGAAGGATTTGAGAATGAAATTCATCAAACCTTGAAAACATAATGACCCTCATGAGTTCTAAATGTTGTTTTCAAAATGTCTTTAGTCTTCTTTCTGATTTGATGATATCGTGAATGAAGATCCAACTTGGTGAAGTAAATTGATCCATGCAATTTATCTAATAATTCATCAATGACAGGAATGGGAAATTTATCTTTAATAGTGACCTCGTTGAGATCCCTATAATCCGGACACATGTGCCATGACCGATCCTTCTTGTGCACTAATACTACTGGATCAAAGAAAGAAATTTGGTTTGGTTGAATTATACCATCCTCTAGCATTTATGCAACCATACGTTGAATTTCACTCTTTCGGGCATAGGGATATCTGTAAGGCCTGGTATTTGGAGGAACACTTCGTAGAGTCAAATGAATAGCATGATCATGATCATTAATAAGCGGGAGGCCTTTGGGAGTCTCCAATACCTTGGAATGATTGTCCAAGACTTTTTGGAGATCTAGAGAAATAGATGATTTCGATGTGGGAACTTCTAGAAAACATAAATGTGAAACTACGCCTCGTTTCTCTTTATTTAGAAGCTTTTTAATTATGTTAGAGTTGATTATCTTTCCCAACTTCCCAGCGATATCCCTTAATTCAATTTCCTTTCCTTCTGAAAATTTTTTGATGAAAATTTCTTGAAAATTAAAAGATATTGTACCCAAGGATTGTATCCATTAGACTCCTAGTACAACATCAACACCACCCATTGCAATGGAAAACATTGGGCTATTCAATACATATTCTCCCATGGATAGTTTGATATTATGGCACTTTCCAGAGCAATTTATGGTTCCTCCACTTGCAACCATCACTTGATACTCTAGTGTTGGATATAGGAAGAAATCAATTCCTTGGCTATCTTACAATGAATAAAATTATGGGCGCTGCCCGAATCAATCAACACTATTACCGTTTTCTTCTTCTTATGTCCTTCTACCTTGATAGTTTGAGGAGTGGTAGTTTTGTCCAATCCATTACAAGATATGGTTGGATTCATTTCTTCTTTATATAGGGTTTGTTCTTGGTGTATATCCTCTTCTTTTGATGTTTCTTGTTCCTTTTCTTCCTCCTCTTCACAATCTATGTAAAATAATTTCTTCTCAGCACACTTATGACCTCTAGTGTAATTTCTATTCCAACTATAACAAAGCCCTTTCTCTCTTTTTTCTTCCAATTGTTGTGGTGTCAACCTTGTAGGTTTTGGAAGGCTAGGGGAAACAACACTTCCATTTTTATAGTTGTGAGTGGTAGGCTTCCTTGTTGCCATAATTTTGCTTTCAATTTTTCTTGCCAACCTGAATGCCTTCTCCAATGAATCAAGTTCCCAAAGGGGAACCTCATGTTGAATGTTATCCTTTAAAGTCCCTATGAACACATCAATCCTATGCTCCTCTTAAATATATTTTACCCTTATATTCAATTTTTGGAAGTCCTCAATGTACTCCATCATTGAACCCTTTTGTTTGAGATTTATCAATTGGCTAAAAAAGGTGTTGTTTTTTGTATCCTCAATGTGCTATCATTTATTCCATAAAAATTACCCAAGTGACAATATTTTTATGAGAGAAAAGCCATCAATACCATACAAACTGATTTGGTTCCAAATATAAAGTTGCAATGTGTACCTTTTCTGTGTTTTGCACATTATGGAGATCAAAATATATCTCCATCTATAGTATCGATGTTACAGGATCCTTGCCATCAAACTTCCTCATATCGATATTTGGAACATGGTGGGTCTTCAATCCAATGTTAGATTCTATGAAATGATGATTAACATTTCTTTTGTTCTCATCATGATTTTCCCTTACTACCCCTTTGCCATTAGTAAGCATTTATTGTAGAACATTTGTCAAATTTGTCTTCAAATATTCCATGTTGTCTCTAAGTTATTCTTCTATACCATCCATATTAGCTTCCACACATTAATTTAAACCATTCATATTAGCTTCCACACCATCCATTTTAGCTTCTGTTACTTTTTGTGAGAGTGAATTTTGTTGCACTTAGTCTCGTAATTTTGATATATCATGTTGCATTTTTTCCTCTTCTTCATGAGTCATGCTAGATATTTTAGGTTTCTTACTAGGTGATTCCACTTTATTTCTTAGGGGGATCAATTAATGATAATAATTATTTACTATGCCCTTTGAATTCCTTCAAACTATTTTTTCAAACCAAACTTATGCAAATTTTTAAAAAAACTACACAATTTTTTTTCACTTTGTAGGAGCTCAATATTGAATCTATTTTATCTATGTAATTTCAGATGTCTAAGGTTTGAAATTGTGTCCTTTGGTATCCCTCTGAGTCCTCTTTCCAACCCTACAAGTATGATCAAGATTGGATTCTTCAAGGTAGAGTTATGCAAAATCTCCCACGATGACCTGATTATAGGCTGGTTCAGTAGAGAAAACTTGTACTAAATGCCACATACCTTAGGACCTAAAATTGATACACAAAAAAATACAGGCCATTCTATTTTTGTAACTATTGATGCAATTTCAATTTGATGCTTAGAGAAACCATTATGGCAAGTTTCCCCAGGTCACCTATTTGAGATATAATTCGGGAGCCTGCAAAAAACCTAACTTCCTTTGATCCTATCTCGAAAATATAGTGAGTGAAGATATGAAATTCGGACCCAAGTTTCATTGTGATTGCAACTCAAATGGGTTTTAATTTTGGCTTCTGAAACATCGAAAATTCCACGATGACCTATTTGGAGCAGCAAAACCCTAGAATCCAAAGCCCTTATGCCAAATGTTATGGAACCAAGTCACAAAATAGAAGAAAAGATAGATCAGAAACTTCAAAATTAGCCTCTTCAAGGGGTAGAAATTCTTTAAATTACACAAATGAACAATTATTCGATGATACAAATGAAAAAACCTCATTTCTATATATAGGAGTCTAAGGGGTCACAATATAATCAAATCTGACATAACAATGGTAATATAAGGGCACAACAATAACAATAATGGGCTTCTATGGGGCACAATAATAACAATATGGGGACAATAGGGGCACCACAATAAAAATAAGGGCTACAATGACAATAGTAATGGGGGAATCACTAATATTATAGGGACCTAACAAAAAGGGTTGCAGCGGGAACTTGATGGACCCAGCAAGGAAGGAAGGTATGTAAAACATATGACTTGGCTACATCATCTCCCTCTAAAACCCTACATTATATTTTTTAGCAATGTTGCCATCATCCTTTCCAAACATATGGGAAATTATAGTAAGGATGGGTTGTACTATCTCTATGAATATAGACATTATGATAGTTTTAGTAACAAGAAAGGCTTGGTGACCAGGGGCTAGAATCATTTGCAATAAGACCTATTGTTCCCCAAAAAAGAGGGTGGCATAGCTATAGAGAAAAGTGGTCATAGTGAATGTTTCTGGTGTAGGATAATTTGGGTACATTAGAAGATTTTGGATCAGTTCATGCGTCACCTCTAGGATTTTGACTTTGG
The DNA here is from genome assembly GCA_031772625.1 of Pinus tabuliformis. Taxonomy (NCBI): domain Eukaryota; kingdom Viridiplantae; phylum Streptophyta; class Pinopsida; order Pinales; family Pinaceae; genus Pinus; species Pinus tabuliformis. The sequence goes on along the minus strand of CM062808.1, from coordinate 30,478,854 downwards.
TAGAAGATATGAAGCAGTTCTTCTTCTCAATGTAGGATGCATCCATCAACAAGATAAACTCTAGGAAATGATAGATATAAGGTGTAATTTTAAAGTATATCCCTGATTCAACTACTCTAAAAGGGTCTTCCCCCTTGACATGGTGTCCATACAGGTCAAACCAGAGCTTCAATAGGGGATAAGGCTAGGACGGGTCAAAAATTTGAGCCTCTCTGTCCATCAGTGGCTCAATGTTCAAGGAGGGTTTGACTCCCCGGGATTTGGGGGTCTTTGCAGCTAGTTTATTCATTTTTAAAATATATACAAACAAGTTGCAGGTAGGGGAGACTAGCAAGTTACTTGGTTGACTGGGTGAGAGTTGCGGAATGGAATTGGTGGGAGTATTGAATCCATCTGGGGACTGAACATTAACGAAAATTAGGTCGAATAGTGGGAGCGATTGACAACAGGAAACACAATTTAATTTCAAATGGTTACACTAGCAAACATGTTTATAGGGGTGTGGGGACACATGGTGGAAGATGATGATGGAATTGACAGGTGGAAGAGAGTAGGGGTTGGGGGAGGAAATTTACCGTTTACATTCACCACTAGCTTGGTGATGGTATCAGTGGGTTAATGGTGTGGCGGGTATTCCTCTCCTCTCTTCGACAAGTGAGTGAATGAGAGGCGAGTTCAAGCCCTGACCCCTTTGAATCAATCTGGGTCGCCGATTGGCAGATCTCGCCCCACTGACTTTTCCACTCCAGGGTGTACCACCAGTTTATTTACCATGCAAGTTAACCGTCAGAAGTGTCTTCGGGGTCTGACTAGGTAAAGATTGACAGTGATTTGCCCTCAATTTTGCTTGATCATTAACCCAACTATCGTTCCCTATTATTTTATCTTATTAAACTATTGTGCCCTCTTAGTGAAGGACTATATTGATGTGAACTCTGACACTAGAGGCTTTTGGTGTACCACTAGGGCCCTGAAGTGGCCACATGATCAATTGATCTATTTCTGAGCCAAATATCCTTAATGCATCCCTTTTGACACACACACAAAAGTAGGGTATACAACAACACAATGGATCGCTAAAATACAAGAATCACATGGTGTAAGCTTTCTCAGAATTGTAGGAAGATATTTAATAACTTGTTGTCTCATAATTTAGACGCTATCATAGTTGATATGATGAAAATGAGCATGCCATAATAAACTCGAAGACAAAGTATCACTTTGCAGAGTCAAATCAGCAAAATTATCATGAAAATTCAATACAATAGATGATGTGCATTTTAGTTTTAAAAGCTTGTCTTCTTCATGACCAGTGATAACAGTTTCATTATCAGATGTTCTATGTATCTCAATGATGCCATGTAATATACTATCGAATTCCCCCATTTGTCTAATATACATGAGAGACATTATATTTATTTCAAATTGAGGAATATAAAGAACATCATTTAGGATATATTCTGCAATTCCATGTATCTTTAAATGAATATCTCCAATTCTTGAAGGCTTAACTTGGGATTTTTCAGCAAAATATACTACTCCATCATTTTGACCACTGAATGTTTCAAACAAATATTTCCTAAAGGTCATATAACATGTGGCCCATGTATCCAAAATTCAACTATATTTCCATTAACAAAATGTAGTGCTAAGAACATAGTTTATGTTTAAATTAAAATGAGCAACAACATAGTGAGCAAACTCAAATGGTTTTCCTTTACATGGAGGTGTTTGCTCCTTCTTTTCATTATTATTTTCTTAAGGAGTTCTACAATTAACAACAATATGAACAAATTTTCCACATATATAACACTTTACATTTTCTTTATCATATTGAAAATTATTTTGTTTCTTATCTGCTTCTTTCTTATCATCTTGTTTCTTATCACCTTGATTATTATTACCCCCTACCTCTAAAATTTCTCTTACTATGTCTTTTGTAACTCTTATCACTTATGATAGAGTTTCCTTAGGACTTTTGTTTATTTTTTTCAAGGCACAACCTTTCAACATTGGGATTGGGTTGTGACTCTTTCTTCTCAAAAGCCTTTTCTCTTTCAACAATTTTGCATACTACTTTATCAAAGTCAATTTCTTTCAATTTTCCACTAGATTGAAGAGATTCCAAGTAGTTTGAATAAACAAGGTGAAGGGATTTAATGAAAGAAGTAAGTTGCAGACCTACATTTACACCAATGGATTCAATATCATGAAAATTTGCTTTGATTTTAGAGGAAAACTTCATGGGGTGATTATCTTTCATCTCCAAATTAAAAAAATTTAACAACAATTATATAATTTCCAATTTTGAATGAGAATCATAAGATTATTTGAATTTATCTAATGTTTCATGTGTTGTGTTACTAGAATGTATATATCTTCCTACCTCTTCAGTTACTGAAGTTGAAATTAATGTGTAAGCCTTCTTATTCTTAGTCTCCCAAATTACCAGTTATTCCTCATCATGAGGTGGCTAAGGTTCAATCTTTTTGCTATCGTTGTCTTTCTTTCCTTCAGAGGTGCCTTCCCATAAATCATTAAAAATGAGTCTGTCTTTAATATTTCAAAACAAATCATGATAGTTTTTCTTTCCATTGCGCACAACACCCACAAAATAAATGAAGGAATTCATATTTTCAACAACCACCAAATATTTGGAATCAATGAATTCTTTTTTTATTTTATTTTTCCAATAAAGAGTAACGTCGATCCAATAATTCCTCTACATGAAAGAATTAAATATATATAAGAATAAAATAGAGTTTCAACAAAAAGACACATGTCGACAATAGTCTAGGCTTCATTAACAACTCACTTCACCAAGTCATCAACAAATCAACAAGTAATTACACTTGCACCTAACGTGTTAGAGAAATGGGCACCCCCACGTTCGTACTATCAATGGGAAATTAAAAGGCACACATGTTATGTCTCTATATTACCTCATAAAAAGTATACAAACATCATCATCAAATTCGACGATACCAACTATATAGAGCTTATGCCAAGGGGTGCCTCTGAGTAAAACCCGCTAATTAGGAAATCTAAACTACTAATTGGAAATTCTATGGTGGATATTTTCCCTGACCCCTCTCAACAAAAAACCATGTACCACCATTAAGTGCCCTCAAGTGAAATAAGTTGGTCCATGTGGTCGTATGTTAAATTTTCATGGGTAAACATGTCAATTAATTGGTGCAGGTCAAGCAACACAATAGGAAGAAAACGACTTCATACTTTAACCTCTTGTAATCTCGCCTCACCATCGCCACTTATAAAATATTCAAAAACTTTAGTGAATAAAACACGAATTTTAAAAATTAATTGACTACTCAGATATCACTATACATAAGTGTGCCTAATAAAATCCATGATGATTATATTATGAAAAAGAAAAATTACGTATATATTGACAAAATTCTAGTACGAGACAGTTTGGTCTCAATAACTTATTATACTAGAACCAAAAAATTAATCTTCTAATATAACCAATATATTACCTATATTCTTGAAGCGTTAATGTTGAAGAATAAATTAGTTAATTATATCGAATTATTAAATTAAAATATATAAAAAAAATAGGGTTTTTCTTTTTTCTCTCTCTTTCTTCCTTTTTTTTCATTATTTCAGAATTGTACATGAGATTTCAATTTAACAATATTTACATTATATATTGATCTAGGTGGATATTGTTGGTCACCCTCCTATTTCACTTGTATCCCCACCATTGTCTATTTCAGTTTCCTTAATTATAGCACAATTTACTAGTTTTGGCAGTTTTTCGGGTCTTGAACATCTCGATCCATTTTGAGGCCCTTAATGATTTTTTTCAAAACAGGAAAACATAGAATTAATAATATGGGTTTACAGTCAAGCTTTGTAGTCCTCAGATAAATATTTGTAATGATCTATCGTACACGTCAAACAAAGATCATATGCCAAAGTTACAACCTTGGGAAGTTGATGTACCAACTTACCCCAACGTGGTCAATAGAATTTTTCCACTTCATCTCCTAGGGATATGTTTTTGGATGTTCAGGGTTTTAAATTATATCTCAACAATAAATATGCCTTGAAACATGTTATGCAACCAACTCACAAAATAGAAGAAAAGATAGATCAATGATTGAAAATTTACCCTCTTCGAGGAGGAAACCTCATTTACATTACATAAATGAACAATTCTTTAATGATACAAATGATAAGAATTCCTTGGTATATATAGAGTCTAACGGGTCATAATATAATCATAGCCTACATAACAATAATAATGTAAGGGCACAATAATAACAATAGTGGGTTTCTATGGGCCACAACAATAACAACATGGGGGATACATGGGCACAATAATAACAATACGAGGCTACACTAACATTAAATATAAGGGGAATACGCTAGTATTATAGGGACCTAACATGCCCATCTCCTTCAAAATAGTGTTTTCCTCAATCCTTGAGTAGTTCAGGATGCTTTTGTATAAAATTATCATCCTCCAATGTGGAATCTTCAGTAGGTAAGTTCTTCCACTTAATGAGATACTCTGAAATTAATTGATTTTGTAGTTGTCACTTTCTTGTTCCCGTGACTGCTCCAAGATCAAATATGATTTCTACTTCTTCATCAAGTTTTGGCAACACTGCTTGGACTATGAGATTGTCATCAATAACCTTCTTTAAGCATGAAACACTGAAAACTGGGTGTACTCAAGAAGATGCACGCAACTCTAATTTGTATGTCATAGTACCAATACTTTGCAACACCTTATAAGGACCATAGTACTTGGGTGATAATTTATTATACTTCTCATATTACTTGAGGGACATTTGTTTTTATGGTTGTAGCCATAAAAATACCCAAATGGCTACATACAAACTTCTCACTGTGATGTTGATCTCCTTGTTATTTCATTCAATTTTTCACTAGAGAAAGGTTATCCTTTAATATTTGGACAACTTGTTGTTGATGCTCGATGTGATCTTCCACTGCTTGAACCTTAGAATTTTCTCTTAAAGATGATGTGATGGAAGGTGGATGATATCCATAAAGTGCCATAAATGGGGTCATTTTTTATGCAGTATGGAAGGAAGTGTTATACCACCATTCATTTAGAGGTAACCACTTGACCCATTGTGTTTGTTTATCAGATACAATGTAGTGAAGATATCCTTGCAAACATTTTTTCACTATCTTAGTTTTCCCGTTAGATTGAGGATGATAAGATGAGTTATGAGCTAATTGAGTACCAAGGCAACAAAATAATTTCATCCAAAAATTTTCAGGGAAAATGGGGTCTCTATCACTTACAATAATCTTTTGGTTTCCATGTATCTTTTGAATTGTTTCCATAAATCAAGTACAAAATATATTGGCTTTAAAAGGATGAGATAATGTGCAAAAGTGTGCATACTTGGTAAGTCTATCAAATACCACCATGATGAAACTCTTTCCTTTAGACTTGGTTAAACCTGTGATAAAATCCATTGAGACCTCCTCCCAATGCTAACTTGGAATAGCTAAAGGTTGTAATAGACCTAGGGTCTTAATTGTCTCAACTTTTTTTTTTTGGCAAACCAAACATTCTTCCACAAACTTCGGAATGTCATATTTAAGTCCATTCCAAAAAAATTCATTCTTGACCCCGTGATAAGTTTTTAAAAATCATGAGTGCTCTCCTAAATGGGAGGTGTACAATTCCAAAAGAAGCCTTTTCTTGGGTTGGTAATTCTTACAAAGATATAAACAATCTTTGTGCCCTAGTGAATAATTTTTCTAGCTAAATGTATTAGATGTACTGGAATCTTGCTACAACATTTGAATGAGTGTCCACACCTCTTCGTCATTCTTCCATTCATCCCTTTCTTTGGTTATCCAATCATGTTGGATAATAGAAATGGCACAAAGTGATGCTTCCACATCCTCATCCTTTCTTGAGAGTGAATTTGCAACACCATTTTGCTTCCCTTTTTGGCAGATGATTTCAAAGTCATAAGACAAGATCTTTGTGACCCATTTTTGTTGTTCTTCTGAAGATAATCTTTGTTCCAAAAATTATTTTAGACTATCATGATCTATTTTTACCTTGAAGTGTCTTCCCACTAGGTAAGGTTTCCATTGCTTTTGTGCATGTAGTATTTCCAACATTTCCTTCTCATATATAGGTTTGTGTAAGTAATTTCCTTTGATTGGATGACTTTCAAAAGAAATGGGTCTTCCTTCTTGCATTAAAAAAACTCCAATTTGAATTCCTAAGGCATCACATTCCACAATAAAGGCTTTTGTGAAGTGTGTTGTAGCTAAGACCGATGCTTGGGGCATTTCCTCTTTAAGATGCTCTTGTTCATTCTTAGAATACTTATGACCTTTATTTTATTTGCTATCACAACTGTAAAAAAGCCCTTTTCCTCTTTTTTCCTCCAATGTTTGTGGTGCAAACCTTGTAGGTTGTTTAGGACTAGGAGAAACAAGTACAATTCCATATTTATAGTTGTGAGTGGTAGACTCCCTTATTTCCATATTTTTATTTTAACTTTTGTTGCCACCTTCAATTCCTTCTCCAATGAATCAGGTTCCCAAAGGAAAAACTCGTGTTGGATTTTATCCTTTAAAGTCCATATGAAGACATCAATTCTATTTTCCTTTGGAATATCACTTATCATAATATTCATTTTTTGTAAGTCTTCAACGTGCTCTGCCACTGAATCCTTTTGTTTGAGATTTATCAATTGGGTAAAGAAGGGGTTTCTCTTTGTATCCTCACAATGTGCTATCATTTCTTCCATAAACATTGACCAAGTGACAAGTGGTTTATGAGAACAAAGCCATATATACCATTCAATTTAATTGGGTTATAAATATAAAGATGGAATATGTGCCTTTAATGAGAGTTTCACATCATGTATATAAAAATAATGCTCCATCTGTAGTATCCATGTTACCAGGTCCTTGCCATCAAAATTTGTTATATAAATATTTGGAATTTGGTAGGTCTTCAACCCAAAGTTAGAGTCTCTAAAATCATGATTAATTTTATTTTTGTTCTCATCAAGAGTTTCATGGAATACCTTGTCACCATTAGGAAGCATTTCTTGTAGCACCTTTGTCAAACCTTCCTTCAAACCTTTCAATTTTGCTTTTCAACCATCCTTAAAACTTTCCATTTTTTATTCTAAAGCTTCCATGTTCCCTTTTAAACCATCCATATTAAAATTCATTAGAACTTCCAATTCCTTTTTTGTTACTCTTTGTGAGAGTGAAATTTGTTGCACCTCATCTCATAATTTTGATGTTTTATGTTGCATTTCTTCCTCTTCTTCATGAATCATAGAAGAGATTTCTAGTTTCTTACTAGGTCTGTCAATTTTTTTGTTTCAAGGAATTTTGGTATAAAACAATGATATCTATGCTTATCTATTCCCTTTGAATCATTTCAAAAAAAAGTTATGCAAAATTTAAAACAATTACACACATTTTTCTTGTTTTTTTCAGGAGATCGATATAGAGATTGTTGTATCTCTATAATTTTGGATCTCCAAGGTCTAAGATTTAATCTCGTGTTATCCCTTTGAGTTTTCTTTGCAACCCCACAAATAAAACTAATATTGGATTCTTGAAAAAAGAGTTATGCCCAACATCCCATGATGACCTGATTATCGACTAGTTTAGTAGAGTGAACTTGTATGAAGTGCCCACTGTCATTGTTTCAACCTTACAACCTGAAAATTATACATGAAAAACTATAGCCCATGAATATTCAACCACGTTTTACAAAATTTAAATTTGATTCCTAGAGAGAAAGTTATGATGATTTTCCCTAGGTAACGTGTTTGATATTGAATTCTAGAGCCTGCAAAACTCATAACTTCCTAGGATCATATCTATAAAAATATAGCAAACCAAGATCTGAAATCCATATACCATGTTTCCCAATATTTCAGTTCCATGTGGTTGCAATTTCAACTTCTGAAGCCTCATAGAAAATACTATATAGAGAAAACTGCATGATGACATGTTTGAAGAAGTGAAACCCTAGAATCTAAAGCTTTGATACCAAATGTCATGCAACCAACTCACAAAATAGAAGAAAAGATAGATCAAAGACTTAAAAAATATTCTATTTGAGGGGGAAACTCCCTTTACATTACATAAATGAACAATTCTTGGATGATACAAATGATAAGACCTCCTTGATATATATAGGAGACTAAGGGGTCACAATATAACAAACCTTACATAACAATAATAATGTAAGGGCGCAACAATAACAATAGTGGGATTTTATCGGGCACAACCATAACAATAGTAGGCTTCTATAGATAACAACAACAACAACATGGGGGATACATGGACACAACAATAACAAGATGGGGCTACACTAACACTAATAATAAGGGGAATGCACTAATATTGTAGGGTCTGTTAGCCTCCTGCTGCAACAGGTGTTCATCTTTCATGATTGAAATTTTTACATGCCAAATATGTCATACTTTGCATGCTGCAATGCTCCATCTTTCCTAAGAGAGGCCAAAGAAGAGGCCATGAAAGTGTGCCAGTATAAATGCCACTACTGTATTCCAATTTTGATAAATTAACCATTTTTGAAGAAATTTTTGTTAAGGGAAGTCCAAACAGCCTAATCTTGGCTTCCCTAGGTTTCAATTTCTTGTTTTAGAATATAGAGAATGATTATCTGTCCAAACAGTTTAATCTTGGAAGATTTGTAGATAGGTAGAGAAACAAAGGAGCCCAACTGCTTAATCTGGGCCCTTGGAAGAAATAAGTGTAGTTTTAGATAGGAGGACAGAAAAAAGAAAAAAGGATAATCAGGGTCTGCAAGTCCAAGTGCACCCATGCAAAAAAGAAGAAAAATGCTAGGTAAGTAGGCCGGGTAAGTAGTTTTGTGGTTGCAGAATCAAGCTATGTGATCCATTTCATCTTTTCAAAGTTTTATATCTATTCAGATCACAAGGTAAGGCAATTCCCCTTTGGAGGAGCTCAAGTGAGGCACGTCTAACTCCCCCTTCTTCTCATTCCCCAAATCACTCACTAACATCCCCTTGAGGACCTTGGGATCTGCCAAACCACTCCTGTTATAACTTTATTTTTCTAACAGCACCAAGTCAAGCTTTGACTTTCTTCTGTGAAAAGAAGCCACATTTCTTGTGTAAAATCATGTCTCCACAGTCCATTCACTTTCAATGTCCAAAGTTTTAGCTCACAAACTTAGCCTCCCCCCTACACTTCACCTCATTTTCATATTAACCCCTAACTCTATTATCTAGCTCCCTGTATCATTTCCTTATCCCCTATTATACAAAAAAAGCTATAAAACTCCTCAAAAATATTAAATAACCCCCCCCTTTGGCACTATAGCCCTATTTCCTAAGTCCGGGGAATGCAGAGTTCATCTGGGGCTTGGCAGTAGCCCTTCCGCGTCCAAACCTGGGATTAATTTAACCCCTGTTAAATTAATAGCCAACCACTGTTTAGCGTTTATTTAAACGTTGCCTGCGCATACCCATAAACCCGCATTTCTAATGTTTAACCCCCCTCGTTGTATGAAAAAACAAATAAAAATAGAGCGGGCCCCATCCCTAACCTTCCACCGCGTTATCAGTGCCGCTGACCGTCAAATCTGGCGCGCCCGAGATCTACGGTGGGCGGGCCTTTTTGTGCCCCGACATGCCGAGGGTTAACACCCGGGAGATGGGTGGTTTTACCTTCGTACTCTAGCCACGAGTCACCCTCCCGGCTCTGGTGGAGCCCCCTCCTCCGAAACCGCTTTTGCACAAAAGCAGTGCGACACGAAACCAGATACCGCCCTCCCCTTCTGCATCAGCAATACATCATGCTGACGTCATCATCCTGCATTGGCCTCCTGCCACTGTGTCCTTGCCACGTAGCTGCCATCGTACTGCCACATCATTAGCCCTACCGTACCGCCACATCACCCGGCCGTACTGCTGATGTCACCCTGCCATGTCACTGCCGTACTGGGACCCAACGCTGACATCATGCTGACGTCACCATCAAAAAGCGCGATAGGCGCAAATCGCAACCTAGAGAGCCCGGAATCAAAATCTGAGGCAATTTTTGATGCACGATTAGTGCCTAGCACTAATCGCGCATCGCTAAGGGAAATAGGCCAAAATGGAAAGCCCTTTCATGGCTCGGCCTCCAGCAGGCCCGAAAGTCGCAAAATGACAAAAATTTCTTCGCACAACATTCAGAAAGGGGCAAAGACAGTTTGTAAAGTAGCAGAGGGCCGAACAGTAGCCATGAAAGGTCACTGCAACAGTTTAAAGAGTATTAGAAGTGAGAAAGGTGCACTTTCAGTGCCAAAGCATATCAAGGAAGCGGCAAAGAGTATCAGTCGAATGTTTTTAATGAAAAAATTTTATTCCCAATGCAGGTGAACATTGAATGACCTCCAACAAAGTCAAAGAAAATGGTGGAGCTTTAATCAAGGCTCTCCCATCACAGTTAATGCACCTCAGAACCACTCAGGAGCATGGATCAAAACCCAAAGCATAGTTATGGCTAAGTGGTCAGCACAGAGCCATAAAGACAACACATTAAATTCTTTTTCGATACAACTGCACCCAGCGCAGCTCGAGGATATTTTCCTGCATTTTCAGACATGTGTTAGGTTAAATACACTTATTACAACAGATCTGACTGAGATCTGATTTTGTAGATATTTTATCTATAAAACCACCCTAATTTACTGTTTAAAGGGTTGGTTGGTTGTATAGCTCCAAGAGAGACTCGCTCTGTATACCTGATGTTTTACTTAATCAAAGACTGCTGAAAAGCTCGGAGGAATGACTGTGTGCTGTGTATTAATGTTTTGAAGAATTGAATGTGGAATTCTTGTGCTGCAACATGACTCAATAAGTGTTTCTTACCTTTGTTTTCCATTGATGTACCATCTAAAATAGAAGAAAGAATGAATAGTTTAGAATTGGTTTAATTTCCCTGTATGCTCAATTTCTGTTGTTTCTTTATGTTTTCATTTGAATTAGTAATGAATATGAATTCCCTGTGGCTCATATTTCCCCTAATTCACTCATTTTTGACAGTTATCTAAGGACTGTTCACTGCTCCTAGATAGAGCTCATTCACCTTCTCTCTGCTAAGATGAACGAGAGATTCTTAACTGCCTCTCATTTCTTAGCCCTCATTCCATCTTTTTAAGCTTGAATCATTGTTTCCTGTGCAGCTAGCTCGCTCCATATTCCCTCTTGTGACCAAGAAAACACACCAGCAGTCCTACTCCTTGACTCCACGCCCAATGGTTCTAAAAGTTTCATGCTATACCTGCCTCTTTACTTGAAAGCATCATCCTTCCAACCAAAACTCAAACAAAACCCCTTGAACTCAATAAATAGCCTAAAATCATCATCAACAAAGCTAAATCCTAAAGAGAGAGCCCTCTCTGACTGCTGGTGGGCTAGCACCTGTAGTCCAAAGATTGGTTTGTGGTTACCTCGGCCGTATCCCTTAAAGAGCCAAGGGACAACCTGAGTGATAACATAATGGCGACTCCGCTAGGGAAAATCCTCAGTTAAATCTCACAAATCAAGCTGGAAAGCTCCATTGGGGAAAACAATGAATTTTCCAATTGATGCATATTCCTTAAAACTACAAATGAAGCCTCAATGTCAGCCAGGAAGCTTTTGAAACTGTTCTTGCTTTGCATTTACAGGAGTAAACAAATGTTGCTTCAGTCAATCCTCATGCTAGTTTTAAGTTATAGATAGCTATTTTGAAATTTGATCAGTTCCTTGCTGATTCTAAAAAGCATTCACAGGAAATACCAAAACAAGTTCAGAATCTGGCTCCCAAAAGGAATTCACGGTATACAAGGTCAAATCCAGACCCAAACCCCCCAGTTATTTTTGAAAATCCCAATTTAATCCCAAGGAACCTCAGGAAGCCAGAGAAAAGAGAAGATTTTGTTGACTTTAGCCCTGAAACAGTTCATCCAAGCTGTGTTCCAACCCCTGTCAAGGATTTATTTCGTTCAACCCCCACTTCCCCTTGTTCATCATCCACCTCTCAAATCACTCATTCCACACCTCTATTTATTGCACATACTCCATTACCGCTGTTGCTACAGTTGTTCCAGCTGTTCCTGTTGTTCCATTTATCCCTGTAAACATGGCT